>BFEA01000344.1:1174287-1186573 GCA_003427395.1 Chara braunii
CTCTCTCTCTCTCTCTCTCTCTCTCTCTCTTTCTCTCTCTCACACACACACACACACACATACACACACACACACACACGCACTCATTCCTACCAAAAAGAAGAGAATATTATTTCTAACTTATATTATATATATATATATATATAATTTTTGTGTATATATATTTATATATATATATATGTATATATATATATATATATTTAAAAAAAAGAAGTGTATGCAGGTGTATATACACATATACTTGCTAAAAACAATAATTTAAAATATTTTTTTTAACAAATCAATAAAAAGCGGTAGCCCTAAAAAAATAGGACGTACTCCCCGACGATTCAAATTGCGAGGCAGGTGTTTATCAATAGGCAGGCCTTATCTTGGGGTGGTTTTTTACCCGAGCGTTGTGCCCACCCTAACCTCCCCCTTCGGCCTGTGTTTAGTGTTTAAAATGGACTGGGTAGGAATCGCTGTTGCGAATAGGATAGTCCAGGTCGAATACTGCTATTTAAGAGTTGGTCGAATACCAACTCACCCTCTCACTGTGGCGCTTATGATCGCTGTGCCTTGAGTCATAATGACTCGCTGAATCCGTAGGCCCGCGTATTGGCGCTGTACTGATACCCATCGATTTGGAGTTTTGCATCGTCGTCGATCTCCTGGGATTAGTCGTCCAACCATTTGCATTTTTTCTTCTTTTCACAGTCGTATCTTCCTCCTAGTTGCTAACCTCTGTATGATTTAGTGCGCGAAGCAATTCATGTTCTTCATTCCTAATAGTTTCGGGCGTCTCGGTTAGACAAACTGGTGAAAGGTGGATGCGTAGCCAGCAGGCGCGACCATGGGTGATCTGGCGACATCATCAGGAGTGGTAAAATCTTCGTATTCTCCCCTAACTCGTTTTAACGCTCTATTTGCTTACACGACACGTTTTGATTCATGGTTTTAAAAATAAAAGCCCAGTCCCTTTCGACACGATAACTAAGGGTAATTGTATCCCCTGACGATCCGATCACGACAAGGATTGGTGAAAAAACTTTCGGGACTTCTTGCCAACTACCCTACTGTTTTGTCGACACTAAGGGGTCGTTTAGTTGAATTGGGACTTTATTTTGGATTATTTATGCATTAATATACAGGTCATGTTGCTACCTAACTATATGTTTGCCATCTTTTTATCTTTCTTTCTGTGTGATTGTGAGTTGTGTTCATAGGAACTGGTGAATTCTCGCTAAAAGATGGCGTGCGCTTGACTTTTGAAGCTTTCCGAATGGAAACTGTTTACGTGTCCGTGGCGATAGTTGCTATCTTCATCCTTTTTCTTGCACTGTTGGCGTTTTTTATGGCTATGGAATTTGTTGTTGTTCACATTAATGACTGTGGATGTTGCGTCTTCAACTCCTCAAGATCTGCTCAGCCTAAATTCTGTCGTAAGGAGTAAGGGGATGGAGTATATCTTCGTATGGATGATTGTCTTCTCTTTGGTGATAGGTGCATGGTCGTTTGGAGCAGTAGCTATGATGGCGTTCATACGTGAGTACTCGATGTTCTTGACGGCTGGGGATAGTATGTGTTGGAAAGCGGAGGGAATTTGGGGCGTTTATTTTGAATGTTTTGTATTTCCCGTGTTAGCGACTGTTGGCGCTTTATTCATGTATTGGAGAATGAGGTCATCGACATTCCTCTTTATGTAGTTTTGTCCGCCGAGTAGAGGATCACGTTAGTTTGTTGCGGTAATGAGGATGAAGACGTGAGGGAAATGGATGTGGTCTGGGGCGCGAGTTCTTGTTTTTGCGCTATTGGATGCGGGGAGGATAGATAGAAAAACCTTCTAAATACGCTAGCAGAATAAGGATTAATGAAATCCCGGGAAAGTGTGCTGATGGAGGTCTACATGCTTAGAAGAGCTACTGTTGCGCATATGGAGATATTCGGGTTGTTAATATCGGAGGAGTGAGGATGGGTGTTCGGGTGAGCGTAGGGATAAGTCGATTGGGGTGGTCGGCTTTACACTGACGGGTATTGCGGCACGAGTGAAAATGAGGATGATTGGATGAGAAGCCTTCCTTTGGATACAGTAATGGCGTCGAGATGTTTAACCCCATGTGTGTCCGAGGATGTCCGACTTTTTTATATGGGCAACCATGAAGATTCGAGAATATCGGTTAAGAATTGATATATTCCTCGATCTTTTTTAAAATATGTTCGGGGTCCGGGGTGGTTTAAATGTCGAGAATATGGCGATGTATCTCGATGGTGATATGTTTTGGGCATGGATCATGGATTGTGGCGGTGGATCGAGTGCAAGATATGAGGGGTAGCATGAAGATTATGAAATCCTTTCGTTGGAACTGATAAAATTGAGTGAGCTTTGGATCACAAAGTATCGAGTTTCCTATCTGCTCCCTCGTGTGCAAATCTTCGTTTGCTGTGTATGATGTTTCGTGGTTTGAATAATTTGGTTTGTATATATTCCTCATAATAAAATTGCTAGCGCTTATCCTAATTACATCAAAATGACTAGAGTTGCGTGTGTTCTGAGCAGGTATAAGTCATGGAAAGGCTTGAATTAACTCCCCTGACTTGGTTTGCGTGTTTTTTACATTTAAATAGACTTCCGTGGTGCACAGATTGTTGTAGTCGGCTCATAAGTTCTGTTGTTCATTTGAATTCATATGTTTATTGTTGATCATTGGTGAGGTACCTTATGCATGGATGTTCGATGAAGAGAAATTGGATTGCCCGATTGAAAGACGCTTGCTGACCTACTAAAAGGAAATGGACAGTATGTTCAGCAAGCTATGGGCCCTTTAAGTTTAGTGCTTCCTATGATTCTGTCACGATGCTTATTTTTGCTCCTAATCATGCCAACCAGCTGGGCGTTTTTAACCTTGATTGCACGAAATTCACAAATATTCCATTAAGTGGAAAAATGTCGGATTAAATGGTTCTTGTACTTTATGCAAAAAACCCCTTGAGGGAATCAGTTTCGTATTTCCTTGCTAACCATACAGTTGGGATCTGCGTTGTCGTAATAAGGCTTACTGTACTTTGTCGTAATAAGGCTTACTATACTGTTTTGTTTTCTGCGCGGGTATGCACGTGGTGGCTTCCTGTTCAAATAAAACATATACACACACACACACACACACACACACACACACACACACACACACACACACACACACACACACACACACATACGCACACACACACACACACGCACACAAACACACACACACACACACATACACGCACTCACACACACGTACACGCACACACGCACGCCCCGAACCACATAAACAAACGCACTACAGGCGGCGCACCGTGACACACACACATACACACACGCACACACACACACATACACACGCATACACACACACATATACACGCACGCACACGCGCACCCTCTCTCTCTCTCTCTCTCTCTCTCTCACACACACACACACACACACACACACATGCACACACACACACACACACATACACACACACTCACATATACACATTCACACACACGTACACGCACACACGCACGCCCCGAACCACATTAACAAACGAACTATAGGCTGCACACCCGTGCCCTCACGTTAAGTCAATCAAGGTATCGCATTTTTTGAGGCGGGCGACCAGGATGCAACGTGGGTTCTTAGGGTATTAAAAAATTTGGGGAACCGGTCCTTGCCAAAATTGCAGACTACCTACCCGGTCCTCAGGTGGGAGTGGACCCCAAAAAGAAGTGGGGGCCGTTGGACAGGTCCACGGGTGGAAGCGGACCCCAAAACAAAGTGAGGGCATGTGAACTGCAAAAGGCCCTCAGGCCGAGGTATTGAAGCTCGTTTTCTCAAAACAGGGAGGTCAGGCGCAATGAAACATGCGTTTTGCAAGAGGCACCATTGACGATTTTCTGTGCTCGGAGGAACCCGCAGAAAAATCTGAAATTTTGAGAATGCATAAATGAGGTCGTGTTCTTTCTAGGAAAAATATTAGAATATTTTAAAAAAATCATTTAAACTGAGAAATAATCGTCGTGACGGTTACGTCGATTTGGCACATTTTCCATTTTTGCCACTCAACCATGTGTGGGCCAACTAAAAAAGTACTCCAAATTCAGTGAGTTTTCACTCTCACAAGAATGCGTGAAAAAACCTGAAAATTGGAGTACTCGTAGATTTTGTTGCGATCTTTCCAGGAAAAACGCTAAATAAATAAAAAAAAATAGGGACGTTCATCAAGGTCCAATCACCCTGTTAGACCCAACAAAACTGGTTGCTATGTTATGGACTTAGTTCGCAGTCCTAAGGCTGCGGTCTACTGGGGTTCGACGTCTGTGTCAAGGTGTAGCATTTTTGGCGGCGGGCAACCAGGACGCAAAGTGGGTTCTTCGGGGGCAAAAAAATTTGGAGAACCGGTCCTTGCCAAAATTACAAACTACCTACAACTAACTCTGGGGAACCGGTCTACTGGTAGAACCAGGACTTTTGGAAACCGGTCTACTGGTAGAACCGGGACTTTTGGAAAAAGGAAGGACCGGTCCTCCGGTGGAAGTGGACCCCAAAAAGACGTGGGGGGCGTTAGACGGGTCCAAAGGTGGAAACGGACCCCAAAACAAAGTGAGGGCATGTGAACTGCAAAAAGGCCCTCAGACCCAGGCGTTGGGCCCATCTTCTCAAAACAGAGAGGTCAGGCGCAATGAAACAGGCGTTTTGCAAGAGGCACCTTTAACAATTTTCTGTGCTCGGAGGAACCCGCAGAAAAATATGAAATTTTGAGAATCCATAGATGAGGTCGTGTTATTTCTAAGAAAAATATAAGAATATTTAAAAAAAATCATTTAGACCAAGAAATAATCGTCGCGCCGATTTGGCAGATTTTCCATTTTTGCCATTCAGCCATGTGTGGGCCAACTTAAAAAGTACTCCAAATTCAGCGAGTTTTCACTCTCATAAGAATGCGTAAAAAAACCTGAAAATTGAAGTATTTGTAGATTTTGTTGTGATCTTTCCAGGGAAAACACGAAATAAATAAATAAATAAAATTCCAACTGCGAAATAGATTGCGGCTGCAATTTGACCCATATTTCAATTTTGCCATTCAGTCTCTCTCTCTCTCTCTCTCTCTCTCTCTCTCTCTCTCTCTCTCTCTCTCTCTCTCGCTCTCTCTCTTGTGTTTGCTCTTAGTCACATTGATTTGGCTACCTTAGGGTTGCGTTCCCCGCGCCCACGCAATAGACAATAGTTATATTGCAAAACGAAAGGAATGGTTTTGGGAAGGCGGGGGAGGGACCGAAGTGCTTCCGCCGACGCTAATTTGCGCTCGGACCAAGCGCTGTTTGGCCGGTAACGAAGAACCTTGGGCAACAGCTCCCGCGGTTAGCAAGACAACGGTCTGGAAGAGACGTCATCTAGCTTACTCTCCGAAGCGACAACAGGGAAGTTGACGAAAGCCAACGCCCCTGCTAGGTTTGACGCCACGTGCCCAGCGAGTTCCTCCCTAATACCACCAACAGAAAAAATTTCCAGAATTAAATAATCATTCTAGAGTAAAATTACATTTTAAATTTCAAAGTTTCATTCCATCTTAAAAAATGTCATTCCAATCTTAAAATTTTCCATCTTATTTGAAAATTTTCCTTCTTAGAATGGGGTATCCCTTCTTATTTGAACTGCATGCTAGAGATGAAATGAAAGTATGGATGAGTTCATGAAATATTTTAATTGGACTGTCATTCTAAGTAAGGATTTCCAATCATAAATAAGTTAATCCAATCTAGATTAGACGATATTTGTTGTAGTAGAATGAAAGTCTAATTAAAACATTTCATAAACTCGTCCAGACTTTCATTTCATCTTGAACAAATAGATGTAGTTGGAAGAGAAAACTCATATTTAGACGGGAACTTATCAAATTGAATTGGAAATTTTAGAATTGGACAAACATTGGAATGATAATTTATAAATATGAAGGATTTTTTTTTTATGGAATGTTTTTTCAACTTTCATTTCTCATGGGAATTTTTCTGTTGACTGCCACTACCGCTACTAGTAAGGGAAACATTCCGTGCCCGAAGGTAGCATTCTGGCTAGATGACACCAACATAAAATTTTTCCAGAATTACATATTCATTCTATAATAAAATTACATTCTAAATTCCAAATTTTCATTCCATCATTCCAATTTTAAAATTTTTCGTCTTACTTGAGAACTTTCCTTCCAAGAATGGGGTATCCCTTCTTATTTCAACTGCATGCTTGAGATGGAATGAAAGTCTGGATGAGTTCATGAAATATTTTAATTGGACTGTCATTCTAAGTAAGGATTTTCAGTCATAAATAGGTTAATCCAATATAAATTACAAGATATTTGTTGTAGTAGAATGAAAGTTTAATTAAAACATTTCGTAAACTCGTCCAGACTTCCATTCCATCTTGAACAAATAGATGTCGTTGGAAGGGAAAACTCATATTTAGACGAGAACTTATCAAATAGAACTGAAAATTTTAGAATTGGCTAAACATTGGAATGATAATTTATAAATATGAAGAAATATTTTTTTATGGAATGTTTTTTCAACTTTCATTTCTTGCGGGAATTTTTCTGTTGACTGATCTCAACCTGCTTGTTTCCCAGCTCAAGATAGCACCTACTGCCCCATTACCTCTGCCTTCTTGTATCACCCAACCTCTTCCTCTTTCTATCCTAGGTCAAGCTGTAGTCCTCTGATCTCATGAATCCCGAAACGGTTGCAGGGATGGCGAACAGGTCAACCCCCCCCGTTCCTGGAGAACATGAAGAGGATGATGTAAGAGTAAGAGAGTTGCTTCGACTTTGCTATGAGGAAGGCATCCTCCCCAGGGACATTGACCTTGGGGAAATGATGGTACAATGACACAATGTCAGATTCAAAGTGAAGGACTCTATAGACAGACTTAAAGTACAATGCCTGAAGTAGCAGGCGGTCACGGTGACCTTCAGAAACGCTGCACGCTTCCTCCCAAGAAACATAAAGGAGGACCTCATCAGAGCTTACGAGGATGAAAGATTCCAGACAGGCGAATTTGGCGAAGGCATCAGCAGAGGAAGAGTCAAGGTGGAAAGCCTCAACGTAGCATCGTATGTTGCAAAGAGCACATCGATTTTCGCTTGGCTAGTGGAGAAAAGAAGCGCAAAGGTGGAATTGGGAGGGGATAGCTACAAGATGAAGTTCAAGCCCTGGCTTACCAACGTGCAGTTGAGGGAGCAACGAAGACAAGAGGAACTCACGACCTTTTGGGTTATCGCAGTCCAAGTGTCACTAGACGCTATGTTCTACCTGGAGTCACATATACGACGAGCAATTGGCCATATTATGCAGACGCACCCGCCGGAGCAGAATCGCCTAAAACTGGCGCTGGTGAACATCAAATTTGATATCAACATAAAAAAATTTCAAAATTAAATAATCATTCTAGAGTAAAATTACATTCTAAATTTTAAATTTTCATTCCATCTGAAAAAATGTCATGCCAATTTTAAAATTTTTCATCTTACTTGAAAACTTTCCTTCCAAGAATGGGGTATCCCTTCTTATTTGAACCGTATGCTAGAGATGAAATGAAAGTCTGGATGAGTTCATGAAATATTTTAATTGGACTGTCATTCTAAGTAAGGATTTCCAGTCATAAATAAGTTAATCAAATCTAAATTAGAAAATATTTGTTGTAGTAGAATGACAATCTAATTAAAACATTTCATAAACTCGTCCAGACTTTCATTCCATTTTGAACAAATAGATGTAGTTGGAAGGGAAAACTCATATTTAGACGGGAACTTGTTAAATTAAATTGGAAATTTTAGAATTGGACGAACATTCGAATGATAATTTATAAATATGAAGTTTTTTTTTTTTTTTACGGAATATTTTTTTAACTTTCATTTCTCGTGGGAATTTTTCTGTTGATGGACCTAGAGGCCAGACCAAACATTAAGGACTCGATAATAGTGGACACCTTCGACGGAGATGAACTCGTAGTTAAGCTCGCGTCATCGGAAACTCCACGTTGTCGTAAATGCCGCACGTTCTTCCACTCTACCGACAAATGCAGAAGAGGGGGCAGACCTCGACAACAGTAAGGCAACGCAGGAGAACAAAGCGGCAAGGAAGAAGTGGCACAGGAGGGATCGTCTAGACAAATATATCATGGACCACTAGGAAGAGAAGGAGCAAGCGGTCAACCTGCCGTCTCGTCCGTAGGAGGCGGAGCTAACCACACACCAGACTTGAACTTCGCAAGCATTAATCCAGCTTACACGGCGACTCCATAGGCCATGCAGCCTAACGCCTTCAAGTTCCTGGCTCAGCTACTCCAAGAGATGGTGCTCGCACAAGCAGGCAGCTCCCTCCCGCTAGGTCAACCATCGGGAGTCTTTCCGCAAATGGTCAATCCAGGCTATGCAGGAGGTTTTCAACTCTATCAAGGGGCGTTGAACATGCTCCGCCCCGCCTGTCTATTTCCAGGAGGCGGACAAGTGGAACAACAGGGTGGCACCGGAGGAGGTCCGAGCACCAGCCAAATGCCCTCTGGAATTGGTCGCCTGGGATCGGCAACTCCCGGAGGAAGAATACCTGGGAATAACCCTGGAAAACACAGAAGGGTGGACACTGAGGGGCAAGAAGTGCAAAGAGAGGACTCGACATCATCCCTCCCAAGATTGGAGGGTTCGGGAAATCAAGAAACGGTAATAGGCACTCCAGGAACGAAGACCACCAGAAGAAGTACGCCAATAGCTTTGAGCCGAGGACAACTGGACAACGTCGAGAACAAAATACTGCCGATTATATGCTTTGCAGCGAAGGGGACCCTCTCGGTGATTGCTTGGAGCGGAGGAGATGGAGTGCCCGAACGTTTCAGCACCACCTCTTCCGACCAACCGATGCCTACCGCGGTGACTAATATTATTCAAGCGGCAGTGCGAGGCAAATTTTTGGTCCGCCTGATTCCGGACGAACCAATGGGCAGATTCATCCTGGATCTGGCGAACGGTAAGAAGCTGAAGTTTTTCGTCTCAATCCTCGACGCATGCAGCGAGACGACACAACAGACCAAGCTGGAATAGGAAGGGATGAGGCTTCTTCCGCTCATCTGGTTTGCAGAAGAGAGACGACAAGAACTTCGAAGAATCAGAGTCCCCCCGTTCCGAACCGGGGAGTTTTTCCCGGAGCTAAACGGCAGATTGGCGAGAGATAAGAAACTTAACTCTAAATTTATCAGGGACTCCCTCTCAGAGCCTTGGGATCAACAGTCATCTTCATCTGGAACAGTCGCCCCAATCCAACACGCAACCGGGAGTCAGGGCATGAATGGGTAGGCTTCGCCTGTCCACCTGGAATCTGCGAGGCTTAGTCGATTTGTCAGGTAAGTTTAAAAAAGCCAGGCTGAAATCTTGGATTCACGATAAAGGCGTTTAAGTGGCATGTTTGCAAGAAACTAAATTAAGTGAGGATAGAATTAACGAACTAGGGGCTTGGTGGGATGACCCCCAAATCTGGTCACCCGCTCAAGGCACCATAGGAGGAGTTGCCATCCTTGTACATCGAGACGCTGAGCTAGAGATCCTTGATTACTTCGCAAATCTTTAGGGTCGCTGGGTTTGGTTAAAGTTGTGGGCTGATGAAAAGGAATGGTTGGTAATTAATGTATACGCTCCAACGACTAGGAGGGAACGAGCTAATTTCTTCGAAGATCTGAATACGTTGATCCCTGATTGCCCAAACGTAATTATAGAGGGGATTGGAATGTCTCTCTGGACTCAGCTGCCACTAAACCCGGCAACCAAAATCCAACGGTCATCTCAAACCTCCTAAATCTAATGGACAGTCTTTCGCTGGTATATCCGTACCGCCTGTGGCACCCGTTAGAAGACGGTCACACGTGGTTTTCTAACCATCGGGAGGGTACGGGTATTATCAGTCGTAGATTAGACTTCTATTTAATCTCGGAGAGGCTTTGGGAGCTAGTTGATGCTGTCAATGTGCATTCCCACCCTCTCTCGGACCACAACCCCGTGCTCCTCCAACTACATACCTCCAACATAGCCAGGGGCAAGGGATACTTTAGATTTAACACTCAGAACTTACGGAATCCGGGTTTAGTCGCTTGGATGAAGTCCTTATGGGGCGAATGGGACCAAGAGAAACAACGGTTCGTTTCCATTGAAGAATGATGGCAGACGGGCTCGACCATGTTCTCTAATTTGTTGAACGTGTATTCCAGGATACTAGCCTTAAACAGGAATAAGGAGGAAGCTTCTTTCAAAAGAAGAATAGAGGAGGTCAAGCTTAAAATGACACAACATCCAATTTCACGCGTAGTTTGGGGCAAAAAAAGATCAAAGCTGCTAGTTGAATGAGATAGCTTTCAACAAAAGAACTCAGAAGTCTGGTATGAAAGGTTAAGGGTCAGGGGCGTTGCAGTGTACGATAGGATGAGCAAAGAAGTATTTCAAAAGCTCGTCCCTCGACGTGAGTCACAACCAATCAATGAACTCTGTCACCCGTTTGACCCCCAGGCTCCAAAAGCAAGAGACCTAACATCGTTGAGCGAGTACGTGGCGCTGTACTACAAAGATATTCTTACCTCATGCTATCAAGGCCAAGGAGTTGTATCCGACCTATTTCACCAGTCCACTCACTGGGACAACACGACTGCCAGACTGCCCAACACTGTCAGGCTGCTTTTAAACTGACCTATCGTGAACGAGGAAGCTAAATGCAAGCTGAAGTCAATGGCACTTGGGAAAGTGCCAGGGGACGACGACATGCATGTAGAAGTGTACCTTTCTATCTGGGACGTAGTAGGAGACAGTCTAGTCGAGTTATACAACTAAGTCCTTATTGGAGGAAGCTTGTCCAAGAACATGCGTAACGGTATCATCTCAGTACTTTACAAGAAGGGAGACAAGTCAAAGGTGAGAAATTACCCGCCTATTGCTATGCCGAACGTCTCCTACAAGCTCTTAGCTAAAACATTAGCCCGTAGACTAAGCACTGTGCATCCCGAACTTGTCAAAGAAGATCAAGCTGCCTTCGTTAGGGGCCGTTCGATATTCAATAACATCGTCACCGCTATCTAAGCGTTGGAAGTTATCTCAGATGAAGAGATGGACATGATGGTTCTCCTTTTAGACTTGGAGAAGGCATATGACCAGGGCAACTGGTCGTACGTCCTCTCCACACTCAGATGGATGAATTTTGAAGATAACTTCTGCTGCTGGATTACCGCATTATACGTATTCTCAACTGCAGCGGTAATGGTGAATGGGAAAATCTCCTATAAGTTCGAAGTGTCCCGATCCCTTAGACAGGGCTGTCTGCTCGCTCCCCCGGTCTTTGTAATCCAGTTAGAGGTCCTTTTGAATAACATCAGATCTCATCCTCAGATTCAGGGCCTGCGAATCGGCAACCTGGAGTGCAGAGCGAAGGCACTAGCCGACGATTTAATGACCATATGCAAGAACCGTTCCGAGTCTCTGGGGGCACTGAAGAGTTGCCTCGATAAATATTCGACACTGTCCGAGGCCTCAGTCAATTGGCACAAATCCGTTTTTTTACTGCCCAAACAATACTTACCTAGTCTCATATGGGTTATGAAGCAGGTCGAGCTTAATAACTCGGAGAGGTTTCTGGGTGTCCAAATTACTCTCTGCGATTGCACAGCGGACCAAGATGGCCTACTGCTACAAAAGACCCACCACAGGCTTGCCACATGGGGGAAGGCTGTGCACCTGTCAATCTTCAGTAGGGCAATAGTACTCAATGCTTCCTTATTCTCTCTACTTTGGTTTGTAGGTGTGGTTCACAGACTGGGACAACAACTCTGTCCAATGCTCAGAAGAAGGGCCTCCAAATTTATGTGGAAACCCTTCGCAGATGTTGGAGACTCATTCATCTTCAAAATCGCATGGGAGTTGATTACCTCCTCCCGCCACGATGGGGGTTTAGGCATAATAGACCCAGAAAGGCGGAATGCAACCATGCTTGTGAGGTGGATGCAGTCTCAACAGAAAAGGCCGAACACTGGATCCTGCTCGGATAACAGATCTTGATGAAGGAATGGGACCTCCTTCGCCCTGAAGACGTATGGACGACCATGCTACTCTACTCCTATCAGCGAAGAGTAATACAGTCTCATTTTTCGGCTCCAATCATCAAAGCATGAAGACTGTTACGGACTTCGCCAGGGCTCGATCCCTGGTCTATCTTTTGCTGTTTCGGCTGCATCCCGTTTTCGGCCTGGCACCCTTTTTCCAAACC
>BFEA01000344.1:1306906-1326658 GCA_003427395.1 Chara braunii
AGAGAGAGAGAGAGAGAGAGAGAGAGAGAGAGAGAGAGAGAGAGAGAGAGAGAGAGAGAGAGAGAGAGAGAGAGAGAGAGTATCCCGATAAACACAAAAGTCAATTTGTGGTCGCTGCCACACATAACACATTGCAATGTCTGTCCACCGTTTTCGACGCGGGGACCAAAGCGACAACCAACGAGACATGCATAAATATCCACTACTGTCGTCAATAGCAATGCAGAACACTTTCGAATAAGCGCTTCTTGTCTAAGACATTTGCTGGCTATGGTAAATGACTATGGTTCGTTCACGCGGCTTGCATAAAGTCCGTGGTTGGATCAGAAGGCGGATGATTCGCCAACAACTTCCCACTACACATCAAAACAAAGCATATCCACTCCGATCCTTCTACCCGGAGTCCGTACAGTCAGATTGAGTCGATCCACCACAGTTCCGTGGACTACGCAGACTGCGGATCGCATCAGCGAGGACCATGTATCCGTTCTCGACCTTCCCCCCCATTATGGATGCCACCCTCTCACGCGCTGCAATGTCCTTGTCCACAGTCTGTCTCTGCGCCTCCAGCTGCTGGATCGCAAGCTCACGTGCGACGTCACACCGCATCTTTGCACACTCACGGTCGGATCGCGTAACAGCGATTGTGTGGTCACGCATAGCTCCTGTGACAGCCTTCATACTGGTCTCACGGGCATTACTAGCTACTCTTTTACGTTTGCCCAATGTGGAGTAAAAAATGCTTCCCCTGTTCCCTCCTGCAGCCCCACCTGACGAACCTCCGCCCGCTTCCTCGCTCAGCCCCTCCGTGGTGGTATGATAGTTCCCCTTTTCCTGAGCTTCTTCACGTGCTTCCTGTTGTGCTCTGGGATCCCGCAGCTGTGACAAGCTGATAGAGTATGTGTCCTTTTCCACAGGGTCGATGACGTCGTACCACGATCGCCTGAGAACGAAGTCCACATTGTATCTCTTGCGCTTCGTCTGGTTCATGTCCCAATAGCTTGGGAGACCGGACCACTTCTCGTGGATCTTCAACCTGCGGTAGAAGTCCATCACTTGATGGAACTTTCCTTTGCACTGGTCTTCATCACGATTAAAACCTTTCTCCCACATACGATCAGCAACCATCTTCCAGAAGCCGGCCTTCGCACTTGCCCTCCCCATCGCATCCGTATAATCACCCAAAACCTCCTTCGCTTCGTTCCGCGCCCGACACAACACTGTTGTCTCGTCCTCCCCGCAGCTCTCGCTGTTCTTAGCAGCATCTGCTGGCCTGACATTTCCATGCCGACCTGTCCCCTCGGGGGAAGACCTCCACCCCCAACACTTCTCCTTCGAAGGCGCCCTCCCCCGGTCGAGGGGTCGCCCCCTGTGCATTACTAGCATGCTCCGGTGTCACAGCGGTCGGAGGTGTGTGCACAGGGGGAGCCGAAGGGGGAGTCACAGCGCCGCTGGGTGGAGGCGGTTCACAACCCTCACCTTGGAACACCCCGCCTTCGATATCGCGCACCAATCGATTTAGGATGTAATTGGAGGGCGGTGTATGCGGCACAGTACAGGCCGCTCCGTCGAAGTTCACACTTGAACTGCGTGGTGGATCRGACTGCATGCCAGGCTGTGTGGCCGATTGGTCAGATGTGGTAGGACATCCATGGTACGACATGGGTGACGGAATGGGCCCGGAATGCTCCAAAGCACGTGTCACCCCTTGCTGACTCTGCCCCTCTGCCATGGCCATAGCACGCATCCTCAACTGCATCCTCAGCGAATTCTCGTCTTGCCCATCAACCCCGTACCTGATGCCAGGTACGGGACTCAACTCAGATGGCAAACATCCACGTTGGCTGCCACCGCCAGCCTGCTGAGCACCCACGAATGAAGGTGTGCCGTCAAAGTTCAAAGATCTAGACAGTCGTCCGGAAGTGGGACCGTCGGTGGAGGGACGAGCAGGTAAGGGTCAAAAGCACTGCGACCTGGGCAACTGTGTGCCCAAAGTGTCATCTTCAACTGCTTGCGATGCTGTCCTGCGGAATTCTCCAATCACCCCTCCATGATACTGACCTGCGGAGGGAAAGGATCCAAGGCCGTGCCCAAGAGGGGGCATTACTTGTGGGTCTGAGCGTGAAGTCCCAAACTGGGACTCAGAAAAGGCCCAGTCCTGAATACAGGACAGTCCAGCAGGGTCATTCGTGGAACCCATTGCGTGTTGGAGTGGGACCAAGACAGCACTTTTCCAGTGATGGCAACAGCGACGAAATGCCAATGAAGAGGAAAACGACGAACGATGGGCGTTGCAGTTCTCCCACTCGTACGGTACACAAGAACTGCCACTCACGGAACGGAACGGAATGGAGCAGTGCACAGAAAAATGTGTACGGACCCACACAGCCCGTTTCCACTTGGGCGAAGTTTTCCATTTCGGGAAAGTTCTATGATTTCGGTGCCTTCCTTGTACGGTACACAAAGCGGCCTACAATCACATGTGGGGAAGGAATCCGATCCGGATGTGGGACCAGGTACGCAACAAATGAATGGATGTGGCCAACGTTGAGACCGTATTCGTTCGGCCTTGCTGGAACTTCATCATGATTACGGCCGGGTTGTGTGGGTGTCAGACGGCCGAAAACTTTTAGTTTCTTCGAAGAGGACGGCCTTGGCGAAGTCTTGAAAACGCCCCTTCCCTTCCAAGTCTGAAGAACGAGACTACAATACCGAAAAAAAAAAAAAAAAAAAAATCATGTCCTCTTCACGAAACGGCCACCGATTGGTGGAAACTGTGAGGCCACACAATGTCCGTACCTCGAAAATGGCCTCCATCGATACGGGATGCCATCCACGGCTGTCATGCGTCACTGGATGCCACACGCGATCGAAATCCTAACAACGACGTCAAGGACTTTGCTAGTGGGTCCCAGCCGCTGGGCATGAAGGTGCAAAGAAAGCTTCCCGCTAGAATCTTTTCCATCGGTCGGGGGTGTGGCCAACCCCAAAAGAGGGTGGGGTTGGCCATAGGCCCACTGGATAGAAGATTTTCAGTATTTTACTTGCTGTTGTCCTGGGGGATAATTTAGATTGTGACGATAATTTTCGTTGACTTTTTGAGTTGTTGGGCTTGTGAAATTGACAGGGGGGTTAAATCTAGTGGTGTCCTTTATGTGTTTGGCCGATGATGCCTTGCCCACCTTGGGGCCCACATAATTTTGTAAGGGACGCGGGGCCTGGTTCCCGGCTTTTATAAAGACATTGTTCATTTGGAACAAAAAAAAAACAAAAAAAAACAAAGAACAGAAAAGAAAATTATCTCATTGGGTGGAGCCCTCCTTCAATCACGGAGTATATGGCGGGTGTCAGGATCACTGCTGACAGAAGTCGAGTTTATTCCAGAAAATGTGGCAGTTACTTTGTTCACTGTTGTTGCAACCACCACCATCAGATCATCTGTGATCTGAAGACTGGGAAGCACTTGGGAAAAAAAAAAAAAAAAAAAAACCAACCGAGGTCCCAGAAAATATGATGGACTTATATATATATATATGATGGAGAAGAATTAAAAAAAAAAACAAAAAAGAACTACCGACGTCCCGACAGCTCGACCCGAGTCAAGAAAAAGAAAAAAAAAACGCGAGCCGCACATTCGGATCGCGGACTTGTACGTCTCGGAGCGGGATCTCGGAAAAAAAAGAACGGGATCGCGGATGCTTTAATTGCGTTCCCGTTTGGTCCCTCCTGACATATCTCTCCCGCTCGTGTACCTACCTTCTTCCCCCGAAAACAACGTACGGTCACTATAGCTGTATCTACTATCTAGACTGAAAGATGCCTCAAATGCAGCTTTAATGACCGTACGTTGCATTCGGGGAAAGAAGGTAAAAGAGAACGGGGTCGTCATGCAGAAGAGTTAATGAAAAAGGAAAAAAAAAAAGAACGGGGTCCTGTAACGGCGTCGCGATTGGCGGCTACTGTGTCGCTTTTGATGTTCTTTTGTTTTTTTTTTAATTTTCTAATCTCTTCCTTTTTTCTTTTTCTCATGTTCTCGGTAGACGCCCCTCCACGGTTCGGAACGGAACGGGACCGTTCGGTTTTGAGGCCTCAAAGCTCATGTTGCTATCATTATTATTATTATTATTATTATTATTATTATTATTATTATTATTATTATTATAGTATTATTAGCAGTTACTATCATTATTATGAGTATTATCATTATATCGGGTGGGGCAATGACTATTCAACCCCTAGTTCTCCGTCGATGTCCTTTTTCCTTTGGTGCTTCCCGCCTGGGGCCAAGCCCCGTTAGCTTGGATTCTTCCTTTCTGGCCTTTCATCTTCGTAATCGTGGGTCACAAATGAAAAATTAGGGTAAGGGCCTCGCCACACAACTCTCGAAATGTGGAAAAGACAAAAATGTGGCGGGTGCATCTGGCTATGTTGTGCGAGGAAGTTCGTTCTCATTTTGCGCATTTCGAGAGTGGTGTGGCTATGCCCTAAGAGGGACTTGCCTTAGGGTCTGATCCTGCTAGTGGGACCTCGGCCCTGTTTGTGTACCGAGACCGATTGGCCCTTACGCTATTCCGTATCCCGTCTGATCAATTTTTTTTTAATTTTTTTTTAATAGTGGGTTTGTACAGCTTTTACTCATCAACTTCCATCATCTGAGTCTGGATTCGAACACGAACACGAGTCTGTATTTTCAACAGTTCATTGGTGTACCCACTGAGCTAGGCTCTTCTGTTTTTTTCTTTTTCTTTTTCTTTTTTTGTGGCCGTCGTCCCACGGTTCGGAACGGAACGGAATTGTAGATGTAATAGTAGTTGTAATACTGCCTTCTTCCCCCGAATACAACGTACGGTCATTATAGCTGTATCTAGACTGAAAGATGGCTCAAATACAGCTGTAATGACCGTACGTTGTATTCGGGGGAAGAAGGGTAGTTGTAAAAGCTGGTTGTAAAAGTCTTTCATGCATTCAACTTGTTTGGTTGAGAACCAGGGGCGAGGTCCCACTAGCAAAAAGGATTGGATTGAATGCCTGCACCTGGACATGTTTGGAAAAAAGGTGCAGAAAATGGAGATTGAATTGCTTTTCTGCACCTCTGCTTAAAACATGTCCAGATTCAGGAGCATTATCCAATCCTCTGCTAGTGGGACCTTGCCCCAGGTGGTAGGTCTCAGTATTAGAGCGTATGTGATGATGTTGTTTGGGAATCACTGATTGTTGGTAGCAACTTAGGAGGGATAGTTGAGGTGCAAGGTCCCACAAGCAAAGAGGATTGGATTAAGCTCCTGAATCTGGACATGTTTTAAGCAGAGGTGTAGAAAAGCAATTCAATCTCCATTTTCTGCACCTTTTTCCCAGACATGTCCAGGTGCAGGCATTCAATCCAATCCTCTTTGCTAGTGGGCCCTCGCCCCAGCAGTCTGAATCCGACTCCGGCCGGCGTTGCCGTGTTGCCAGGTCCTGAATCCGGTCTGCTTTTTTTTTTTTTTTTTTTTTTTTTTTTTTTTTTTATGGGACACCGGGGGCAAGGTCCCACTTGCACATATTAAGAGATCCTGGCCGTTGATCTTTGCTATCTACCGTAAATATCGCTTAATTCGTGTAAGTGGGACCTAGACCCGGGCCCGTTTTCCCGCTAACCGTTTCTTTTTGAAATAAAAGGACAAAGAGTGGGAATTCCGTTTCGCGGTAACCGGGCCCGTTTCCCGGTAACTGGCCCGTTTCTTTGTTTTTTTTTGTGATGGGACACCGGGCCCGTTTCCCGGTAAGGGTTTCTTTTGAAATAAAAGGAGAAAGAGTGGGAATTCTGTTTTTGTTCCGTTTGCGGGCTGAAAGGAACAAGAGGGCACGTAGGCGTAAGCAAGACCAAAGCGGGGGCAATCCCTCTTCTAAGGGAACGGATCCCGCAGGGGGGACACAGAAAAAAGTAGAAATATCCCCGACACCCTTATCCTCCACACGCCCCGCAAAAATTAGGTCAAAAAAAGGTGTAATTTTGGAAAATACCCCCATAAGTTGAGATACATGCCAGAATTCCAAAAAAAAAAAAAAGTGCACTGCACGAAATGCCCCTCTGACGAAACAACAAAGGTGTGGAATACTCCTGGGCCGAGGTCCCACTCGCAAAAAGGATAGGATAGAGATGTTGAATCTGGATGTGAGTTTATGCAGAGATGCAGAAAAGCAGTTCAACATGGTGTCTGGAGATACTCTTTTTTTTTTTTTTTTTACAAAAAGGAGTATTGCCCTCTTTTGCCAAAGAGAATTTCTGTCAGAACAACCGAACGAACAGCGTGCACTGCGGCCTATTTCAAGGAAGCCTCAAACTATTGTCAATGAATATGGTCCGTGTGCCCAGTCACATGCAGTCGTCTTGACTGCCACAGCCATGAAGAAGTATTCATTAGTCAGACATTCAAACACAAGTTTAAACATAGATAAGCAATATGCACAGAGCAAACCATTAAAAAGACGATGAAAAGAACCGAGCGCAGGTATATTCGAATGATAAACATGAAAGCACAGCGATGTCAGGCGAGAAGACCCAACACCATGTTTCTGCCGGTCACCTATCCGGCTTCATCAGAGGTCACGCTACCGCTACCTCGCGCAGGATGGAGTAACAATGAGAACCTACGCTACATATATTAACCCAGACGAAAACACAGCCTAACGTAACTCGAAGGTCCTAGAACGGACCAAGTTGATTTACCAAAGTCAACCTTCATACATGCTACAATAAGTACCTACAACAATTCACTACTCAAATATATACCGAATTAACAAACAGGGAGCCGGTTTGAATCCAAAGGAAAAACCAATACTGCTAAAAGTAGGTCACTGGTTCGAATACCACCTAGAACTACATAGGAGTCTACAATGGAAACTGCCCAATGATAGCGGAATCGAGCCTATGAAACCGTACATGTCAAAGAGTCAGCAAAAATGCCTATCAAATAATGCCCATCAAATAGTTAATAGGCTTACTACTAGCATTTCCAACCGGTGAAGCATGACACCCAGTTATCCTAACAGTTATTCATACGATTAGAAAAATTTCTTAAGCATTGATCAAAATAATAGTATGGAAAACCTCTGAATTGCAGTTCTATTTTTAGCGTAAAAATGAAATAAGCCTCAGTGCCAGGCATCGTGGTAAGAGTTTTTGCCCTATGTAAGCATGCTGTGATAACCGACATCTTTTGCTGCTTGTCCGAGTAAGAAGAGAAATCTTGCAAATTCTGGAAGACCACACCCTGGTGCATGATACATTTTTTCCTTTTATGAGTTGCAGCACAAAGAATTTTGCAGGGATCCGAAAAAACCTTAATTACACAACCTAAAAAATCCCATGTATCGAGTTCACGGGTAAGCTCAAGGGTAAGGTTATTGTCATGGCAACTTCTAAACTTGTCCAATCGTCAGACCGCCATCATCCTAGCATATTGGGACCCTATTCGAAATTTTAAAAAAACTGACACGCCATCTACTAATCTCATCCCAAACAACAGCTTGCGTTTCCGGCCCAAGTGAGCCAAAAACTCATACTCATTGAACGCACATAGTAAACAAGCCAGGTCAGGGCTAAACGACTTTCCCATAAGAATTTCTATGTTCTGTTTCAACAGCACCTCCATCACCATGACATAGGTGTTCTCAAGGTCAAATACTACCATGTCCAGGAATACAGAAAACGGAATACGTTGAAACCTAGCCGGAGCCTCCTTCCTACGTCCTATCATAGCACCTTTACCCCTCTTTTTCACGAAAATATATGAGAAACCTTTCTCCTCAAAGACACAGATTATCCACTCCACAACTTTGATAATGGAAGCATGGAGTAATACAGTAAACATCTCTTTTACAACGAAGCAAAACGACAAAACCTGCTCATCCGGGGAGATCGATAGATTGAAGGAATTAAGTCTACCTGGCATATCATTGGGGCACCTCAGGTTGAAATGCAACTCCTCCGGTAGCTTCCACAACAATTGATTTATGGATTTTGAAACAATCCTATTGAGACGAACTAACGGTTCAGAATAAGAGGGGCAAATTGGTCGCCACTTGAAGATATTTTTATGCTTGGGTAGTCCATATGCTCGATCCATCTTGCCTTGGCGATTAAAAACGACATGTCGCTGAAAGCCAGACGATGACAACCTTTGATGCATGCCGTGTATCAACTCGGACTCATCAATTCCAACCAATTCAAAATCTTCATTATTGAGAAACAAAGTTTCCATACCCTGTTTGAAAACTGAGGGGCAGAAGACATACGAATCTCCTAAATTATGATCAATAGGGCACACAACCAAACCCTCCACTTTCTTCTTAATTTTCCGAACATGAAACAACCCATTGTCTGTTGATGTCCCTGGTCCAGAACGACGATTAAAACACCCACCCAATTCTTCATCAGAGACATAAAAAAGAGTAGTGTCATTCTGAACATTCCCCAGCCCTTCGAAAATGCACTGTCGCAGAGCAGACCTATTCCATTAGAAAGCAGGGAACAAAACGTTCCTGCTATTCTTAGCAAAATCAGACACCCAATCAACCTCATCAACCTCACTAAATCTAAATGATACGTGCCCATCTATTTTGGGTAAGTCAGACCGTTGGCAATTACACTCGAGGGCCTGCTGCCGAGACGATGTTATGAAATTATAGAGTAGATCACCAAAAGACTTATTCCTACACCAAACGATCCGCAATTTTCTGCAGACAAGCCTTTTCAATGGATCCCGAATAGAAGAACGTTGTACCGCAGAGAGACACACATCACGCACTCGTTTTTTAGAAAGAGTAGCATGAAAAGGAATCCTAACAATAACTCTAATCCTAATTTTAATAAAGAACTTATTCTTAATAACACGAGCTAAAATCGCTCTAAGTTTGACACGACTGCCTTTTCTTGAAAAACATCTGACAGAGTTGTACAAAAACACCAGCCTATCAAGCGGCTCACAATAAAGTTTCCTGCAAGAAGAAGGGCAACTCAATAGTTTTGACAAAAGACTTTTTTGCTTCTCGAATCGTGAACAAAATCTCGAAGTAGCCTCGAAAAATAGAACAACCCATGAAACCAGAGACTTCCTACAGTATTTAAGAAGTTAGATTCTCTCACCAATTCGAACTACAGAGGATTCATAGCAGCGTTTTAGCACCTTCCATTTCTCAGTCAATAGATCGCTATCCGTACAGCTTATCGATATTTTTTCAATATGTCGCTGAAAGCATTGATCAAGTGCACATCAAAGGCTGTTGGAAACAAACCCATCATCGGATCGAAAAAAAACAAATGTATTATGCACCGTACTGTTAAAAAACACTACTGACCGATCAGTCTTCCTCCTACGTAGTCTCTCATGCTTTCCTGGTCTCTTCTTCCTCCTCTCTCGCCTTCTCCCCCCAACAGGTATCGAATTCAGGAACGGATTAAACACTCTTATGAAGTAGGATTCAATCGACAGCAGCTAACTAGGAGTTGTAACAGCTATAGGAATTGCAACGTATCCACTAGTCCTCTCTCGCCTCATCCATCGGTACAATCGATGGTTCCTAGTAGTGCGGTTATGTGCAGAGTTCGAACGATACAAGTGCTCCTTCCATCTCTGACCCAGGGTTCGTGACGAACATCCTACACACATGTGTTTACAGCACGGTGAGACTAGTACATACACCAGGGGACCAGGGCAAGTCACAAAGTCATAACCAATAGAGAATAAATACCACAAAAATGGAATCAACTTTTACACCAGGGAATTTGTCGAAGAAGAACAAGAAAAACAACTGCGATGTGAAAAACACTATCAATCTTACCGTCTCGTTGCAAAACCGTACATTCCCGTGCATCTCTCCAAGCTAAAGCTAAATCTCGTAGATCACGAACGCTTGGTGACAGACCCTAACAGTTGACCATTGTGTCCTCCTCCTCATCATGATGATCAGTGATCACTACTTCCGACCAAATCATCAGAAGCCTTAGAGTCCTCAGGCCCTTCGGCGTCGTTACTTACCTTACCGAAAGCTCGATCGGTGTAAACATCCGCAATGACGGCCGCTGTTGATTTGATAGTTACATAATCCAACGATTCTTCCGCACACAACTTCTCAATGTCCTTCTTCCTTAGCTTAGAGAGCTCCGCGCAAACACGTTTGCTGAAATCGTCGCGCGTTTCGTCCTTGAGTTTAACGAACTTGATACCGTCAAGACCCTTGCTGCCACTGCCCCCAGCCTTTGCCGGACTGGCCGCCTTGCTCAGCCTGATGCGTAAATTGGAGGGCGGAGAGATACTCTTCCACGTAATCCTCTTCCTCTTGACACTGGTAGGAGTACCCATAGAAGACCCAATCCTGTTGATTCTTTCTTTAAGGGCAAGAACCTCTCTCTCCACCATATCCTTGTCGTCTCTCAACCTTCTGTATACATCGGACAGCTTGACATAATCACCGGACGTAGGGGTGTAAATGGCCTTCCCCTTATCTTTAGTAAGCACTGGTACTGCCGCCGAAACAGACCCGTCTGTCTTGGTTAGTTTCACAAGCTCGCCAACCTGCTCCTTCAAAGTGATAAATCTTGAATCAAGTGCTGGTTGTCCAGTCGCAGTGCATTCAACTCTTGCACCTGTTGGGCACCCTGCGGCTGACAAGACACCCTTTGCATATCAGCAACAGTTTGCTTCAACCTCACAATCTCTTCCTCCGTGGCGCGCAGAGATTCCATCTCCGAGGTTTTCCTGGTTACCGTTTCGTTATCCACCGTGCGCCTCCGAATCTCAGCAGTCGTGCAAACAACCGGTTGTTCCCCTTGACCTACCTTCCCACCAAGCACGTCCTCACACACAACACGCATTTGTGCTTCGACCATTCTTCCGATGCTAGCCTTAAATTCTTCCTTGTCTTTCTGCTCAGCAACTCGTTTCTCTTCTGCTTCCTTACGCTTCTTCTCCTCCTCTTCCTTCTTCTTATTCTCCTCTTTCTCCCTTTTTAACCGTTGTCTCTCTTCAATTTCTTCCGCCATCCAATTCCACATCCTCTCCACTTTGCCATTCCTGTCGTTGGAATCCAATTATCATGGCCGTCGATAATTGCCATAGCCGCCTGAACCTCCGTAAGCTCCTCCATATCCTCCAGTATAGCCGCCTCCACCACCTTCGGAACCCTGATCATTTCGGACGTCGTTGGATGGAGCTTGATAAGGGACCATGGCCCTCTGAGCGGACGGACTCCCGGACGACGAGGCTTGATTACCACCACCAAGTCTGGAACATTGTTCCATGTCTCTCATGCGAGTGCGACAATCACGTACGAAATGGCCAGGTCGTTGGCAATAATGGCACACCGGTCTCTCCATACCGTACCCTGAGAAGGAGAACACTCGAGAAGGAATCGGGAGAAAACCCGATCGTGTGTAGAAAAAACAGCGATACTGCAAAAAATAGATGGAAGGACAGTCAAATTAGGATTAGATGGCAGATGATAGATGGTAGATGGTCGATGGTAGATGGTAGATCGCACTCACACATCCGTGGTATAATTTCCACGACGGTTCATGCGTGTGCTAATGAAGTATTCATTAGTCAGACATTCAAACACAAGTTTAAACATAGATAAGCAGTGTGCACAGAGCAAACCACTCAAAGGACAAGACGAAAAGAACCGAGCACAGGTATATTCGAATGATAAACATGAAAGCACAGCGATGTCAGGCGAGAAGACCCAACACCGTGTTTCTGTCGGACCCCCCACGGTGTTTCACACCCATGGTCAGTGAATCATACCCTGACATCTGACACCCCGCCTGGAGTAGACACCATCTGTGAGAAAGGCACTTTCTTTTCTTTTTTAGCAGTTTTTTCTTCATTTGTTTGGTCATGAAATGTTTTTTTTTTGCGTTTATTTTCCCTATTTCACACTGCCACCCACCTGTCCCCCACCCGTCCCATACCGTCACACTAATCCACATACATGGCTAGTGGGATCTCTTTTATACATGGCTAGCCGGGCTGACCATTTCTCGATTTATGCGTGGCATCCTTGCGCAAGGGCCATGCTTATCTTCTCTGTATCGTTCCAATTCCAATTTCAATTATGGACGAACGGTTTGCCCTTCCACTGGATAGGGGGCTGACCTTTTTTTTTTTTTTTTTTTTTTTTTTTTTTCAGGGGGCTGACTTTTTGTTGGGCCATTCCTTCTCAGAGGAATGCCATGGCCTTTTCCGGTTATATTAGATTTGTAGGTATCATTGCATATTCGACTCAAGTAATGCTTCACCAAGTAACCTGATTTCTCGGTTACATTGGACTGGCCACAGCAGGCTGAGTCATAATGATCGCTCATCATTCAATTTTATTGGTTTAGAATGAGTCGGTCTTTTCTGAGTGTTGTGGGTAGTCTTTAGAGTTGATGAGTCGGTCTTTTCTGAGTGTTGTGGGTAGTAGTAGTAGGCAAAGTTGGACATGTCCAGTGTTTTGGAGTGATCAGTCTGATCGTATTGAGTTTGACTGTGATCTATTGTCTTCCCCCGAACACAACGCAGCCTGATCATGAATGTATGTATACAAGCCATGTTTCCGGTTCCATGCAGTCATAATCAGGGTGGATTGTGTTGTGCTCCGGAAAAGACGCTAGTCGTACTTGGCAAGACCGAGTTACCTGGATGGCAAAAAAAAATAAAAAGAACCCAAATCCAGAGATCAAGTTCTGTCTCTTATACACATCTAGATGTGTATAAGAGACGTCTTTAGAGTTGATGAGTCGGTCTTTTCTGAGTGTTGTGGGTAGTAGTAGTAGGCAAAGTTGGACATGTCCAGTGTTTTGGAGTGATCAGTCTGATCGTATTGAGTTTGACTGTGATCTATTGCTGTCTCTTATACACATCTAGATGTGTATAAGAGACAGGCATCTGGCCGTGTTTGTCGAGAGATGCAGGAAATCGAGATTGAACTGCTTTTCTGCATCTCTGCATAAAACACATCCAGATTCAGGCATTCGATCCTATCCTCTTTGCTAGTGGGACCTCGGCCCGGGCAGACTGTGGGGCCCCGGCCCCAAACCTTAATTTGGTGTATAAGGGACGCTGGGCCCGGTTCCCAGCATGTAAAAAAAAAAAAAAAAAAAAAAAAAAAAGTCTTGGGAACTAGACAGTCTGTCTGTTTCTATTTTAAAGTTTTTTCTTTTCTTTTTCGGGTGTGTGTGTGTTTGGGGGGGGGAGGGGGGAAGGAAGGGGAGGGGGGTGGTGGTCTTTACCAGCACCCTCCAGATTTCCACACAATGACGAACCGCTCGATACTAGTCGATAGCCCCTCCCCCCTGGCGACAATGTGAAGCTGTATGAACTTGTACCCAGCTCGGCGACGAACCGCTCGATAGCCGGTGAACAGAGTTTGACTTCCCATGGAACCTCCAACTCGAAATTGAGTTTAGTGCATACACTGCGTAGCTGAGTAGCTCGTCTTCTCAATTTATACCTGGAATCGGAGTCAAATCAAGGTTCTACCAACAGGTCTATCTCAGTTGGAACATCCCTGAGCTGTTGAAATGCTGATCTGAGTTCAAGCTCCAATGAGAAAACTCAGAAAACCGATGAATAAAATAGTTGACTTCTTAAAAAAAAAAAAAAAAAAAAAGTCACGGTTCTCTCCCCTCTGTGGGAACTATGTGATCTTCTTGACGAACAAGAAAGGAGCACTTTGAAGTCCTTCTCCTCACCCGCCTCTACATCTGTTCGTTGCAGCTCTGCTCATGCAGCGGCAATCAATCGAACTGTGTACACCGTAGTGCCCGGACATCTTGTTGCACCACTATAGTTCCCACAGAGGTGATTGATTGATTGATTGATTGATTGATTGATTGAATGAATGAATGAATCAATAAATGAACGAGTCTATTGATGAATCAATCAATAATCGATCCAATCAATCAATCAGTCAGGGGCCATTTAGTGATGACTAGCCACATGCACGACGTGCGTGACCGCTCAAAACGATGGTCAGACTTCTTTGATTGATTTATCGATTGATTGATTTATCGATTGATTGATTGATTTGCTGATCGATTGATTGATTGATTTGCTGATCGATTGCTTGATTGATTAATTTGTTCATCGATTGATCTAGAGTTTGTTTTGTTGATTGATTGATTGATTGATTGATTGATTGATTGATTGATTGATTGTTCATCAACTAATCAATCAGGGATTCAGGGGCTTTTGGTGATCAGTGTGGAGTTGGGATGTGTGTGCTAGTATGGATGGATTTGATAGCCCTCAAGAAACTCGCCGGGCAGGGTGAGAATACATGACTATTCTCCGTCGGGCCTGTATCTAATTCACCGTGGAGACTGGTTAGTGATACCCTTAGGAGTAATGGCTTCAAGTAGTTTTTTTTTGTTTTTTTGAAAAAAAAATGTATTAAAACAAAAGAACGAACAACTTCATGTCGCCTAACTTGGAATTCGTCTTAACTCTAATTTGTCGATTTATCTACATCCTTTTTTTCTATTTTGTTACTTTGATTTTCATCCTCTCGAGAGTCGCTCGGTGAATCATTGCGATTCAGAATTTCAGAGTGAAAGCCCCAATGGGCCAATGGCAGGCCTACGCGGTTTAAAAGAGGAAGTGGGTGCGGTGTTCTGGCAGGATGCAGTGAATTTTTTCACCACAGAAGGACGTACTACCGTCTTCACCCGAATAGAACGCCCGGTTATTATAGCTGTATCTGGACTGAAACGTGCACCAAATACGGCTATAATGACCGGGCGTTCTATTCGGGTGAAGACGGTAGGGGGAGTTTCTTGAGCACATTACCCTTCTTAGAAGGCCTGGCTGGTCTTCTCAAAAAAAAAAAAGGGAATCCACTGCCCTAACACCAACCGGCAGTCGTTTAAATTCTTGTTCAAAATATCCAATTATAATTACGACTCATTTTTCTCAAACTTCTTCCGCTATTGAAGTCGGCGTGCCAGTCTGTCAAAATAAAAATAATTAAAATAAAATAAATCGTACCTATCTCGACTATTGAAATCATTGTAAGACTTCTGCTATTTAAATCCAATATATTTTTGACAAAGTTGCTAGCCAGGTTTTTTTTTCTTTTTTTTTTTTATTACGGAATTGTCAATTTAGTCGAGAAGGGAAACGATTTTAATAGCAGAAGAAGAAGTTTGAGAAAAATCAGTCGATTTCGATAGCAGAAGAAGCAGTTTGAGAAATTAACTCGTAAGCTTTCTACTCATTTTTTTTTCCCCCTCAAAAAAAATTCTTCTTCTGCTATTGAAATGATTTCCCATGTCGACTACACTGATAATTCGGTTAGGGCAAAAATAAAAATAAAAAATAATAAAAAATAAAAATAATAAAAATTACGACCTAGCAAGAATGATCGTCCCCAACGCCACGAAATTGCACAATTGACCCCTTCGTGCAATTTCGTGGGGTTGAAATTCGTTCGAAAATTCGAAATCAGTTTTGCGAAAAGGGGGTACATATTGTTTATGGGGGTACATATATTGGGTATATACCCCCTTTCTGGGGTAGAGAACACGAAATGGATGGGCCTTTACTGTAACACCCTTTCGCCTCCGACGAGCGTACTCACATAAGGTCCATGATAAGGACAATCTCGAGCGTATAATTACTACGGTAATACTACCCAACTGGAATTTATCTGACCGCAATTACGTCCAGAGAGAAATAGATTCGAAGAATCTCTCCTTGTGTGAGTATCCGCTAAGAAGGACTCGATCTGGCGCTGCCCATTTCCATTTGCTATTCTGCAACTTTCAAGGACTGGATCTGGCTTCCCATTTTCCTATTCTGCGATTTTGAGAGCCTAGGTTTTTTGTTTTTTTCTTTTAACTGATCAGAACAGATACAGTGCACTTGATCTTACTTAGCCCCCCCCCCAAAAAAAAAAAAAAAAAAAAAAAAAGGAAAAAAAAAAAAAAAAAAAAAAGGGGATTAAGAATCTAGTTCGAGTACAGTCGGAAATTATCGAGAAGTCCTTCGGGACATATCCGTTAAAATTGGAACAATACAGAGAAAGAGAAGATTAATTTGCATGGCCGCAGGCCTGCGCACTCAAGGATGACACCCATAAATCGAGAAACGGTCCAATATTTTTAAAAAGAACACAAAAGAAAAAAATCGAGAAACCAAGCATCATATCTCGATCCCGACCGATCGATGATGGCTCGACGGAAAAGGAAAACGAGGCTAGGTCTGGTGGATATGACATGACGTCGCTACAGCTTCTTTCCTCTTTCTCTATCTCTGTCTGAGACTGTCTCTGTCTGCTGGGCTAATAGAACGTCCGACGTAGCCGCAGGGTCTGTCCCTATGTCTCTGATAGCCCTCCAGAATGTCTGACGTGGCCTCAGATTTCGTTTTTTAATTGTTTTGACCAATTAAAAACATTTTGGACCGTTTTTTAATCGTTGTCCTATTGTTCCATTTTTTTTTTTGGCCATGCTAATCTTCTTTCTCCCTATTGTTCCCTTTTTTTTTTTTTTTTTTTTTTTTTTTTTTTTTTTTTTTTTTTTTTTTTTTTTTTAAGACTACCCCGAAGGATCCGCAGCTTCTGTCTTGTCTGTTTGGTCATCTGCCTGTCCGTCAATCTGTCTTCCCTCCTTGTCTATTAGTCAGTTTGTCAGTCTGTCGGTCCGTCGGTCTGTCTCTCTCTCTCTCTCTCTCTCTCTCTGTCTGTCTCTGGCTGTCAGAGTCTGTCAGTGTCTGTCAGTCTGTCTGTCAGTCTGTCGGTGAGTCTTTCTGTCAGTCTGTCTGTCAGTCTGTCGGTGAGTCTGTCTGTCAGTCCGTCGGTGAGTCTCTCTGTCAGTCCGTTGGTGAGTCTGTCTGTCAGTCCGTCGGTGAGTCTGTCTGTCAGTCCGTCGGTGAGTCTCGTCTGTCAGACACTTAGCAGGTGATCTGTCTTCCTGTTTGCACACCTCCTATCACGTGTCTGTCAACAACTGTCATCTGTCTATGAACAGACCTCTGTAGGGGGTATATAGCCCCTACGGGATAAAAAGGGGCATATATATCCGAAAAGATTGTTACAGTAAGGGGTCATATACCCAGTGTTGAATGGTCGGGGGCCGCTCATTTTGCTATTCTCCTGCACTTTTGAAGGCCTAATGTAAGGGTTATATACTCCCTAATGTGAGTATGCCCTCCTACGAGGGTCTAGTGTACTCATATACTATATACCCCTTGTGCATATGTAATCCTGGCAAGCAGGGGTCATGCTAATCTATTATCTTCTTTCCAAGATTCGATCCCAGGTGGGTCGGTTTGTATCGGCTTTCAGTAGGAGGGCATACTCACATGGTGCTTACTGAAAAAGCCGATACAAACCGTGGAATGAAATTTGCGGGGAACCATTTTTTTTTTTTCTTTTTTTTTTTGCGGGGGGGGGGGAATCTTGGAGAGACCAAAGTAGAGGAATGCTATGCAGTGACATTTCGTGGGATTATTATAATTATTTTTTTTTTTTTTCAGTTTGATGGCTCCAATCTTTTGGTGGGGGGCTTCACCTTTTCCCAAAAAAAAAAAAAAAAAAAAAAAAAAGAAGCCTCACCTGTTGGAAACCGGGTCCAACGTCCCCATATTTCAAAGAACAAAACTCATTAAGGTTCCTCATCAACAGAGTGGATTCAAACGACCTCTTCACGACATGGGCGCCAGAAATAACTTCTTGATCCCCTGGGCCGTGGTCCAACTAGCAAAGAGGATCGGATCGAATGCCTGAATCTGGACGAGTTTATGGAAAAGTGCAGGAAATCGAGATTGAACTGCTTTTCTGCATCTGTGCTTAAAACAGATCCAGATTCAGCTGCAAGACCGAGCATGTACTACTGTCCATTTGACTGATTATGAACGCTGCCAAGTCACGGCGGCCTGGCCCCCATCAGCCATGATTCAATGATAATGCCTGCAGCCTGCAAAGGCCCCTTTTTTTAAAAAAGTGCCTGGAGCCTTGAGTCTTCATCATCCTGACACTCTGTCCCCAAGACTCCAAGTTCTGAAGAAACGGTCCCTCGTGGGATTAAATTTGGTCTTTCCATTCCGCTACTTTCGTTCATACTTTATGTTGCTCAATTAATATAAGAACCTGAGTTAATTCAAGAATACATAATATTCTATTCACTAATTTGATACTCTTAGAATATATATTAATCTTGGTCTGCGGGGAACAGTGTAATGAAATTTGATACCATGTAGTAGTAGAGCCGGATTCAATGTATGGGGGAGGGATGTACATGTAGTAATCACGGTACTAACCCATTCATTGCGTTTAGTCAACTTTCTTTCTCCCCGCACTTCGCAGCCATTCAAAAATTGGATCGATTGCGAGAAGAAAAAATAAATTAGTACTAAATTAATCATCTATGCTACCAGCCGGGCCGCCCGGGTCCCGGATGGCCAGCCCGTGCAAGGACCAGGGAAGGTCACAGGCAAAAAAAAAAAGAAAAAAAAAAAACCGAAAAAAAAAATGTTATGCAGAAAAATAAACTGAATTTAGAAGGAAAAAAAATAATAATAAAAATTCTGCTTTTTATTTTTTTATTGTTTTTGGCCTGGCCGGGCAAGTGACCCCGGGCCACTCTGGTAGCCTACTACTAATTTATTTTATCTTCTCGCAGTTTCAGTTTAGAATGGCGCACATACTGATAAGAGAAAAATTGTCCACGAGGGAAGGAAAAAAAAACAAAAAACAAAAAACAAAAAACAAAAAAAACAGAGAGACGACAGAAATCGCACGAACGAGATTACCCCCGCTCACCAGGATTTGGGTTCACTTTCCGCCGTTGATCTTGGTAATCAACGGTGCTCGAAATAGAGAAGGGCATAACCAGGTGAGTGAGTGAGTGAGTGAGTGAGTGAGTGAGTGAGTGAGTGAGTGAGTGGAGTGAGTGAGTGAGTGAAAGCTATCTCCAGCAAAACGCCGATTGGCATTGCATTTGCTTTTTTCACACACGATGTAATTATTCTGTTTGATTTCAATAAGCGAACTTCTTTTTTTTTTTTTTTTTTTTTTTTGGTAGTCCGATGGATCATAGATCAGGGGCGAGGTCCCACTAGCGAAGAGGATTGGATTGAACGCCTTGATTTGGCCGCGTTTGTGGATACGTGCAAGAAAATCGAGATTGAACTCCTTTTCTGTATCTCTGCCTAAAACACGCCCAGATTCAGGATCTTAATCCAATCCCCGTTGCTAGTGGGACCATGCTCCAGATATTAAACCCCCCAGGTTCGAGACTCAGAACAGATACAGATACTACTCTTGATCTTACTTAGCCAAATGAACTGTTAAACTATCTGAGGTCAGTTGCATTCACGATGGATTGTATCTGATTGTATCTGAGGTCAGATGCACTCAGTATGGATTGTATCTGAGGTCAGATCGTACCAGGAAAAGTGCAAGTGTGATAGATCACCCCACCAGATCACTTGGTAAACCCATCAACTGTTGGAATACAGACCCGAGTTCGAGTCTCTACCGTCTTAACCCGAATAGAACGCCTGGTTGCTATAGCTGAATTGGACTCGAAATTGTACCAGATACGGCTATAATCACCGGGCGTTCTATTCCGGTGAAGACGGTAGTTGCAATCACGTGTACAGCACAACATACAGTACTTCTGAATTACCTGAGGCCGATGATATCTCAACACGCCGTCGCTCTAATTTTGTTTCGTTTAAGGGAAAAAGAAATTGCTACCATAGTCTGAGAAAGAGTACGCTGTAACAA
>BFEA01000344.1:1402012-1436695 GCA_003427395.1 Chara braunii
ACACACACACACACACACACACACACACACACACACACACACACACACACACACACACACACACACACACACACACACACACATACACACACATAAACAGTTTTATGTCTGTCAATCCTTTTCCTTTTCCTATTGTTTGTCTTCCCTCTACCCTCTAATTCTTTCTAAGTATTTTTGTGTGTGCCCAACTGAGCACCCTTAGGTAAAGCCAAACAATCGGTAGTTCCACGTTTGGAGCGCCAACTACACTCTTAGGGGGGTCGCTCGATTCGGGATGTCTGTGTTGCCTGTAGGTGATGACGGATGCTCGCCGGAGTGTCTCCCTGACTCAGTGGGTGGTGGGAACCAACAGTCTGTGGGGTTCACCTGTGATGTGAGTAGGTGATGTGCTGCTTTGCTCTGTGTTGGATGTGTGGACGACCCCATCTGCGCTCCACCACTGCCTCGCTGCCCGTTCCGCTTACCTCGCAGGTCGTTCTTGGCATGTTGCTGTCTTCGCTGTGTGGTGTGGCCGGGTTGTGGTGTTGCCTTGTGCTTCGCTGCCTTGCCGCCTGTCCGCTGGTTGTGCCTTCCGGGTCCTTTGCTTGCGCACCCTGTAGTTTGGTTGCCGCGTTGGGGTTGCCTTGTGCTCCTTAGCATGGTCGCGTTGTCGCTTGCCCACTTGCCCTCTCGTCCCTTTCAGTGTGGTTGTCTTGGTGGTGTTGCCTGGTGCTTCACTGCTTGGGTGCCGTGATGCGAGTTCGGCGTGCCGTGTCGTTCCTTGCAGTCGTTTTTGGCGTTGTGCAGTCGTGTTCCCTCTACTGCGCTGCCTAGTGCTCCGCAGGGTTGCTGCCCGCTGCTATGTTCAACTTGGGGACAGTCTGCCTTCAACAAGGGTCAAAGGGTTCATGACGCAAACCATCATATACGGAGATTCCGCAGATTGTCGAGGGTTCAGCCTCCTGATGAGTCGGTGCAACTCCGATGAAACAATCTTGTCATCATCAGTTTAGTTTTTTTCGGTCTTCCAATTTACTTAGGACTTGTATTTTTTTTGGTTTACCTGCTTTCGTGTGCTTAGGTGACACTGTCTGTTTCGTGTTCTTGCATGTTGTCTGCCCTCCCGCCTCCCCCATGCCCGCCAGGCTATGCCTTGATGTCCTTTTGCTTGGTTTGCTCTGATGTTTTTCTTGTCTGCCTGGTCTTGGGATCCTATTTTTGGGACTTTGCCTGTTGGTGTATTTGCACGTTGTCTGCCCTCCCGCTTCCCCCGTGCCCTCCAACTGTTGTATCTTTAGTATCTATGTTGTGGGCACTCTGTGTCTTTTGCTTGTGAGTGCACTTGATTGTGAAGCGTTGGAACGCATCTTAGGGAGGTAATGTTGAGTCTGGTCCCTGGGGAAAACCATGTCTTGGTGTGAAGCTGATAACTGGGGTTTACAATATACCTACACACACACACACACACACACACACACAGACACACACACACACACACACTCACTCACTCTCAAATACGCACGTTGTCGGGCGGCTCCACTCTTATGTCGCCCTTTACTTCCTCGATAACGACTCTTGGCAAGGGGCCGCTCACTTACTTTACCGGCAGCGACCGCTACCAGGATCCGTAAGTTACACCGACAGAACAACACCACAGGTATCGGTCGCGATATCTGGAAAGAATGGAACCATGGACATAGGAGAGGGCATCCTTGCCTAGGCAAATATGGGCATAAGCTGCGGACGGGCATGGAAAGACTACTGCAACCGGAGGATTACTAAGGCCTCGCTGAAAAGAGCACTACTATGAAGGGCCTGAATTGCGCCAAGGGTTGGTGAAATGCCGGAAGAAAAAGGGTGTCGGGACCTTGATGCAAAGCTTCGGACATCTCGAGTAGTGGCAGCCTCCGAAGTTACCACGAGTTACCAAATTCCGGGAACACCTTGCGTTAGTGGCGATGGAGGCCGGCCTTTTAGGCGGGGCTTGGCGTCAAGGAAAGAGGGTCCCGGCCTAAGGCTTGGAAATGGGCCTTATGGCCTAGAATTTCGGGGGCCCCGCAGGATTTTTCCCGAAGGTTCGGTACCACCTGTGAGTGGGGACCACCTAGGGCGAAATAGGCCCGGGACAGGTTCGGGGAGAGCAGCGGTACCAGGGCGCTGCAAAAGGCCCGGTTTCCGACAAAAAGACCCTCCTCGCTGAAAACTCTTAGAGGGCCCAAACAAGCTCGGGCACAGACCCGGTACCGAGGCACTGCGACTTGCTGGCAGCCCTGAGGACACGAGAGTTGGGGCACACTTCGGAAAAGGGCTCGACAAAGTATAAAAGTCGAATCGGGCCCGGGACGGGGCCACTTCGCGCTTGCACAAGGGAAGGGCGAGCGAGGAACGGACGAGGGGGATACGCACGACCACACTCAGGAGCAACACGTACGGAAGGGATGGGCGCACACCTGCTCACGGTCGGACGTACGATAGCACGCGCCCACGGGAGCACACTCACTCACGATCGGGATCGGACCTACGACAACACGCGCGCACGGGAACACACTCGCTCATGATCGGGATCGGACGCATGATAGCAAGCGCGCACGGGACCACACCCGCGGAAAGTCGGATCAGGCCCATGATACTGCGCGCACACACGCATATAAGCGTGCTCATCAGGGGATAGTCGGATTGGGCGCACGATACTGCACTCTCATTTGCACACAAGCGAGGTCGTTCGGGGACAGTCGGGATCGGACGTGCGATAGCGCCCGCACATAGGCGCGCAATCGCGCACTTACACGATCGGGACGGGAGCACTGCGCGTGGCAGCGCGCTCTCTCCCACATTTGCGTGATCGAGAGGGGAGCACCGCGCGTGGCAGCGCACACACTCCCTCATTTGCACGATCGAGAGAGGAGCACCGCGCGTGGCAACGCATGCACTCCCGCACTTGCACGTTCGGGACAGAAGCACCGCGCGTGGCAGTGGGTGTGCTCGCGCACTTGCTCGAACGGACGTGAGCACTACGCATGGCAGCGCGCGCACTCGCGCACTTGCACGATCGGGACAGGAGCACTGCGCGTGGCAGCGCGCGCGCTCCCGCATTTGCGCGATCGAGAGGGGATCACCGTGCATGGCAGCGCGCGCACTCCCCCACTTGCGTGATCGAGAGGGAGGCTCCACTCGTGGCAGCACGCGGACTCGCAAACTGGCGCGGTCGAGCGGGGAGCACTATGTGTAGCAGCGCGCGCATTCGCGCACTTGAGGGATCAGACGAGGAACTTGAGCACTTGTGCGATCGGATAGGGGAGCTCGCGCGCTTTGGCGCACACGCTCCTCGGGCACTTGGGATTGAGAACGGTAGCCAGAACGGGACCGATCGGAACGGGCCCATGACCCATACGCGAGGTGTCGCATTGTTTCTAGTTGGGCCTCTTCAGGCGACCAGAAAGCCAACAGGCTCTCACGCACGGTTTTGTCGTCGTTTGCAATAAAAATAAAATAGTTAAATAAACTAAACCCCTTCCTGTTGTGTGCGTCCGGCTTTGAGCGAGACCCTTCAATTACGGTCTTCGACAGTCCCCCGTCTTAGGAATCTTTAATTGTGATTCGGAACAGCAATGGTGATGCAGATAATAATCATAAAATTCTGGTGTGGCATGCATGCATCAATTTTGCAAGTTTACTAATTTTGAGAACCGTGACAGAATCAGCAGAGAAATGCAATCATCAGCAACGACAATGCAAGAAGCAAGATTGATTGACCCAAGGCACGGACAAGATGAATGAGGGAAAAGTGAGAACTCATAATAATCTCATAAGGTACAAATGAACAGACATGGTCATCACTCCTCAAGCGTTCTCACTCATCCCTCTAGGTTCTCATACTTAATCTTTCATTTGATTGCTTGTTTCTTATGTCTTGAACCATGTCTACATACTCTCTGAGACTGTGGCCTCTAGATGTAGTGCCACCTGAAGCCTGCAAGTTCTGAGCACTTCCATCCCAGTCCCATGATACGAAAGTCAACCATAACACAAAACTCCTCCCATAGAGCCGGAAGATACGGTGAGAGAAAATCCCTCGTCTGAGATGTGGGAACTCGGAAGTCTCAGTCACTGACTCGTAGTCGGTTGCTGCAGGTGAAATGTACCTCTTTGCCAGATCCACCAGGTCACCCCAGCAAGAGTCATCTGTGAGTAAGAAGGGTACTGGAGGTTTGGGATAGTCGGAGTAGAGCTTGGGTCCAAAGTTGCGGATCAGCTTGGTACCACTCTCATCTAACTCGTTCTCCCTTTCTTCAAGGTGTCTGGTTGCTGCAATCCAGACTGAGTCGAAGTGCTCATGGGTTTCCTTACCCTTCTTCAAGAAGGCCCTCAAGTCATGGATGGTACCTCCTGCAAACTCAGTATGAGCAACATAAATGGATAAGTCCTCCCGCTTGAAACCAATGGCACTGACATACTGGTATTGGAAAGCATCTTTTGAAGCAATCTTGTAGAGGTCAGCCAAGACAGTCTCTTGGACTGAGAAGGACCAGACTGTACTCACGTGCAGTTGATGAGTGTTGAAACTGACTCTCGAACCTTTAGCTAAATGCACTGTCTAATTGATAATGATCTCTGAAACTGATAAAATGGCGAGGGGTTGATTGGATATCGATTGAATGTCGGCTAAGTGCTGCTGATTGAATGTAGCTTGAGATTTGTCGGAGTAGTGGTCACTATGCAGTGGTCACTTAACGATTGGATGCAGCTGTTGTTCGCTGACTGGTAGGTGACACTTGAGAGTACCGATAGAATATTGATCGAGCACTGATTATACACTAATTGATTATTGATAGAATACTAATTGATCACTCCCCACTTAACAGCAATACGGTGCACTGCTCACTTGACAACAGCGTTGAGAACTGGTTACTTACAACAACTCTGAATACGGGTCACTGAGCGCAAGTCACTGATAACAGCGCTGAGTACCAAAAGTTGTGTGTTGACTACTGATTGGATACACTTGTGAAGTCTTCAAGGAGACGATTCTCAGCTCCCTCACGTTCTCGTAGACTTCACCCTGGTCTGCTCGCTCGCCTCAATGACCGAGTAGGTGCTGTGCAACTTGCCATCACTACCATAAATATAAGTCACATTCTTCACGTACTTTTCCCCTTCAGCTCTCCGAATTGCACTTTTTTTTCTTGGATCGTCTTCTGGAATTCCATACGTGCAATTGCCTCAGATTTCCAGCTCTCATGTTTGTTCATAACAATCCCGCCCTTTACCACTAGGATTCTCTTGTCCTTCATGGCTTCCCAAAGCCCTACGATTATGATTATAGACACATTGGGTTGTGGATAAACCAAAAGGTCAACTCCACGGTCTAGGGTAGGACTGGTTTCCAGACTCAGAATTGATAATATTCCGGTTCACTCTGATTGTCAGACAGACCGTCAGTGCTCTCACATGCACCACATTGCTAATTGAAGGTAAGTGCTATAAACAACAACTGCCTCTAAAGAGTTTTGGCAGAAAGTGGGACACACACTGACTCATTGATCTGCTCCATATCTGAAAATGTCCCTGTACCAATGAGCTTTGGTTTGCAGATAAACAATCAGGTCGTGAAAGGAGGAATCTAGTGAGAGCATCTGAGGCTGTTCTGAGGTTTTACCGGATACCGGCTGAACTCAATCAGACTGAGAGTAACCTAGGAGCGAATAGTACCGTGAAGCTCCCCAGGAACCCTCTCCTGACTCACTTCCAACCAATCTTCCCAAAAGACGTGTTGCCCGTGGTATGAACTTTAGTCGTACGCTACCCAAAGGTAGGTTCGTGCAGACACCTGACCTGAGAGGGTTATCTGAGTTGCCCCATCTTCCGAAAGCCCTGACTGAAGGCTGACTAGTCTCAATCACCGACTCTCTTCTTGAGTCGAAACAACTTTCTTATGCCTCTTCCTGTACATCATTCATCCAGTGCTTAATCAGGCAAATTGTTTGGCGTTCATTTAATTGGCAACACAGATTGGTGGCGTCATAGGTCTGTAATCAGCTTTCATACTGCAAGCACTTCACCGATTACTCTCGACTGCACATTGCAGTTTTGGGACTACTGGCCTTCGTTCCAGCCATTTACACAGTACACGCCCAGCTGTCAGACATAGACACTATTCTGGGAATGCACGGACCAGCCCCGACAACAAACCTCGACAAGGTATATTTAGTTTGAGTACAGGTGTAAGCAGTTCCAGCTCACGGATCGTTCAAAACCGCAATGCTTAAGGTTGAATCCGGCCTGATGTTCAACCAGACGGAATAAACAGATTTAAATAATGATAAATAGTGGATGGATAAGTGAGTGAAAGAATAGACGTCTAGAAGGTTCAGAGTCGATCTTTACATTTAGGGTCTATCTCTTTCATCTTGGTAACTTTCACTAATTTTCAGTTTAACCTAAGCTTTGGGTCTAATACATAATAATTTTAACACCGTTCGCTCAGCCCCCACGCCAATGTAGGGTCCACATGCTGAGCGAAGCAGGAAAGCAGGTAGCATCACCGGAGTGAGTCTTTAATCGCCGCATCTCTCTGGCAACGGACCAGACCCGGTTGGTACACAACATACAACAATTGGAGAATCCCACTCAAATAGTACACTCAGGACTACCGATAACAAGTCACTTGAAGGTAACCCCATACGAAATGCTGCTAAACTCTTATCGTGTTTAGACAAAGTGGCGGAGAGTTGTTGTTAACAGGTTTAAGGCCCCTACAGAGCACTCAGGTAACGACCACGACGCAGAGCAACTCAGGCCCAATTACTGCTCAGGGTCTCACGTTATCAGTTCTGCCATCGCATTGTCCACTCAAATCACACTCAAGATCTTTTGTAGGACTCAATACGGCAAACATGCCTTGCTCTCACATCTAACAGGGTCCTAGTCCAGGCATACGCAGAAGGGTTTTAAGCCAGATAGAATCAACACCCCCCCCCCTTTTTCCACTGAAAATACGACCTAAATCCCCATCCATTAGGAACTTAACAAGCAAGTATGCAACCTTCCTAAGAGTGACTTGCTTCTTTCCCATGGGGCAATGATGGTTGCACGAAAAGTCAATAATGTTATTGCCCTGTGATCTGCTCTTCTACGGGGTTTTCGTTTTTCATAGGGGCAGACGAGTTCACACTGTCAAGCTAGAGCCCCATTAACGAGCACTTAGTCTATAAGAGATCAGTGTTTATCACAAAGCTCGCCAAAGTCGATCATCGACCTCTCATTAACAGCATTCAGAGTTAGGGGCGCTATCAACTCTTAACTGCCTCGTGCCAAGATTACAGAGCAAGGGATGAGTTTTCATCGAATTAGATGCGACACTAGCAACTAATCATAAGCACAAATCGATAAGAGTCTTTCAGAGAGGTGATCATCCATATGACTAGTTTGCAAACCCGTCGATTGATCATACACACTCTACTGAAAGTAAAAAGTCTCTCGGGTCTCAAGACATTCGCTATGCCTTAGTCTTCACCAATTCGTAGGCGGGGAAATTGAAAACAAATTCCAATGAAGAAGTCTTATTATTGCTCCAAAAGATGGAGTCTCAACAGATAGCTTTCTCAGATCCGTTCACATACATCGCCAGAAACCAAGGACAGCTTATGTGAAATCAATCGTTGCTTCATTCAAGTCTCAGGTCTCGCTTACACAACTGGTTAGTGCGAAGTCATCAATTCCCGCCCGGGTAGTCATTGTTTGTGCACTCTGTTTTCGCAACAATCATCTGGATCCCCGTTCAGTTAAGTTTTAACACAGACCCGTTAAATTATCCTTACGAAATGCACATGCCTCCTCATACTTCCAATAACCTCTACACTCATTGTACCCCTCTTGGGAAGGTCATACCTTCTTAGCCGTCCCTCTCCCTGATCTACTAGGGGCAAGAAGTCAGGACTGTAGGGATCGTCACTTATTCCGAAGTCCGAAGAGAAAATATGTAAGTATACCTCCTTTTGAGCACAAACGCATGTCTCCCCAAGAAATAAAATTTCAGTCCTCCCATTTTTCGAACACGGCCTCTCACTGATGGAACTAAGAAGCGATTGACGAATGATAAACAAAAACAGCGCGAAGTCAGGGTATTGCTTCTTGGTAAATAGTAAGCAAAGAACCCCGTGCGGGTTGATCCATCGTTGGCAAACGTGATGGGTCAACTTGAGAACTCGTATCGGTTGACCCCGTTCCCACTTTCTCTGCAAGTCGCCAGGCACCCCTCTGCTGATAACAATTCCTCCCTCTAGCTTCGCGCCGGGAATCTCAAGGTTGGCAGGCGCAGCTACAGTAGCATGACGAACGATCAGCAAAAGAGAGGAGACTCACTCCAGCTTGACGAAGCGCATATCCCTACGACTCTTCGTTCGAAAGTTGCCAACAACCAAGGTCAGTCCTTCTCCTGCATGATTATTCAACTTGGACTTAAATCATCGTCACCGTGGATAGCCATTCGGACAAACCAGCCCCTTCTACGTGGGACTCATGCGGCTATCTCCCGTGGCTCTATTTACTCTCACATGCAGTCCCTCTTACCACAGCATGGCGGTACCCAGGGCAGTCTTCGCAAGCCAAGCAGAGGACCCTCTACACCAAGACTATGAATCGTACATAGGCAATGCCACACAGGGAGCAACCTCTCTCTCATATTGTACTTTCGTACTTCACATGTCCCCTTTTGTCTCCCCCTTCTCTTGAAACCACCCGCTCACTTAGGAGGGAATGCTGCAGTGATCATAGCCAGTCCACTCGCAAGAAAGTGAGTATCAAGACTGTTATAAGGGAGGTTATAATGATCTCAGCAGAGAGCGTCGTCTCGGGCGAGCGCCCGTATAAGGAAAAGTCTAAACTCTGCTCAAGCTCCTTTCTCTTGGTTAGCTTATGGAGGACCAGTGTCAGCAATCCGTCATCCAAACTTTACCCACTAGCTCAGTTGCGCTTGTGTGCTTCTCTCCAGCATTCTCTTTTTTCTCTCGTAACCACTCTCTCTCTCCGTTCTTCCGCGCTCTCGAGTTGACCTCTCGCGCGTACACGCATGACGGTTAGCTCTCTGTCACGTCGTCGCTCATGAACCTTACACGGCGAGCATGCTACAAACCTCTCTTGCCTGCTCTTCCAAGAAGGTTGTGTTAGCGACTCTTTCACCCTGGTTCTTACGAGTGTCCGCTCTCTCTGGCTTGTCACGCGCCGAAAAGTCAAGCTGACGTCAGCATCCCAAGCACACATACCACGCTCATCTCCCCCTCGGTCTAGTTCCTTTCTTGTGCATGTTGTCCGTCGCGTCCCTACTGCCCTCGTCTTTGAGAGCTGGCCTCCAGGCCGTCCTCAACTGGTCGCGCCTGAGGGTGGTTCCTGCGAACCTGGTCCGGTCTGTTCCAGGACTGGACATCGTTTTCCCGGTCACTAGCCTCACTCTCCGCCTCCGAATCATGGTCCAGGTGTCGCTGCTCGCGCTCCACTGTGTCCGTCGAGGTCCCCTCGTCTAGGTAAGAAATGGTCACCTTTAGTTCATCAGTGACCCCATACTTCGGCACCTCCTCTCGGCTCTGTCCTTGGCCTCCGTAATCGCCAGCTGCAGTCTCTGATCAGCCCTCATCTCTTTTTCTCTTCCTTCTTTAACATTAACCTTCAATCTCACCTCTTCATTGCAACGACCATAGTCTAAGGTAGCCGTCACAGTGGGCCCCTCATCCGACATTGGCTCCCACCTCCATACGAACTGGAGGTATGTCGGCCTATAGTTGTGTAGCCCACTACTCCGTACCATGGTTACGCCCCCGTTGGTGGTTTACACACCGGCGTCAGACCGCAGAGGTCCAGGACAGCCAGGACCGAACACAATGCATGCACACACAAACAGGACTACCTCACGCCCATACTACCGCTCACCCCTCTTCACCTCAACATCAAGCAGAGTGAGACCGTTTATGCCCCGTTGTGCCAGATGCCAGCCGCCATTCCTCTTTTATAGGGCCATCAGATGTTGCGGCCCCAGCGTTCTAAATGGGGTAAATTTATGGAGCTCTGCATGTCAAAAACCGTTGCCTCGTAAGTTAATGAAATAAAACAGAACCAAAATAAATTACGATAAAACAGTGGGGGACAGGACCCCGACAACCGTAGCACCAGCAGACATTCAACTACCAGTCTTTGTCACTTCGTCGTGCTACGGGATAACCCTGAAGCGGTGGTCCCATAACGGGATACCAACCAACAGCCTCTCTCCTCTGAAACGAGTCGTTGGGTGACCACCAATGGATACCGTTCTCCAATGGCAAGGAGGGGGCTTATGACTCTCCGTGGAGAGTGATAAGCCTCCTACCAATGCGGTCGCGGGTTGCCCCTCTTTTGGGGTCCCACTGCGCGACGCTCACCCGAACAGATCATCCATAGGCGGAATACGCAAAAGGTCGTGCCAGTCTAGGTCACAGACCACTACTGCACTTATAATTCGAGTCATTTGCCTTCCAGCGAAATAGCGGGTCGAAAACACCTGAAGAAACTTAGCCATATTAATAGTAACAATAATTATAATAATAATTAATACTAACAACAATAATAGTGAGGATAGTAATAAAGAGGACGAATAGGGGCGACATAGCGACCAGGGATCGTCAAACTTCTCTTAACTTGCGCAGACTGGTCCTCGTGCAAACCCGACTTTTAGTCTCCTTCTTTTGTCTACTTTTTATTCTACATTCTGTTTTCCTTTTTATTTCCCACTTTCTCTGACAAGGACCTCCGCTTCATACACCTAACCCATAACCCGACTAGAGGACGCTCAGCGCGCAGTAGAAAGGACCGAGCCTGCCTCTTTACTTTCGTGTCCCAGGGCGAGCCCGACGGCTACCAAAGCTACAGGGAGGTAGTGCTCTGCAGTACAGCAGGGCACCGAGCCTGAGTGGACCAATGGAAAGTCCTGTGGCGCACCCTTTTGCCGATGCAAACGCCAACTGGACTTGTCCACGTCGAGGCACAGCTCAGGTACCAGGCCTGTAGAGGTTTGGAACACGCCTAACAAGCAGCAAAGTTCGGGACGGTAATGATACTGAGTATGAATCCGGCATACGAAGGAGGGTCGGGACACCGCGCCCTTCGACATGATACCAAACCCCCACCAAGCATCCCCGCGGGGTCGAAATGCGCCGATCGAAGAGTATAAAACAGCGCACGACCTAGGATTCTCATTCATTTTCAGCGTATCACAGCGATTCATCGTAGTGCCTTTGCGTTGATCGTAACGTCTCTCTCATCGTAGTGCTTTCTTTTCCTCTTCTCCTTCCTTTTGTCAAACACTTGGTATCGTCGTGTGGTCTGCGCCTCGCAGATTTTTGTTGTACACCTTTCTCTTTTTGTTTTATTTTTCAAACAGCGCTCAACCTCGCACCATGCCCGAGGCACGTAGAGGACTGGGAAGGGGAAGAGGTGGTAGAGGAGGGAAGGCGCGCGAAGAGCAACCGGCTCGCGCACGGCGCGATTACAACTCAGAGGAGGAGGAAGACGAGCCATGAGGCTATGGTGCTCACTCGAGACCCTATCCTCGCCACTCATTTGCTGCGTGGTATCAGAGGACTCCCTCCCCGAACAGGATGAAGTATTTTCAGAAGAAGTTTGAGGCGTGCTACAGCGCGTACAACACTTCTTCCCCTCCATACACTCCCAAGGCTACCATCTCTCCCACTACGAGTAGAGCCGCAACGCCTCCACCTTCACCTTGTATGACCCCTTCTCTGCCCCAATTCAATGGTGACACTCTTTGTTGCATTATCTTCCTTCTTTCTCTACTTCAGATAAAATTCATGGTTATCTTTTATATCTTGTATAAGCACGAGGTCCTTTCCTCGAACTTCTGAGTCCCTTTCCCTCCTTGACTTTTCAGTCCATTCCATAGCATCCCTGGCTTAAGAGTTTGAACACCTTGAGGCCGGGGATGCAGGTTCCTTATGAACCAGGCCGCTTGTCGGCCACCAAATTAAATGAAGAAGGATTACGCTCTCACTTCCTCGTTTGTTGCTGGCTCTGACCTCTGGTCGTTCTAAAATTTATTTTCTGTAAAATAATTACCTCAACCTTCATCTTGGCTTCAAGATCAAGAATATTATCAGTCAAATACCAATGCTTGAGACACTCATTTTGTCTCCCATACTGGCAATAGGGCATACCAAACCCTTCTTTCTGTTTTCTAGCTTGAGTGAGATATTATCTTAGCTTCTCAAGCAACTCAGGGGATGCCAAACCCTGTTCTCTTTCTCTCATCCGAATGAGGTTTCTCCTCAGTTCCTCGGATAAAAGGAAGGGGATACCAACCCCCTTTTTCTTCTCTCTGGTCTGATAACTTTCAAATAAATCTTTATGTACCTGCAAAACAGACGAGTTCCACAAACAACAGACCGTCTCCCAGCAAACAAGCTTTCCAGCAATTTACAGTCAAGCAACAAGTAAACAAAATAAAACCCAAAATAAAATAATAAATTAATAAATAAATAGACATTACAAGACAGTTCTTCACACCCAAGAGTTACTGATTGCCTTGGTTTTGGCCCACCACTTGCCAGGAATGACAGACCTCCCGTCAGTTTGGCATACCCTATTCAGCTCGCCTCAGGCCAGAACGAGTCAGACCATTTGTCTTGACGGCCCCTTTGACCAGTCTCCAGGTCAGGACCAGCGTACCCACTACTCGAGTATGGTAGCCCTTTGACACTCTCACCAGGACACCCAGACTATAGCGGGTCTGGCCACTCCATGACAGTAGACCTCCCGTCAGTCAAACTGTCTCGTACCCGGATTTGACCGCTGCGGTCGGGGACCGGCTCACCCACCAGTTTTTGGCCTAGGGCGCTGGCTGCCCTGCCCAGATTTTCGAACGTGGGACCCGGTCTAACCACGGTTCTAGGCTCTGGCGAACCTCACTGGATTGCATCCTCTGACAGCGCTAGGGTTCCAACTGACCCCTTTCGACCTCACAGGCTAGACCATCGGAGTCTTAGCCTCAGTCGACTACGGAATTCGACACTCGCGTCGGGGACCTGCTGACCCCACCTGATTGCAACCTACTGCAGTAAGGCTCTGGCTAGCCCCGACAATTAATGCATCTTTAGGTTAGAGAAAAAAACCTTAGGCACATACAACCAAGCAGACATCTCATACCCACAGTCAGACAGTCCTTGCCCCAGATAACAGAACAAACATTTCTCAAGAGACGTCCCTTCAGTCTCTAGAGGCACTGAACAGCAATAAGCAGCAGCCCACAATGTATTCCCTTGAGACCTCCCTTGAGCCTTAGGAAATACAAAGTTCTGATCCCAGAGAGGTCCCTTCGCTCATCTGAGAATACTTTTAAGAGACCTCCGGTCAGCCTCAAGAAAGCATAGAAATACAGGTTTCATAGAGGTCCCTTCCCTCATCCGAAACTGAAGGTAGGCAACTTAGCCAAAAAGCACGAAGTCCCCCAGTTGACAACTCTCTGGTCAAACAGGGTTGAACCTCTTCATGCCCACCTTCCTGATAGCTCTTTCGGACAGGCAACTTAGCCGGCAAGAAGTCCCTCTACTGACAACTCTCTGATCAGATAGAGCCGAACTTTCTTAAACCCGTCAAACTTTTTTAGTTATAAGGGATTAATACTGATTATTTTTCGATGTGCCACAACCATGAATTCTCTGAACAGGATGTTGCATTAATATTCGAGAGGATGATCTCTCATCACCCTTTTCACTGTAAATTTGTTTTCCTGCCCATAGGTAAGATACTCATGGATCGACTGTGGCTCTGCATCAATGACTTTCATCTCATTGTCTCGGGAGGAAATTAACTCAGATGCCCAGACAAACGTAAATCATCTGGAAGATTTTCTCAAGTCGCTTGTGTCAAAATCTCAAATGCTGAAAATTAACTCACTGGAATGATCAGGCAAGAATAATCAATGTTTGTTCAGTTTTAGCTCTTTTTAGTGTATTGCGCTTACCCTCAATTTTCTGAAACTGTCTTCTTACTGGATGACTGTCTTTTCTTTCCTTTCTTCCCAGTCATTGTGGGAACTAGGTCAGGGTCTTTGAAGATAAACTTACGAAGTCTTGACCCTGATACCATGTCCTAGACTCTTTATCTGGGCTCCAACCGTTTAGTCCACTGAGTCTCAAGAGAACTATCGAATAGAAGAACAACGTCACCAACTTTCAGTTTCTCTTTCCTTATGTATCTCTTTTTATTCCATCTCTCTTGATCTGACAATTTGTTGGTTGTCATTCTCTCTGCAGCATCCATTAGTGTCTGGTCAACCGCTGATGATATCTGTTTCATCCTGATCTGAAGAAGCTTTCAGGTAGAATATTATTTGTCACTCTCTTTACTTGACCATGTTGTGATTATACTTTCAATAGGCAAAGTTGCATATCGACCATACTACAGAGTGAATCGAGCATAATCAATGGTCCTCTTGATAGTGATGTTGTTAGCATAGACAACAACTCTTAGTGCTTTTGGTCAGTTACTGAGATTTCCTTCACACCACTTGGCCAATGAATCTTTCAGAGTTATGTGACCCCTCTCAACAGGTGTGTTTGCTTGAGGATGATAGGTAATCATATATCGAATTATGACACCCAATCTGAGAGTGGTCGATCTTACAATCTTATTTCTGAACTCTGGTCCTCTGTCTGAGACAAACTCTCTGATGAAATGATACCCGAGATACACTTCTTCTATCCAGTCAGCCACTTGCTCGGCTGTCTTCCTTTTCATAGCTTTTGCCTCAACATATCCAGAGAACTTGTCTCTCATGTTCAATATATATTTTATCCCGCTCTTACCTAATGGCATGATGATGAGATCTAAATGAACTCGACTTCCTTGCTCTACCAGGATAGTGGGAAATAAAGGTTCAATCATTCTCGTGGTAGACCTTTTCTGACATAATACACATGATTTACAAAATCTAAAAATCATGTCTCTCATTTCAGGCCAGAAGTAGAGTTGAACAGTCTTAGAGTAGGTTGCCTCAGCAGCTCTTTGGCCACTTGCAACCCCCTCGTGTAGATCGGCGATTATCTCCAGTTATTTTTCTTTACCGCAGACCAATCTTAATGGAGGTAGTCCTCGCTTACTATCCACAAAGAGGTGTCATCGCTTTAGTCTGAACTTCTTCCTTAGATTCTTACAATAATATTCCTTCAACTGTTCTTTCTCCATTTTCTTCCCAATCTCTTGGTAAATTTCATCGTAAACTCCGCTTCTAAGAGCTTGGTACTTCATAATCTTCGTCATCTTTCTCATCCAGAAAATTATCAACATAAGAAGGTTTTTCAATAGTTCCTTCAATATCTTCTTCTTCTTCATCTTTCCTGCATTCAATTCGACTTAGGCTATCTGCCCTCTTATTCTCAATTGAAATCTTTTCTAAGACAAAATCAAAAGTTCAAATGAAAGTTATTCATCTGCTTACTGTTGGATCTACTTGTTGGTGCTTCTTGATTGCACCAATCACAGCAGATACATCGGTTCTCAGAATCAATCTCCTCCCAAGGACACAGTGTCTGAAGCACCTGAGACTTCCTCCTTAAATTCTTGTTTATCTTTTTCCTTGGTCTTTCTTACCCTCTCAGCGGACTCTTCCCTTCTCATTGAGTTGGTTGATATGTTGTTCTTGTAATGGTAAGCCGGACAGACCACAAAAGTCTGCGCTTGGGCAGTTTCTGGGTCTTCAGATTTATCAAGGATGACCCCTTATGACTGAAAAACTGGACAACCTCCATCCTGTGTAAGAACGGAGTGCCCGGAATACAGTCATGATCCAAGTCTGGTATCACGAATCCCAATAGCTCGACTGCCATCAGCCCAATTTTAATAGGCAGATGGTCAATAAATCCTGCCACGATGAGCTCTCCAGCAATATTCCTTAGCGTTTGCATTGCAGGCCTATCAATAGCCAGACCACAGGCCTTCATTGCCTTCTGAGAGATAAGTATCATCTCAGCCCCTAAATTTACTAAGGCTCGGATTTTCACTTGATTAATGTAAATCGTTAAATAGCCACAACCCATGGTTGTGAATCTCATCTTACATCCGGGCATGGTCCTGTTAACCTGACTAGGAAATACTGATCCCAAGTAATTAACTTCTATTTTTTTCTTCTCAATTAATTTCTTCAATTCCTCTCTCAACTTAGGTGCTAGTGTCATTGTCTCCTTGAAGGACTACGTCACCTCTGTTTCTTCCAACATCTTAGTAATTACATCAGTTATTACTGTTTCATCCTCTAGTTCACTCTTGAGTAGCAATTTTATTTTCTTCCCTTGCTCACTTCTCTTAGGCAAAGGTTGTGGTCCTTGATCATCAAGAATTTCAATCAGAGCCTCTTCGGTCTTTCTTCTTTTCTTTTCCTTTATCATTTGAGGTGTTAAATGTGCATGAACGCTCCTCACTTCCCCAATCCCTTTGTCCGATTCCATAACGAGTTCGGGTGGTAAATCACCTTCAAATGACATCATGTTAGCCGAACAAGTAGGCTCGTTGGGAGAAAATAATACCAACTCTGAGGAAATCTGAGGAGCATAATTCTCTCCAAACGAAAGTCCGCCTGGAGTGATCTCACCAGTCATGTCCTCCACTAAAGAAAGAGACCGTAGGGGCAACTCAATCAAGGCAAGTGAATCATCAAACTCTTGTACGAGTCCCTTAGGCATTTCGCCCATGAAAATATGAACATTCACATTAGCCTTTCTTTTCTTCTTTTTTTTCATATTTTCATCATCCTTAAGGGCAAGAAGTCGCATACCTCTAGGATGTTTAGGATCTAATTTGTTCCATGAATTGTCACAAACATGACTCATTGCATCTTTTTCCCCCACCCCACGCTTCACATCCTCTTCTAATGGCTTACAGTAAGTGGTAGTGTGGCCTCATTCACCACAATAATAGCAAACAAAATTCTTATTTGGTCGCTCATATACTTCCTCCTCTCTCTGTTTCTTTTTCTACCATCCCCTCTATTATTTCTGGATCTATAATAATCTCCTCTTTTACCACAGTTTTCATCATCATCGTCATCGTCATCATCATCCTCATCATCATCACTTTCTGCCTTTTTCTTCCCTGTCTCATCCACAACATGATTAGCAGGCATGTAGTTGGTCATAACTCTTTGAATAATATTTTCAGCACTCAGATTGTTCCCTCTGTTCATGCTATTCTCAGTTTCTCAATCTTTGGTCAGTGTACTGATCTGATCCAGTGACCATTTCTTGTGAGAAACCGTAGGTAAAGTTATGACAATTGCAACCATTTCATCTAATCTGAGAGGATAGTGTTGAGCTTGATCAGTAAAATTAGTCAGGAAAATATGACACCTCTAAGCCTCATAACGGCGTTTTCGTTAAAAATCAACTGTTTTGTAAAAAGAGAATATAATGAAATTAACGAAGTAACCGAACAAAAGGTAAATTGTAGAACAAAAAAAATAAGCTTTGAATATTTCGGCACAATGTAAACCTGGAGCAGGGAAGTGTCGAAATGATTAGAATATAAATGAAAAAAATGGCATCATATGCGAAGGCAAGAATTGTGAAATTTGTAAAACTCTTGACACATTCAAACAAAGAGCAACTCTCCAAAGTCCAAGACCTTAAGTTGCTTCAAACTATAACAACACCCTTCATATGGAGACCGTGGAAGGAAAATTTAATGCAAAAGTCGATTGGCAATTATATTAAATGTAAAGCAGTGTCACTTACATCAGCTCAATGGTGCGTCTACGAACTCTTAAAATTACACATTGTCAAAAACTTCATCAAAGTTGACTATAATTGAATTCGACTTCTAGGCACTGCCACATAACACTTCAAAACGATATTCTAAGGCTACTTGAATCATATCTAAGTACGTAATGGACATATTAATACGATCTGCGTGATAAATTTCACGTTTTCCTTATCTGAATTGTCCAATCTTCTACAGTGTTCGTCTCATTGTGCCCATCGAACGTGGGGTCCTTGTACTCTGCGTAAGTTTCTATGACTTCATACTCTCGCAGCAGAAGATTTCGTACATATGTAATCGTAGTATCCACGAGCCCATCCACGAGTGCTTTGAGCGACGGTTGGTCCATAATCCTCCTTCGAAATACTTCCCGTCTTCGTTCGTCGATGTCATGTGCATTGGACATGTTTGCACTTGTAGAATGATCGTTATGAATAAGAAAAGAACGTTTGCAGCGCCCTTGTATACTTGACACTGCACAGTACAAGGTCATCACCTTGGAGTCGTTGTGGTAGAACTTCACTGCTGAATAGTACAACTTTGAATACGGTGCGAGCGCTTCTCGCGGATATTCTATTGTTCCACAACACCTACGACCACAACTATACAAACATTGTGGAGGATAATGCTCCCAGCAATCCGGTGTGACATCCACACCTCTTACACTGAGTACTGCACCATCGAAAACCACTTTAGGTGTGAAAAAGATAGACCCCATATCATGCCATATATTTTTGCCCCACACCATATTGCTTGGCGGCCATCCAGTCATTGAATGAACCATTCTGCAACACATGAAATACAGAAGCTCAGTGGCAACTAATTGATACAGCAATACGCTCGAATGAAATATGATTACCTCTTCTCAACGACGTACTTAAAGTCTACTAATCTTCATCATACGGAAGTAAAAGGAAAGCCAATGCAATATAGTTTAACTATATATGAATGGAAGCTCAATGACAAGTAAATGGTACACCAACACGCACGAAATGAGGCCTTCTCAGCGACTTATCCTATTGGTCTTCATCATCGGGAAGTGAAAGACATGCCAAGGCTTTCTCTCAAACCGATTTGGGAATGTGTACTTCATTTTTCAAATGCAACGTCCTTGATGACCAGCTACACAAAACACAGTTCACGTGCTGCCGCTGCTGTGCTGTTGTACTGCCTTTCTTCCATATCTTCTTCCATGCATTTGCATATTGCAGAGAAAGACTTTTGACGACAGGTTGTGACACCCAATATTCAATAAGAATATGATTGAAAGCAGGCGACTTTCTATCGTTGTCAATATCAGAAATTACTCTACCCATCCACACGGGAACTCCCTGATCGATATCATCTTGCGAAGGACGCAAGAGAACGAATTGTCCCTTTTCGACATCCACAACCGGGTCGAGCTCTGCTTTTGGACGCTCATTGGCTTGCCCAACGAACAACGGCTCCTTATTCTCATTGCTCTCCAAGAGGAAGGCAATATCAATATCCTCAGCATCGTCCTTCATAATTCTTTCCTGCAAGGGTCAAAAGTCAGCCTTGAGTGATGTTTTCGCAAAGCCAGACCCATAATTTTGCTCGATTGTGTCCAGGAAAAATTTCCAGTGTGAAAGAGCACTCTCCTTTGAGAAGCTAGCCTCATCTTTCATTCCCAACCACTCGTGCCGCTTGTTTTCCAACCACTCAACAAACGTCTTCACGCCTTCAATTCGTGATTTGAAATCCGAATTCTTATCCTTAGCGGGTTGACCACGTGATGTTTCTTTAACAGGTCGAATAGGTGACGGGAGAACAGGTGAAGGCTCGAATGGTTATTCAGGTCCTGCATATACTTTATTTTTATCTCGTTTAAAGCAATCGACCGGAGAAGACCAGTGCAGAGAAGTGCAATACTCTTTCCACTGGAACACAGGATTGTCATTCTCCATATAAAACCTAAATAAATGTGGCTTAGTATGACCGGTCAATCTGTTGATCAGGGAGGGTTGTTAAGCCCTCTGCCCGTCAGCAATTTCATCCATGAATGTGCACAAAGGACGCTTTTTTTTAGAACTGGTAACGATTTTGAAGAGGTCGAGCAAAGTATAAGCATCGTGCATTTTCAGTTTGCGACAGAAATGACTGAAAGTGGCATCAACATCCGTACGTGTATGTCCTACCAAAATAAAACCGAATTCGACTTCTTTGAAGAAGCCAAATTTCACCAAAGTTGCGGCCAGAGACAAAACGTATTTGTTTTTGTTTTCTCTCCAGCAGTTGTCGGCTTGTATCCTCAATTTAGGAGGTAAGTCGCTCGTCGCTTGTATGTCACGCAAAACTTTCACAATGGATGACACCACAGCATTGGAATCATATGGATAGCAAGGGTACCATGTGTGAACATGCACCGATGGTGAACGACCGTGTGCGATAATAACTGTTAAATTTGTTTTCATCTTTGGAATATTCGTGAATGCCTTCGACTTGTTTTCTCCGCCAAAGTGTGGAATACTCGTCTTGCTTTGGTCCATACCGTCAATAATGATGCATAAACTGTTGGAACCTGGTCTCTTCGACTCAACCTTCTACACCTCATAAGCAGCACGGTGTTGGAGATGCAAGTCCAAGTGTTTGTGGTGTTCCGAAACGAACTTCGCAGAATTGATAGATTATTTGAACTCAACACACTTCTCGCATTTTGCAAAGTTTTCATCAACTTTATGGAATTTCACATGCCAGAAGTGTGTTCTCCACATGTTATAGAAAACTTGGAGAGAAACAGAAGGGACACCCAAGTTGTCAAATTGTGACTTCAACAACTTATAAATGTCAACCTTGTTATAGCAAGCAGGCAATCTCAAAACCACTCGTGATTCTCCATCTTTGATTGTCATGTCATTGGTCATAGAATCTTTATTGTCACGCACAAAGGAGCTTAGTTTCCCGAACATCATCGCATATGTTGCAGATGTGCGTTTGAGTCCAGTGCTGCCATGCTCCGACATAATGTAACCTTTTGACAAAGTCACCCTCTTTTTCAAAAATGTGTTCCTGCACACACCAGTGTGAAACACCATGCATTAATGCACACCTTTCTTTTCCCCACAATAGGTTGTACAATCTCTTTCTCATCTTCTACGAAGGTGAACCTCTTTAACGCTTCAACCCAGCATGTATCTCTTCTTTTGTGATCCTTACAGTAATATGCACTGCGGACAACTTTGATGTCTTCCATGGTCATGCGAGCGCAACAATCTTGTTTACAACAAACTTGTCCATGCATACTCGCCAGTGCATTTTTGGTGAGCTTTCTGTGAACTGTTTACAGAATCTTCTTTGACCGCGGCATTTTGACACGGGAAGTATAAGGACGCTTCTCAGACGACAAACGTTTTGGGAAAATGTCATCAAAATCAGAGATGACATCAGAACTCTCCATACCGTTGCGACAGTAGTGGTCAGTGCCATCAATATCACAAGGTTGTGGATGATCAATTTTGTCTGGAGAACTGTTGGCAGTAGATGACATCGAAGCACTAGATTCAGAACCATCTTCATCACTCTCGCCAAACAGAAGGTCTGTGCACTTGAAATCTCGTAGCGAACTTCGCGGCACCTACATGATACGATCTACATCAGATGTGTTCCTGTCACTGGCGCAACCCCTACCCTGACCTTCCGAACCTTCTGCATCAGAGGTTTTCACTGGTCCGCCCAAGGCTGGAGATGCACTTTCGCATGTGGTTTCTTCACACGCAGCCATCCGGGATCTTTTATGATCAGGAGATTCTGGAGTTAATTGAACGTCTTGCGAAAACATTGCCAGGTCCGGCGGAGGGAACTCATCATTAGGCAGTATATTAGATGCCACACAGTCCATGCTTTCCAAAGTTGTGCTGGCAGCTTGCCGTGGTGCATGCCCACCACAAGCCATTTAAAACGTTTTTGCGATGACAAAACAGTGGACCATTGGCACAAGACATGCATATTAGTAACAAATCCGCAGCTAGATGGATCACATGCAGTATATGTAGAGTGCAATACATGTGGTTTAGCGCGGCCACTGCTAGCCACACACAGCCGATGTAAAAGATCAGGCTCGTGAACGAGGAAAAAGACAGTCTTCAACAGAAGCGATGCACGAGAGACACGACGACTGGCTGTCGTGTTGAACGCGATGATCTCCCGCCGCGGTCATGTTGAACACGACGATGCATCATCGCATTGCACAACACGACAGGCGCACGAGGCAACAACCACCGTCACCGTATTCTCATGACAGCGCGGTCATGTTCAACATGTCCGCGCTCGACCGTTGTCTTGTCGCGCTCGATACCTGTGTCTGCATGACAGTCGCCGCCGTTGTATTGAAGACGACGATGAGCGACCTCCGACGTGTTGAACACGACGGTGCTTTTGTGGTGAACATGTCCGCGCTCGACCGTCGTCGTGTTGAACATTACCACCGGCACAACGGCGATCCAACGTGGTCGAGTTCAACACTACGAAAGCGACCGTCATCGCATTGAACACGACCGTGGGGCCGTGGGTAGCCACCGCGGTCGTGTTCGACATGATGACAGCGACCGTCATCGTGTTGAACACGACGATGTGGTCGTGTCCAGCACGTGGTGTACATGCCCGCGCTCGACCGTCATCGTATTGAACACGACCGTGGGGTCGTGGGGTGCCACTGCGGTGGTTTTCGACACGATGACAGCGACTGTCATCGGGTTGAACACGATGGTGGGGTCGGGGGGTGCCACCGCGGTCGTGTTCGACACGATGATAGCGACCGTCATCAGCTTAAACATGACGGTGGGGTCGTGTTCAGCACGTGGCGTACACAACCGCGCTTCAACCATCATCGTGTCGAACACGACGGTCGTCATGTCGGACTCGATGATGGACGGCTCTGCGAACGGTGGGAGAAATTTTGTTGACGTCCTGAAAAACCACGAACGACGAATAATGGAAGGGGATGGGCGCGATTGGGGGGTTGGGGGGGGGGGGGGGGGAGATGGGGTTGGCGGGGTGGCGGGGGAGGCGAGGATTCTGAACTCACCTGGGTCAAAGGAGGCACGAATCGGAGCAGTAACGCAGCTGCCGTGGAGGAGCAACGCAACTGTCTGTCGCGTCGATGCAAAGGTGACACTGCAACGGCCTTTTTCCGGGGGAGCGATGCAAGCGAAAGACCCTTGGATCCTCCTGCGGGGCCCGTTTAAACAGTCGCGGACGGCACTGGAAGTCGAATCGTCGCCCCCCTTGGCACCGACTCTCACCGCGGCACCGGTTCTCCCCGTACCCGATCCTGGCCCTCAACCGCCGGATCGACAGCCCAGACTTTCCCGGGATTCGAATCGTCGCCCGCTTGGCACCGATTCTCACCGCGGCACCGGTTTTCCCCGCACTCGATCCTGGCCCTCAGCCGACGGATCGACGGCCCGGACTTTTCTGGGATTCGAAAAATCGCTCCCGCGGCACTGATTCCCCCGCGGCACCAGGTCCCGAACCCACACCCCGCATTCCTTTGCAGGCCCTCCACATAAAGTATAAATAGTGGTGTGGGCCCACCATTTCCCATTTTTGCCAGTTTGTCGAGAACAACGGAGCGTTGAGGAGGTTCGCGAAGCGCCCGAAGCCGGCGGAGCACTGACTCGCACATCGGAGGCTCGCGCAGAACGCAACGGAGATCCCGCTCGCACATCGGAGGTTCGCCTAGCATCGGAGCGAAGTTTCGAGCATCCGCATCGAAGGCAGCAGCGGAGACCTCGGAGAACGGTAAACCGCCGTGAAGCAACCACGTGCTGCCACGTGGCATCTCCGCCCATGCAGAGGCCGCCATCGAGTCGAACACGACAATGGCCCGGGGTCATCGTCGAGTCGAACTCGGCAATAACCCGGTCGTTCCGACTCGACAACGGCCTGTGGTCATTGTCGAGTTCGACTCGACGATGACCCCGAGCCATTGTCGAGCCGGACTCGACAGCGGACTGGGGTTACTGTCGAGTCGAACTCGACAATGGACCGGGGTCATCGTCGAGTCGAACTCGACAACGGCTTGTGGTCATTGTCGAGTCGGACTCGACAACGGCTCGGGGTCATCGTCGAGTCGGACTTGACAATGGCCAGAGGCCTTGGCGCTGGTCGACCATCGACTTCGACTCAACAGTGGCCAGCCGGTCGTTATCGAGTCGAACTCAACAGTCGGCTAGCAGGGCGTCGTCGAGTCGAACTTGACAGTGGCCAGTAGGGAGTCGTCGAGTCGAACTCAAAGGTCGGCATGCGCCAAAGCCTCTGGTCGTTGTCGATCAGCGCCAAGTCGTATGGCCATTGAACTCGACAATGAACCGGGGTCATCGTCGAGTCGGACTCGACAACGGCATGGGTCATTGTCGAGTCGGACTCGACCACGACCCGCGTTCATCGTCAGGTCGGACTCGACAATGACCTCAGGCGCTGGCCGGCTGTCGACTTCGACTCGACAGTGGCCAAAGGCCTTGGCACTGGTCGGCTGTCGACTTCGACTTGACAGTGGCCAGAGGCCTTGGCGCTGGCCCGGGGTCATCGTCGAGTCGGACTCGACATTGGCCAGAGGCCATGATGTCGGCCCGGGGTCATCGTCGAGTCGGACTCGACAATGGCCAGAGGCCTTGGCGCTGGCCGGCTGTCGACTTCGACTCGACAGCGGCCAGCCGACCGTCGTCGAGTCGAACTCGACGGTCGACGACGGCCGTCTGAGCTTTGTCGATTGTCCGTCATCGAGCTCGACTCGACGAACGCGACGATGGATAGCCGCCGATGGAATTTGTCGTCTGATGTGGTCGTCAATCGTTTGTGTGTGTAGGACATTCACAATGGCTCACCGCTTCGATTACTCGTTCCCTTCGCATGCTAGCGCGAGGTACATACGAGGTTCAAGGCGGGATACTACTATACTTGGGGCCCGTAGAGAAGACTTCGACATGGACCCTTGGATGAGCGTTGTGCCCTGTCTTGAAAGGCCCTTCGATGCATGGTCCGAATTAGACTGGGAGAACACCATGAAAGACTGTCCTTGGGCATCTGATTATCGACTAGCTTCCAGCTAGGAATGGGGGACATTCATCTTCCTCGACCACATCCTCGTGACGAAACACACACCGGTGTTGTCTGCAATATTTCGTACCCGGGACCTATCTTTATCGTTGACTGCACACAACGTGTCGTGTTCGCCGTGCTTGTGGGGACCATCGGTGAAGGAGGAGTTGCTGGACTGTGCGAAACAGAACCATTTTCTAGAGAAATATCCCCTTCCCTTCGAGGACAACTTGACGGGGAGTGTGTCGTACTTCTGCGTGCATGTTGAACTCTGTCGTTTCTCTTTCGCTACGGTTCTGTGCGTATCGGTAAGAAATAGAAGTAAGACTTCAGGGGAGGCAAGTATTTACGTGTCCAGGAACGAGCTCATCGTTGACGGGGACTCGATTATGCTACCGCATGGTTATAGGAACCGTAAGTTTGATGTGAAACTGGCGGGGCAGGTTGACGCACCTCGGCAGTGGGAGGAGGTCGAGGAGTACGTGACGGTCATTCGAGATGCCATCGGTCGCACTTTAGCCAGAGCATGTGGTTTCGTCCGTGCGCGATACGTGTCTCACTTCTCCGCCACTGTTACCCCAAGTAGTTCACAACTCCTAACGTACGGTTCATCCCTGAACGCATTGTACGGTTTCGGGGCAAAACGATAGGCGAGATCGTGGGGGAGATCATGGGATATGAACAGTGTAGGACATGTCAGCTATTCCGCTGTTCAACAAAAGTGACAACTGAGACTATGTATGCGTGGGAGCGGTGAGTTTGATGTGAGATTGTCGATGTCGGTTAAAACTCTCTGTCCCTCTCTCTCTCTCTCTCTCTCTCTCTCTCTCTCTCTCTCTCTCTCTGTGTGTGTGTGTGTGTGTGTGAGCGAGAGAGAGTGATTAGTAACAGGTTGTGCGTACTGTTAGTCGCTCGTTGTGGGTGCAGGTTGCATGCCTTGCCAATTGAATGCTTTGAATTGATAATCGATGTACGCTTTCAAGTGATGTGCCTTGTTGGTAACGCCGCTCCCTATTCAGCAAAAGTGTGAACTGAAACTATGTGCGCGTGGAAGATGAACAGTGCTAGAAATTTGGGCTATTCACCGAGAGTGTGAACTGCGACTGTGTGTCGATGCCGTTTACATACGTTGGGACCGTTTGTCGCTCGTTTTGGATGCCTGTTGCATGCCTCGCCAATTGAATGCTCGGATGTAGGCTTTCGATTGATCTGCCTTGTTTGATGTGACTTTTGTCAAGATGGCCACCAACGAACGAGTCCAGCCTGATCGAGTCGAACTGTCGTGCTGGCCCGCCACGTTCGAGTCGAACTCGATCGAGTCGCGATCTTCTGGGTCGCGCTGGCCCACCACGATCGAGCTGGCCCGTCATGCTCCAGTCGAAAAAGATCGCCTGGACTTACGATCGAGTCGAACACGATCGAGTCGACCACGATCGAGTCGAACACGATCGAGTCGAACACGATCGCCTGGACTCACCATCCAGTCGAACACAATCGCCTGGACTCACGATCGAGTCGAACACGATCGCCTGGACTCACGATCGAGTCTAACACGATCGTGTTGAATACGATCGACACGCACACGATCGCCTAGACTTACAGTCGAGTTCAGGCAAACGCAGCAACTGCGATCGAGTCGAACACGATCGAGCTGGCCCATCGCGCTCGCGCCGAACAACATCGTGTTGAGCACGGGCACAATCGCGATCGAATTGAACACGATCGTGGTCGATTCGAACTCCATCTCCGGGGCTGCCTGGTCACGAAGGAGCTGCGCTGCCTTACCACTATCTGAAACTTTTCTGCTCCTCATGCCATGCCGACGTTGGGCGACCTTCTGATTTTTGGCTTTGCGGTGATGTGCTGTGTTGCTTTCAGATTCGGCAGTGCTGCAAAACATGGAAGGAGAGGGGAAGGCAAGTAAACGACGAGCAAGTAAGAATTCTGGGAGCATGGAACAATCTCCGAAAAAATCGAAGGGGACACCAGCTGCTGGGGTTGGGAGTCAGGAGGCACCGGGGTCTAAGCGGCAACGCACCCCGGTTCCGAAGGGTGCACCTTCCATGGGCACTCCGCTGAGTCGTGTTCAGGGCTCTGGACCGGATAAGGCTGTGTTGATGACTGGCGAGCCTGTGGGTCAGGACCGTGTGCCTAGTCCGCAGCAGGGAAGATCTGCAGTGGAGGTTGTGCCCGGACGTAAACCGTCTGGTGAACGTAAACCCTCTGGTGAAACGGCTATTGCGGGTCGGCAAGACGATGTGCCCGTGGTTGATCACACAGACAAGTTCTGGATGCTGGACTTGGTGGGGGAGATCGGACAACCATCGAGTGACCTTGTTCTATATGTGGTCATCAAAGAAAATATTGTGCCGGTTGGCGGCCTAGTGAGGTGGACTGGACAAAATGCGCCATCTGCAACGTTCGAGTTGACGATGGTCCTCAATGGAAGAGGGGAAAGAATATCGACAGTTAAACATGTCGCTCTTCGATGGGCCAAACACGCGGGGTTTGGAAAGTCGCTGGTTGATGTGTTCAACCCAACAGGGACAGCGAAAGTGAAATTGCCTAACCTCGTCGACGTCCTCGGGTTTTTCGACAGTAATGTGATCGTCGGCGAAGAGCCGGTTGTGCAATGTCATCCAGAGGACCGCATATCGGAGCCTAAATGCGTGCTTTCGAAAACCGTGGAGACAGGGCCTTCGATCACGATCCGCGATACACCGCCTGGTCCGAAAGCTGGGCAGATTAAAGAGAAGGGTCCGTGCTGCGGACTGGTCGTACCGTGAGCCCCTATGAAGATCAGGCCAACGGTGACCAAAGCACCAGTTGCCTTGGGCAGCCGACCGCGCTATGTTGCGGCCACCAAGGGACCTCTCCCCTTGGTGGGCCAGCATTGCTATGACTACACTATGCCAAGCCGCGCAGAGGAAGCCCATGAGTATTTTGAAGATGAGGATGAAGAGAACAGCGAGGAATATTCGAAACGAGTAGGAGGACAAAAACAGTATGCTGCGGGTGTCGGCGGCATGACGAGGCATCCAGGAGAGACAAGTAAAGTAGTTGGACAGGATGAAGACAGTGAGCAAACTATGAGCGAATTGGGTGGAGAGGTTGGTCTGGCAGGAGGATATGGGAGCAGCTACGAAGGATGTGAGGGGGATGTGTATCCAACATGAGGGGGGTTGCACCACGCGACAGTGGTTGTGGCTGGGCATACATATGTTGCAGGGCTCGCTGAGCGAAAGAGGAAGCACAGGCAGGAGAGGATAAGTCTTATGGATAGTAAACGGAGTAGGCAAGAAGCGGGTGAAAAAAGACAATTGAAAAAATTGCCCGTGGATGAGGCGGTCCAGCGAACACGGGAGACTAAGGCGACCACGAAAAAAAAGCAGCAGCCAAAGAAAAGAAAGGCAAAATGTGGTGTCATGGAAAAGACTTCCGTTTTTCCAGCAGAATAACCACAATCGAATGAAGAGGCCAAAGGCAAGACAGTTACTAGGCCGCCAAGTTTGCGAAATGTGTCATCGGTGACTTTTTTCGGTGTTCTCAGCAAAGGCTTCTTCCTTAAGTTGGACGAGCCTGGGAACCAGTGCCCAGACGTGGAATTCATTTCTATCCAGTTCAACAGAATTCTGGATATCTCCGATGGGGAATTCAGATACAATCAATGCTATCTTGTGCAGCAGACGATTGATGACATTTATGATGCAATGGTTGCATCGGGTGAGGCTGCTATCAGAGAGAGAACGACTGGAGCTGCCGGTGTGAATGTTTGTACATTGTATGAAAAACCTGTCCTTTTGTTGGTTGCCCTCCGTGATACATTGCATACTGACGCTTCAGGGAGGATTGTGAGAGCAAGGAGGGTGTTGCCCGATGAATTCGACCTCGAATCTGTGAATAAGTATTACTACTACCCTCTTAGCGGTCAGCATAACGTGGCGGCGGCAAGAAGGTGTTTTGTTGAACGCCCTGACATCGCACAAGAGCTCCGATTGGATCGCTGAACTGCGAGGCCTGTTTATTATCCGGATAAGAACATGGACAATTACTGTACACTGAACACTTTCTAGAACGCCAAGGACAAATGGAATACCCCACCGCACCAGATCGTGGTCATCAGGAACATACGGAAGTTGTGGCATAAGTCGAACTGTCCTGAAGTTAAAGGCGGCTCAGCGGCAGAAGTGAAAAATGCAGATTATAGAAAGTTTGCAGGAGAGGCTCTTCGTTTGACAGGGATTCGTAATTTGGTTGACATGTCCCTTACTAGTTAATGGAGCGGCCAGTGGTCTGACGCCCTTGGGCCCTACATGTTGTTGCCAAGGGCGACAGATGACGTTTTCAAAAAGGTGAAACAAGTGTACGCCGCTTGGGAAGCTGGACAATTGTCGGGGAGAGATGCTGTGAAGCCTGCTACCAAACAAGGTGAATCAGGGAAGGCACCGAGGGCTGGATCCGGATTTGAGTTGCAAGGTGGAGTTAGGTATCCGGTTCACTGGGTTCAGGGTACCAAAAGACCGGGTTACCTCGTGGTTGTGCACGATCCGGATATCAGAGCATGAAAGCCTTTTTCAGCGCTTGGGAGGCGTGAGCGGCTTCAACTGTTGCGAGACATTCTCACAGGCAATGTACTACTGACTCCTAAGCAAAGTGGAGCTGCTCAACGTGCCGGAAAACATTCAACGGAGACAGGTGAAGATTGAAAGAGCAATGTTGAGGATTTTTCACTACTTCGTCTTCATTTCCGACCCTCACAGGAAGACGTCAGAGTGGACGGAACTATTCTTCAACAACCTTTCCGATTTGTTTGATAACTACTGTGATGAAGGATTGACGTCCGAGAGGTGGATTGACCAGCGTCGCCATTTCAAAGACATGAATTGGGTGCGAACGTTCCCGGCTACATTTGGAGGAGAGAAGGAAAAAGGAGAAGAGAGCTTCAAGAAAACAGCATCACGTGCTGCGAAGTGCCCCGAAGACTTCGTACAGTTTGTCAACAAGCTGCTGCGCAGATCAGAAACCAGGGGTTCGGAAAGCATAAGAATGCCAGGCACGGCGAAGTATATACATTTCAAAAAATAGAACGTGAACTCTATTTTCATCCCGTTCCAATGGGAACCGAGCGATATTTCAGATGAGATGGATTCCAAGAAAATATATAGAGTCGTCAAACTTGACACACGGCCGTCCTGGATTTGTGTCACCCAACCCAGATAGGGGTGTGGACTGAAGAAGTCTTTGATGGTCTGCAGAAGTTCATGGGAAAACTGACTGGTGATTATTGGACATTATTATGCTTCGTTCCGCAGTCTTGCGTGTATACATTTTTCAAGCGAGTTACAAGTTGGGAGATTGACATTCACTTTTCTATTCTAAAGTGGACTCGTCAACAACAAATGAAGACGAAGCATTCATGCAAGGTTGCGAACTTGCCTTTGGAGGACACAAACAGAACGGTTGTCATCATGTACTCCAACGATGGGGATTATCACCGCAACACTATTCCCTTGCTTGAAGACATTCCAGCAAGCACTCGAGCTGCAGATCGATCATCTGGCGAGCAAGCGGGTGACTTATCAGCACTTGTGTGCAGAGAGAGAAGGTCAAAGATGTTGGTTGATGTCGTGGAGAAGAACTTCACGCCCACGAAGTTGAAAATGGCAGGTATGGAGCCAAGGGAGAAATTTTTGTACGAAGGTATGGAAAGGGAGCCAAATGCGGTGTTGGACACATTGGAGCATTTTTGTCCTGCGGATGAGGCGGTTGTTTTCCTGGGAAGAGGTCATGCGGCGTTGATTTGGGAGTTGTTAAAGAGTCACCGTCATTGCATTATTTTGGAAGGGGAGGGTATGAAGTTCGAGTTTCTCGTTCAATTCGTCACCAAGATGGTCAAGAGTGGAGTTTACTTCGCCAAATTTGTTAAGCCGCCTCCTCGACATAATGAAAAGCGTGATCTCGTCTACAAAGTCGGCCAAAACATCGTCAACATTTGGGAGTTTCTTTTCGAGACTAAGCCACAAAGCAGAGGGGCACGTGCATATGTCACTAGAAGGCAAAAAATGGAATCACTTCTGAGGGGGTATCATAAGGCACCGGCGGAGACGGAAGTTGCATTTCTAGACCATTTGGAGGGGTCTTGTCTTTCAAACCTTTGCTTGTTGACTTTCTCAGTAATCCCTCCTCACGGCTGCGGCTGTTGACCTGGAGCCTTGAGGATTTGGTATTGTCCTTCTCTACTATTCGGCTGTTTCATGAGAAACGTACTCGTTTTAGACTGCGGCTTATATTGTCTAAGGTTATTTCTTTTCGATTTAATCTTCCTATTCATAGACATTTGGTTGCGAAGATTACATATGACGATGCGCTTTGCAAAACGGAAATTCGGAGAATCTGTATTGAGCTCATTAGACAACTTGATATAGAAGAGGTATGGAAACCGGTGCTTGTACGAAGGTTACGACTTGTGTGGCGGAAGAATYGTACTGTCGGTAGTTTCCTGCATAATTTTCGTCCGATCTCTCGTACTTCCTCTCATGTMTGTTCGTGCTCCTGCACTGATAAGTCTTTTCCCCGTAGTGGTGGACACGTTGCTTTCCGCTTGAGTGAGGTTGACTTCTTCCCTGGGTGGTTGACTAATTCTCGCAACATCGTCAAACCTTCGCAATCCTCAATCATTCGTGATCTTCGACGCCAACTCACGGAATCTTTCCTTTCTATTCAGCAACTGCGTCTTCCTGCTCGTCACCCCTTGCTTAGCAACCAATCATTGTCACGCTGCATATCTTTTGTTTCGTCTTTTCTGACCTATCTTTCTTCTTCTTCTTCTTCTTCTTCTTCTTCTTCCACATATTCGTCTCCCACTCTATCTTTCTCTGACTTTTCTTCCTTACCTTGTACCGTTGACTCTATCAAGGCTCTTCTTGCTTCCCTAGACGGTTTGGTTCGTTGTCCTATCGATCATAACCCAGGAGATACTTTCGTCTGTTGTCCCTGTGTTTACAATGACGACATGAATAAGTTGTTTTTACAGCACGACGACAAGACCCCTGATGATGGTTGGTTGGCGGACCAACCGAAACTAGTCGGGTCCTACCGCCATGTTCTTCATCGATGTATCTTACGATTTTTCGTCGCGTTCGGGTTTTTTCTACTTCTACGTATTTTGCCTTCCTTTCTTGTTCTCTTACTTTCTCCTTTCTTCTCTTCTGTCCCGACTAGTCCGAGTCATCTGTCACCTATCCTCTGTGAGTATTGACGCCACCTCTTGATGAATGATCTAACGAAGTTGCTGTGTACGCTCACATCTACTTCGATTCACGAAGTAACCTCGGTAGGAATTAAACTACGTGATTGTGTGGCTTCTACATAGTGTTAGGTGTTCATTCATTTGTCTTCCACGATGGCGTCCAACTTCTCATCATCCATTGTCCATACCTGTTATAATTGTGGTGATCCCAACCATTTCGTTAGGTGGTATCCTCATCCCCCCTGTCAGAATCAAGCTAGTACGGCTCTTGTCCCTGCGTCTACCCCAATCCTCACTACCCCTGCTTATGTTGTTGCGTCCTCTTCGGCAGTCGTTCCACATGTGGCCGGTGGGTACCAGAATACTTCGAGTTACACCAAAGGCAATGGTTGGCACCAGGCGAGGCAGCCGCTAGAGTACCTTGAGAGTACCGTGGCTGCTATCAAGATCCGACATGATGCTGAGGTAGAACGGGAGAAGAATAAACAAGTTGAGGAAGATCATATCAGGAAGGAGAAGGAGGATGAAGAGAGAAGAGCGAAGGATAAGTTAGAGAGAGAAGAACTGAATAAGTCAATGATGGACAACATGAATAGGAGATTCGATACTATTTGTATGGCACTATCCGGCAAGAGGCTCGACGAGATTGAGTTACCACACAAGTCCGAGGCGCTTCGTGCCACAGTACCAGTTGCGACAACTCAGAACAATGATGATGTGCTCGCCAAACTGATGGCAGAGCAGGAGAAGATGAAGATCCAGTTGGAGGAGGCTGCAGCAGTTGAAAGACGCTTGGAGAAAATTGAAAAAGAAATGGTGATCCTTCGGCAAGCTCGAAATGACGCAAAAACGGAAGTCGAGGCATGGCGACAGGAAGCAATTCGACCTGCCTCTAGGCGGGGCTGCGTTGCGTTGTCCACCCCCAGTGCCCAAGCAACGATATTGCCTCGAAGCACGCCAACCAAGACTCCGGCGGTACGAGTTGACTACAAAGAACTTAAGGAGCTGCGCTAGATGGAGGTTGACAAGCTCAAGGAACTTCGATTACTGGAACTCAACGGAAGAAGGGAGGCTGAGCAAGAATTGGAGCTCGCAAAGCAGAAGATCGCGGAGATGGAAGCCAGTAAGGTGGGTCACACTCCAAGATCGAATCTCAGAGAGCGATTGGACGTGGTGGCTGCTGTTTCGGGTAAAGCGAAGAAGAAGAGCACTACACAGACTCCTGTTCATCTCAACGATCGTGAGGCTTTCATCAAGGAAACGCGCAAAGCACTCCCTCAAACCAAGGACAAGTTGATGGCAATTTGTGCAGCAGAGGGCATTAAATATGTTACCATACGACAGAGTATTGACGAGATTGTTGCCAAGCGCGTTCTACAGGCTTTTCCTCCTGCCACCATTGATTCTACAGTGGAGGTTTCTGATGACCTGGTTGGAGATGAGTCATCTAAGGAGGCCGGGGGAGATTTTGCTGCTTCGTAGAATCTCTCCCGGACGCGGCTCAACTTTGGGCGGTTTTGTGACGATGCTGCCTTTTAAGATCCTCATATGTTTCTTTACTCCATTGCCGCGAACTTAATTCTTTTCTACAGGTGGTGGTGATTGCGTTGATCCTGTCAAATTGTATTTCATGGGCTTCTAAGTTTAGTAAGTGTATTGTGGATACCTGGCGCTCTGACTGTGACCGTGTTGGGGGACCATTGGTGTATCTTCGTGTTTCTCCTTGGTGTAGACACATCTATATCGGTAGTACCGGTCGGGACATTCATTCGCGATGGAATGAACATGTATATCGGGCGCGCAATTCTAACCTTATTTCTAAGGGGACTCGTAATGAACGTCTGTATGGGTGGCTTCAGCGCAGTGGTATCGAACACTATGTGACTATTCCGTTATGCTTTTGTTCCTCCACTGATTTGTTGAAGGTGGAATCCATTTTTATTCAAAGGTCTGGTGCCTCCCTCAATTCACGAGGACGTGTATGTCAACCTCGAAGACGGCGACCAGGTAAGCGTGAGCACAGGCGACGCTCTGTACGGATTGGTGAGGGTTCTTCTCTAGTTCCTCTTGCTTCCTCCTCCTCCTCTTCTTCTTCTTTTTCTTCTTCTTCTTCTTCTTCTTCTTCTTCTTCTTCTTCTTCTTCTTCTTCTTCTTCTTTTTCTGCTTCGACTCTGCTTTCCACCCCGTTGACTTTCCATTCATCTACTGGATTCTCTTCTGTTAGTTTTCTGAGTATTCTTAACTCTACTGCTAATGACAGCATCAATAGTATTGTTGTGACATGTCGAGGTGGTTCGACGTTGACCGATAATTGGAAGGTGCTCAAAAAATCTTTTGGTAACTCTGTTGTCTCCTGTGGGTCTGGCCACGATCTACTTCGTCACTCTCGGAGTTTCTTTAAGGATGGTTCGGTCGTTATTTTTCGGTCTATTGTATCCTATAATTGTCGAGCCTTGTCTTTCAAACCTTTGCATGTTGACTTTCTTAGTAATCCCTCCTCACGACGGCGGTTGTTTGACCTGGAGCCTTGAGGATTTGGTATTGTCCTTCTCTACTATTCGGCTGTTTCATGAGAAACGTACTCGTTTTAGACTGCGGCTTATATTGTC
>BFEA01000344.1:1442811-1461315 GCA_003427395.1 Chara braunii
GGGGGCGGGGTTGAGTGTTGGCGGGGGCGGGGGTGCGGGGTGCGGGGTGCAGGGCTCGGGGCGGGGCTGGAGGTGCCGGGGGCGGGGGGGCGGGGGGGGTGGGTGCGGGGGGGGGCGGGGGGGTGGGCTGGGAGCGGGGACGGCGGGGTTGGGGCAGGGTCGGAGTTGTTTTTGCGGGGGCGGGGGCCGGGTAGCCCCGCGGCGGGGTTCCGGGGTTGAAACCCCTACCCCGGCTTGGGCCCCCGGGATCCCCGCGTGACAACGCTGGTCTCCAGTAGAGGCATTCAATCTCTTCTGTCCTCAAACCCATCAGCAATTGAAAATTTAGGGAGTTTCTCAAACTGACTTACTCTCATTTCCCATATCACTTTCCTTTTCAACTTTTCTAGCCACTCTTTTGTTCGCTCGAGACTGATATATGCTCCCTTCAGACACTCCAAATAGTCAACTTCCACCTATAGACAGGCTAAGGAGTAAACTCTCACGTCTAGACTGCTAGAGTTCGGGAACTGGATCACAGGAATATGAAACATTATATGTCCTCTTCTACAAATCTCATGTCTCAGAATTACAAAGGGATTATCATACCCCGTCACCTCATAAAGTTTGCCCCTCACAGTAGTTATCCTTGCTACTGATAATATTTTTCTTGAGCCATCTTCACCTTCCATACAAAATTTATCATGGTTGATCAATTATCCCTTCAAACAAATAAGTCATTCAACAGGAGGAGATGGTATTCCAATGAAAGGTCTGACAAAGGTACTCCAAGAGAGACTTTTTCCTCCCCGTTCTAACCTTCTGTTTTCATCATGCATAATATCCGACGCTCGTTGTCAGCATGAACCTTTTCTACACTCTTCAAATCTTTATCTTGGTACGTAGATCCCAACATCATACTTTTCAAGATCAATAAAATAACAGGTAAGAACGTACACACTTTCCTGCTTTCGTCCTGGATTCTTTAGTGCCTCATACCTCACGATCTCATAAGGAATCACGACTCTCCTCGTTATAGAATTAAGAGAATTTAATAGCTTATCTGATGTAGCCTTACTCAACCTCCCATGTCCTCTTACCGGTCTAAACCAGGGTTTCTCTCTTGGAGGTATGTAGAGCTGACTCATTTGGTTCTTTGGTCTCTTTCCACTTTCAGAGCAAGCTCAACCACTGCAGACCAATTATCTCTTGACAAATTAATATCAGGTAAGGGAGGAGTTGAAAATCCCTCAAAGAAAGTAAATCGAGTAGATCCAGTAAAACATTTATTTTTCTTCTCAAGTCTCTCTTTCTCTTTCAGTACAATCTACTCAGCGAATCCTCAGCATCTCTCATACACCGTCAGTACTTCTTTCTTTTGGGACATAAATTCTCACATCATACGTGTCCAGGTCTATGAAATAAAATGTCAGTACATAGAATCGTTCATGCTCCCATCCACTCTCGACCATCTCATATCTGACAGCCTTATATGAGATTACCTCTCTCTTACTTAGAGTACTCAGTGATCTCAGGAGGCACTCGACCTTCTTGGCTCGGGCCTGAACCTCTGCCGAATTTCGACCTCCTCTGTCTTATTTCTTCGGTCGAAGTCTCATTAGATCTCATGACCACCAACTCATCTTTCCCATTTCAGAACCATGCTGATAATTCGTAGTCAATTAGTCTCATCACAGTAGCTGTCAGGAAAAGGAGGGATCGGAACAGTCTCATATGTTACTGGCATTAAACCCCATTCCACTCTCTTCATTTGCTTGATTAAATCTTCTTTCTCATCATAAAGAGATTGGATTGCAATTTCCCATAACCAGTTAAAGGTCTCACCATCATCACAGTCTCCCTTCTTGACATAAGGGCGGATATCATAGATATTTCCCTCCAAGAAGTGAACCAGTACTACGCTAACGGCCGAACTGCCAGAACGGTAGACTCAACAATGCTCATACTGATAGGGGAATATCCCTTTAGTAGTTACTTTCGAGAGTTTTTTTAATGCATCAGTAGATAGCATTCTTGATGAAGTCTCTGAGCTCTTGACCTTTCTTTCCCTCCTTAGTGTTTCAAGCACATCATAGGCTCATAAGACATACATGAGATCAAGTCTGATTCTCTCCATTCAGTAATATCAATCTCCTTCTCCAGTCCAGTGTGTTACCTCACACAATGAAAGATAAGACTCAGTTAGCAACCGGATTTTCCAAGAGAATAATGACTCAAGAAAAATTGCAAAATCAGTGTGAAAATTCAAAAATTGTCAAAAGTTCTCAAGACCTAACCAAAGATCAAAGGTGTTCGCTGACCCAGGCTCGTTCCGGACACAAAAAATTTTCATGTCCCCAACAACGGCATCATTTTTGTCGCACGTTTTTCTAGTTGGGCGTCTTCAAGCGACCAGAAGCCAACAGGTTGTCACGAACGGTTTTGTAGTCGTTCGCAATTAAAATAAAATAATTAAATAAATTAAAGTAAATCCCTTCCTGTTGTGTGCGTCCGGCTTCGAGCGAGACCCTTCAATTACGGTCTTCGCCGGTCCCCAGTCTTATGAATCTTTAATTGTGATTCGGAACAGCAATGGTGATGGAGATAATAATCATAAAATTCTGGTGTGCAATGCACGCATGAGTTTTGCAAGTTTACTAATTTTGAGAACCATGGCAGAATCAGCAGAGAAATGCAATCATCAGCAACGACAATGCAAGAAGCAAGACTGATTGACCCAAGGCAGGGACAAGATGAATGAGGGAAAAGTGAGAACTCATAATAATCTCAGAAGGTACAGATGAACAGACATGGTCATCACTCCTCAAGCGTTCTCACTCATCCCTCTAGGTTCTCATACGTAATATTTCATTCGATTGCTCATTTTTTATGCCTTGAACCATGTCTACGTACTCTCTGAGACTGTGGCCTCCGTATGTAGTGCCACCTGAAGTCTGCAAGTTTTGAGCACTTCGATCCGAGTCGCATGATACGGAAGTCAACCATAGCACAAAACTCCTCCCATAGAGTCCGAAGATACGGCTGACAGAAAATCCCTCGTCTGAGATGTTAGAACTTGGAAGGCTCAGTCACTGACTCGTACTCGGTTGTTGCAGTCGAAATGTACCTCTATGCCAGATCCACCAGGTCACCCCAGCAAGAGTCATCTGTGAGTGTGAAGGGTACTGGAGGTTACAGATAGTCGGAGTAGAGCTTGGGTCCAAAGATGCGGATCAGCTTCGTACCACTCTCATCTAACTCCTCCCTTTCTTCAAGGTGCCTCGTTGCTGCAATCTAGACTGAGTCGAAGTGCTCATGGGTTTCCTTACCCTTCTTCAAGTAGGCCCTTAAGTCATGGATGGTACCTCCTGCAAACTCAGTATGAGCAACATAAATGGATAAGTCCTCCCGCTTGAAACCAACGACACTGACATACCAGTATTGGAAAGCATCTTTTGAAGCAATCTTATTGAGTTCAGCCAAGACAGTCTCTTGGACTGAGAAGGACCGGACTACACTCGTGTGCAGTTGCTGAGTGTCGAAGCTGACGCTTGAACCTTTGGCTAAATGCATTGTCTAATTAATACTAATCTCTAAAACTGATAAAATGGCAAGGGGTTGATTGGATATCGATTGAATGTCCGTTGAGTGTTGTTGATTGAATGTAGCTTGAGATTTGCCGGAGCAGTAGTCACTATGCAATGGTCACTTAACGACTGGATGCAACTGTTGTTCGTTGACTGGTATCTGACACTTGAGAGTACCGATAGAATACTGATCGAGCACTTATTATACACTGATTGATCATTGACAGAATACTGACAGATCACTCCCCACTTAACAATAACACGGTGCACTGCTCACTTGACAACAACGTTGAGAACTGGCTACTAACAACAACTCTGAATACGGGTGAATGAGAGGGGGTCAGTGGTAACAACGTTGAATACCAAAAGTTATGTGTTGACTACTGATTGGATACACTGGTGAAGTCCTCAAGGAGACGATTCTAAGCTCCCTCACGTTCTCGTAGACTTCGCCCTGGTCTGCTCGATCGCCTCAATGACCGAGTAGGTGCTGTGCAACTTGCCATCACTACCATAAATGTAAGTCACATTCTCCACGTACTTTTCCCCTTCAACTCTCCGAATTGCACTCTTTTTTTTTGGATCGTCTTCTGGAATTCCATACGTGCAATTGCCTCAGATTCCCAGTTCTCATGTTTGTTCATAACAATCCCGCACTTTACCACTAGGATTCCCTTGTCCTTCATGGCTCCCCACAGCCCTAAGATTATGATTATAGACACATTGGGTTGTGGATAAACCACAAGGTGAGCTCCACGGCCCAGGGTAGGACTGGTTTCCAGACTCAGAATTGTTAATATTCTGGTTCACTCTAATTGTCAGACCGACTGTCAGTGGTCTCACATGCACCACATTGCTAATTGAAGGTTAATGCTGCAAACAACAATTGGCTCTAAAAAGTTTTGGCAAAAAGGGCGACACAGACTAACTCATTGAACTGCTCGATATCTGAAAATGTCCCTGTACCAATGAGCTCTTGTTTGCAGATTAACCAACAGGTCGTGAAAGGAGAAATCTGTTGAGAGCATCCGAGGTTATTCTGAGGTTTTACCGCATATCGGCTTAACTCAGTCAGACTGAGCATAACCTGGGAGCGAATAGTACCGTGAAGCTCCCCAGGAACCTTCTCCTGACTCACTTCCAACCAGTCTTCCCAAGAGACGTGTTGCCCGTGGTATGAACTTTAGTCGTACGCTACCCAAAGGTAGGTTCGTGTAGACATCTGACCTGAGTTGGGTTCTCTGAGTTGCCCCCACTTCCAAAATCGTTGACTGAAGGTTGGTTAGTGTCAATCACCGACCCTCTTCCTGAGTCGAAACATTTTTTTTACGCCTCTTCCTTTACATCGTTCATCCAGTGCTCAATCAGGGAATTTTTTTGGCGTTCATTTAATTGGTAACACAGATTGGTGTTGTCATAGGTCTGTAATCAACTTTCATACTGCAAGCACTTCACCGATTACTCTCGACTGCACATTGCAGTTTTGGGACTACTGGCCTTCGTTCCATCCATTTACACAGTACACGCCCAACTGTCAGACATAGATACTATTCTAGGAATGCACGGACCAGCTCCGACAGCAAGCCTTGACAAGGTATATTTAGTTTGAGTACAGGTGTAAGTAGTTCCAGCTCACGGATTGTTCAAAACCGCAATGCTTAAGGTTGAATCCGGCCTGATGTTCAACCAGACGGAATAAACAGATTTAAATAATGATAAATAGTGGATGGATAAGTGAGTGAAAGAACAGACGTCTAGAAGGTTCAGAGTCGATCTTTACATTTAGGGTCTATCTCTTTCATCTTGGTAACTTTCACTAATTTTCAGTTTAACCTAAGCTTTGGGTCTAACACATAATAATGTTAACACCTTTCGCTCAGACCCCACGCCAATGTAGGGTCCACATGTTGAGCGAAGCAGCAAAGCAGGTAGCATCACCGGAGTGAGTCTTTAATCGCCGCATCTCTCTGGCAACGGACCAGACCCGGCTGGTACACAACATACAACGATTGGAGAATCCCACTCAAATAGTACACCCAGGACTACCGATAACAAGTCACTTGAAGGTGACCCCATACGAAATGTTACTCAACTCTTATCGCGTTTAGGCATAGTAGTGAAGAGCCGTTGTCAACAGGTTTTGGGCCCATACAGAGCACTCAGGTAACGGCCACGGCGCAGAGCAACTCAGGCCCAATTACTACTCAGGGTCTCACGTTTTCTGTTCTGCCATCTCGTTGTCCACTCAAATCACACTCAAGATCTTTTGTAGAACTTAATACAGCAAACTCGCCTTGGTCACATCAAACAGGGTTCTAATCCAGGCATACGCAGAAAGGTTTTAAACCAGAAAAATCAACACCCCCCTCCCTTTTCCACTGAAAAGACGACCTTAATCCCCATCCATTAAGAACTTAACAAGTAAGTATTCAACCTTCCTAAGAGTGACTTGCTTCTTTCCCATGGGGCAATTATGGGTACACGAAAAGTCAATAATGCTATTGCCCTGTGATCTGCTCTTCTTCGGGGTTTTCGTTTTTCACAGAGGTAGACGAGTTCACACTGTCAAGCTAGAGCCCCATTAACGAGCACTAGAAGAGATCAATGTTTATCACAAAGCTCGCCAAAGTCGATCATCGACCTCTCATTAACAACTTTCAGAGTTAGGGGCGCTATCAACTCTTAACTGCCTCGTGCCAAGATTACAGAGCAAAGGATGAGTTTTCATCGAATTATATGCGACATTAGCAACTAATCACAAACACAAATCGATAAGAGTCTTTCAGAGAGGTGATCATCCACATGACTAGTTTGCAAACCCGTCGATTGATCATACACACTCTACTGAAAGAAAAAAGTCTCTGGGCGGGGGTCTCAAGACATTCGCTATGCCTTAGTCTTGACCAATTCGTACGCGGGGAAATTGAAAACAAATACCAATGAAGAAGTCTTATTATTGCTCCAAAAGACGGATTAAAGAAGTCCGAGTCTTAACAGATAGTTTTTTTCAGATCCGTTCACATACATCGCCAGAAACCAAGGACAGCTTGTGTGAAAACAATCGTTGCGTCATTCAAGTCTCAGGTCTCGCTTACACAACTGGTTAGTGCGAAGTCATCAATGCCGACCCGGGTAGTCATTGATTGTGCACTCTCTTTTCGCAGCAATCATCTGGATCCCCGTTCAGTTAAGTTTTTACATAGACCCGTTGAATTATCCTTACGAAATGCACATGCTTCCTCAGACTTCCAATAACCTCTACACTCATTGTACCCCTCTTGCGAAGGTCATCCCTCTTAGCCGTCTCTCTCCCTGATCTACTAGGGGCAAGAAGTCAGGACTGTAGGGATCGTCACTTATCCGCAGTCCAAAGAGAGAATATGTAAGTATACCTCCTTTTGAGCGCAGACGCATGTCTCCGCAAGAAATAAAATTCCAGTCCCCCTTTTTTCAAGCACGGCCTCTCACTGATGGAACTAACAAGCGATTGACGAATGATAAACGAAAACAGCGCGAAGTCAGGGTATTGCTTCTCGGCAAATAGTAAGCAAAGAACCTCGCGTGGGCTGATCCATCGTTGACAAACGTGATGGGTCGACTTGAGAACTGGTATCGGCCGACCCCCTTCCCACTTTCTCAGCAAGTCGCCAGGCGCCCCTCTGCTGCTAACAGTTCCTCCCTCTAGCTTTGCGCGGGGAAGCTCAAGGTTGGCAGTCGCAACTACAGTAGCACGACGAACGATCAGCAAAAGAGAGGAGACTCACTCCAGCTTGACGAAGCGCATATCCCTGCGACTCTTCGTTCAAAAGTCGCCAACAACCAAGGTCAGTCCTTCTTTTGCATGATCATTCAGCTTAGACTTAAGTCATCCCCAGCGTGGATAGCCAATCGGACAAGCCAGCCCCTTGTGCGTGGGACTCACGGGGCTGTCTCCCATGGCTGTCTTTCGTGGCTGTCTCCCGTGGCTCTATTTACTCACTCTCACATGCAGTCCCTCTTACCGCCCCTTCTGCGTGGGACTCACGGGGCTATCTCTCGTGGCTCTATTTACTCACTCTCACATGCAGTTCCTCTTACCGCAGCATGGCGGTACCCAGGGCAGTCTTCGGAAGCCAAACAGAGGACTCTCTACACCAAGACTAGGCTTACACCTAGCCCCACCGAAGCTTCGTTAATCCCCACGCGAAACTGTTGACGTCATCAGCAATGCTACACAGGGAGCAACCTCTCTCTCAAATTGTACTTCACATGTCCCCTTTTGTCTCCCCCTTCTCTTGAAACCAACCGCTCACTTAGGAGGGAATGCGGCAGTGATCATAGCCAATCCACTCGCAAGAAAGTGAGTATCAGGACCGCTATGGGGGAGGTTATAATGACCTCAGCAGAGAGCGTCGTCTCGGGCGAGCGCCCGTATCAGGACAAGTCTAAACTCTGCTCAAGCTCCTTTCTCGTGGTCAGCTTATGGAGGACCAATGTCTGCAATCCGTCGTCCAAACTTCACCTACTCGCTCAGTTGTGCTCGTGTGCTTCTCTCTTGCATTCTCCTTTTTCTCTTGTAACCACTCTCTCTCTCCGTTCTTCCACGCTCTCGAGTTGACCTCTCGCCCGTGCACGCATGACGGTTAGCTCTATGTCACGTCGTCGCTCATGAACCTTACACGGTGAGCATGCTAAAAACCTCTGTTGCCTGCTCGTCCAAGAAAGTTGTGTTAGCGACTCTTTCACCCTGGTTCTTACGCGTGTCTGCTCTCTCTGGCTTGTCACGCGCCAAAAAGTCAAGCTGACGTCAGCATCCCAAGCACACATACCTCGCTCGTCTCCCCCTCGGTCTAATTCCTTTCTCGTGCGTGTTGTCTGTCGCGTCCCTACTGCCCTCGTCTTTGAGAGCTGGCCTCCGGGCCGTCCTTAACTGGTCGCGCGTGAGGGTGGTTCTTGCGAACCTGGTCCGGTCTCGTGAGGGTGGTTCTTGCGAACCTGGTCCGGTCTGTTCCAGGACAGGAGATCAGTTTCCCGGTCACTAGCCTCACTCTCCGCCTCTGAATCACGGTCCAGGTGTCGCTGCTCGTGCTCCACTCTGTTCGTCGAGGTCCCCACGTCCAGGTAAGAAACGGTCACCTATAGTTCCAGTGACCCCTTCTCTTGTGCACCTCCTCTCGGCTCTGTCCTTGGCCTCCGAGTCCGTAATCACCAGCTGCAGTCTCTGATCAACCCTCATCTCTTTTTTTTTTTCTCCTTCAACATTAACCTTCAATCTCACCTCTTCATTGCAACGGCTATAGTCTAAGGTAGTCGTCACAGTGGGCCTCTCACCCGACATTGGCTCCCACCTCCAGACAAACTGAAGGTATGTCGGCCTATAGTCGTGTAGCCCACTAGTTCGTACTATGGTTGCGCCCCCGTCGATGGTTTACACACTGGCGCCAGACCGCAGAGGTTCAGGACAGCCAGAACCGAACACAACGCATGCACACACAAACAGGACTACCTCACGCCCATACTACCAGTCACCCCTCTTCAGCTCAACAACAAGCAACATGAGACCGCTCATGCCCCGTTGTGCCAGATGCCAACCCTCATTCCTCTTTTATAGAGCCATCACATGGTTTGGCCCCAGCGGTCTAAATGGGGTAAATTTCTGGAGCTCTGCATGTCAAAAACCGTTGCCTCATAACTTAATGAAATAAAACAGAACCAAAATAAATTAGAGCGTGGGACAGGACCCGACGACCGTAGCACCAGCAGACATTTAGCTACCAGTCTTTGTCATTTCGTCTTGTTGCGGGATGACCGCGACCCTGGAGCAGTGGTCCCATAACGGGATACCAACCAACAACCTCTCTCCTCTAAAATCAGTCGTCGGGTGACCACCAACGGGTACCCGTCTCCAATGGCAAGGAGGGGGTTGATGACTCTCCATGGAAAGTGATAAGCCTCCTACCAATGAGGCCGCGGGTTGCCCCTCTTTTGGGGTCCCACTGCGCGGCGCTCAGCCGAACAGATCATCCACAGGCGATATAGGCGAAAGGTCGGTTCAGTCTAGGCCACAGACCAGTACCGCACTTATAATTCGAGCCGTTGGCCTTCCCGCAAAATAGCGGGCCGAAAAGACCTGAAGAAACTTAGCCATATTAAAGGGTAACAGTAATAATAATAATAATTAATAATAACAACAATAACAGTGAGGATAGTAATAAAGAGGACAAATAGGGGCGACATAGCGACCAAGGATCGTCAAACTTCTCTTAACCTGCCGACTGGTTCTTGTCCAAACCCGACTTTTAGTCTCCTTCTTTTTTTTACTTTTTATTCTACATTCTGTTTTCCTTTTTATTTCCCACTTTCTCTGATAAGGACCTCCGCTTCATGCTCCTAACCCATAACCCGACTAGAGGACGCTCAGCGCGCAGTAGAAAGGACTGAGCCTGCCTCTTTAGTTTCGCGTCCCAGGGCGAGCCCGATGGCTACCACGGCTACAGGCCGGTACTCCTCTGTTGTACAGCAGGGCACCGAGCCTGCGTGGACCAATGGAAAGTCTTTTGGTGCACCCTCTCGCCGATGCAAACGCCAACTGGACTTATCCACGTCGAGGTACAGATCAGATACCAGGCGTGTAGAGGTTCGGAACACGCCTAACAAGCAGCAGAGGTCGGGACGGTACTGGTACTGAGCAGGAATCTGACACACGAAGGAGGGCCGGGACACCGCGTCCTCCGACATAATACCAAACCCCCACCCAGCGTCCCCGTTGGGTCGAAATGCGCCGATCGAAGAGTATAAAACAGCGCACGGCCTAGGATTCTCATTCATTTTCAGCGTATCATAGCGATTCATCGTAGTGCCTTTGCGCCAATCATCAGGTCTCTCTCATCGTAGTGTTTTCTTTTTCTCTTCTCCCTCCTTTTGTCAAGCACTTGGTATCGTCGTGTGGCCTGCGCCTCGCAAATTTTGTTGTACACCTTTCTCTTTTCATTTTATTTTTCAAGCAGCGCTCAACCTCGCACCATGCCCGAGGCACGTAGAGGACAGGGAAGGGGAAGAGGTGGTAGAGGAGGGAAGGCGCTCGAAGAGCAACCGGCTCGTGCACGGCGTGATTACAGCTCAGAGGAGGAGGAAGACAAGCCACGAGGCTATAGTGCTCACTCGAGACCTTATCCTCACCACTCATTTGCTGTGTGGTATGAGAGGACTCCCTCCCCGAACAGGATGGAGTATTTTCGGAACAAGTTTGAGGCGCGCTACGTGGCGCCCAGCACTTCCTCCCCTCCATACACTCCCAAGGCAACCATCTCTCCCACAACGAGTAGAGCCTTAGAGCCCGCAGCGCCTCCACCTACACCTTGCATGGCCCCTTCTCTGCCTCAATTCAATGGCTGCACTCTCTGTTGCATTTTCTTCCTTCTCTCTCTACTTCAGATAGAATTCATGGTTATCTTTTATATCTTGTATAAGCACGAGGTCCTTTCCTTGAACTTTTGAGTCCCTTCCCTCCTTGACTTTTCAGTCCATTCATAGCATCCCTGGCTTAAGAGTTTGAACACCTTGAGGCCGGGGATGTAGGTTCCTCATGAACCAGGCCGCTTGTCGGCCACCAAATTTAATGAAGAAGGATTACGCTCTCACTTCCTCGTTTGTTGCTGGCTCTGACCTCTTGTCGTTCTAAAATTTATTTTCTGTAAAAGAATTACCTCAACCTTCATCTTGGGTGCAAGATCAAGAATATTATTAGTCTGATACCAATGCTTGAAACACTCATTTTGTCTGGCATACTGGGGATAGGGCATATCAAACCCTTCTTTCTGTTTTCTAGCTTGAGTGAGATATTCTTGTAGCTTCTCAAGCAACTCAGGGGATACCAAACCCTGTTCTCTTTCTCTCATCCGAGTGAGGCGTCTCCTCAGCTCCTCGGATAAAAGGAAGGGGATACCAAACCTTTTTTTCTTCTCTCTGGTCTGAGAACTCTCAAATAAATCTTTATATACCTGCAAAAGAGGCGAGTTCCACAAACAACAGACTGTCTCCCAGCAAACCAGCTCCCCGACAATTAACAGCCAAACAACAAGTAAACAAAATAAAACCCAAAATAAAATAATAAATTAATAAATAAATAGACATTATAGGACAATTCTTTTCACCCAAAAGTTGCTGATTGCCTTGGTTTCGGCCCACCACTGCCCAAGAATGACAGACCTCCCGTCAGTTTGACATACCCTATTCGGCCCATCTCAGGCCAGGACCAGTCAGACCATTTGTCTTCACGGGCCCTTTGACCTGTCTCCAGGTCAGGACCAGCATACCCACTACTCGAGTATGGTAACCCTTTGGCACTCTCGCCAGGACACCCGGACTATAGCGGGAATTACCACCCCATGACAGTAGACCTCCCGTCAGTCAAAATGTCCCGTACCCAGATTCGACTGTTGTGGTCGGGGATCGGCTCACCCACCAATTTTTAGCTTGGGCGGTGGCTACCCCGCCCAGATTTTCGAACGTGGGATCCGGTCTAACCACGGTTCTAGGCTCTGGCGAACCTTACTGGATTGCATCCTTTGACTGCGGTAGGGTTCCAGCTGACCCCTTTCGACCTTACAGGCCAGACCCACGGAGTCTAAGCCTCAGTCGACTACGGAATTCGACACTCGCGTCAGGGACCTGATGACCCCACCAAATTGCAACCTACTACGGTAAGCCTCTGGCTAGCCCCGACAATCAATGCATCTTTAGGTTAGAGAAGAAAGTCCCCGGCACAGAGAACCAAGCAGACATCTCATACCCACAGTCAGACAGTCCATGCCCCGGATAACAGAACAAACATTTCTCAAGAGACGTCCCTTTAGTCTCTAGAGGCACTGAACAGCAATAAGCAGCAACCGACAATGTATTCCCTTGAGATCTCCCTTCAGCCTTAGGGAATACAAAGTGTTGAGCCTAGAGAGATCCCTTCCCTCATCTGATAATACTTCCAAGAGACATTCCGCCAGCCTCAAGAAAGCATAGAAATGCTGGTTTCAGAGAGGTTCATGCCCTCATCTGAAACTGAAGGTAGGCAACTTAGCCAAAAAGCACGAAGTCCCCCAGTTGACAACTCTCTGGTCAAAGAGGGTTAAACCTCTTCATGCCCACCTTCCTGATAGTTCTCTCGGACAGGCAACTTAGCCGGCAAAAAGTCCCTCTACTGACAACTCTCTTATCAAATAGAGCTCAACTTTCTTGAACCCGTCAAACTTTCTTAGTTATAAGGGATCAATATTGATTACTTGTCGATGTGTCACAGCCATGAATTCTCTGAACAGGATGTTGCATTAGTATTCTAGAGGATGATCTTTCATCACACTTTTCACTGTAAAGTTGTTTCCGTGCTCATAGGTAAGATACTCATGGATCGACTGTGGCTCTGCATCAATGACTTTCATTTCATTGTCTCTGGAGGAAATTTTTAACTCAGATGCCCAGACGAACGTAAATCATCTAGAAGATTTTATCAAGTCTGTCATGTCAAAATCTGACATGCTGAAAATTAACTCATTGGACTGATTAGGCAAGAATAATCAATGTTTGTCCAACTTTAGCCCTTTTTAGTGTCTTGCTGTCTCACTGTGCTTACCGTCAATTTTCTGAAACTGTCTTCTTACTGGATGATTGCCTCTTCTTTCCTTTTTTCTCAGTCATCGTGGGAACTAGGTCAGGGTCTCTGAAGATAAACTTACGAAGTCTTGACCCTGATACCATGTCGTGGACTCTTGAACCATCCATCTCAGATATCTCATAAACTTTATCTTCTGCTTCACCTGTAATTTTGTAGGGACCAAGCTACCTGGGCTCCAACCGCTTAGTCCACTGAGTCTCAAGAGAACTGTCGAATAGAAGAACAACGTCACGACCTTTCAATTTCTCTTTCCTTATGTATCTCTTTTTATTCCATCTCTCTTGATCTGACAATCTGCTTCTTGTTATTCTCTCTGTAACATCCATTACTGTCTGGTCAACCTCTGATATCTGTTTCATCCTGATATGAAGAAGAGGTAGAATATTCTCTATCACTTTCTTGACTTCACCATGTCGTGATTATACTTTCAATAGGCAAAGTAGCATATCGACCATACCACAGAGTGAATGGAACATAATCAGTGGTCCTCTTGATAGTGATGTTGTCATCATACACAGCAGTTAGTACTTTTGGCCAGTTACTGAGATTTTCTTCACACCACTTGGCCAATGAATCTTTCCGAGTTTTGTCACCCCTCTCAACAGGTGCGTTTGCTTGAGGATGATAGGTAGTCACATATCGAATTCTGACACTCAATCTGAGAGTGGTTCTTCTTACAATCTCATTTCTGAACTCTGCTCCTCTGTCTGAAACGAACTCTTTGATGAAAGGATGCTTGAGATAGACTTCCTCTATCCAGTCAGCCACCTGCTCGACTGTCTTCCTTCTCATAGTTTTTGCCTCAACAAATCCACAGAAATTATCTTTTATGTTCAATATATATCTCATCCCGCCCTTGCCTGATGGCATGGTGATAAGATCTAAATGAACTCGACTTCCTGGTCTACCACGATAGTGGGAAATAAAGGTTCAATCATTGACGTAATAGACCTCTTCTGACATAACACACATGATTTACAGAATCTAAAAATCATGTATCTCACGCCAGGCCAGAAATAGAGTTTGACAGTCTTAGAGTAGGTTGCCTCAGCAGCTCTGTGGCCACCTGCAACCCCCTCGTGCAGAGCGACAATTATCTCCAGTTGTCTTGCTTGATCTGACAATCTTAATGGAGGTAGTCCCCCCTTACCATCCACAAAGAGGTGTCCTCGTTTTAGTCTGAACTTCTTTCTTAGATTCTTACAACAATATTCCTTCAACTGTTCTTTCTCCGTTTTCTTCCCAATCTCTTGGTAAATTTCATTGTACTCTTCAAAGATAAATGATATCTCTTCCTCTTTCTTCTGACTTTCTTCTTCATTCTTTGAGTCTGAACTTTCCCTCATCTCATAGGCTGCTACAACTGCTGCATTGATCCTTGCATACCAGTTATTCCGTTCTTCCTCCTCTTATTTTCTGAATTGATTCATAAACATAAGCATGATGGATTTCTCCCTGCTATCTCTTTTTTCAGGTCATAAACTTCGCTTATAGGAGCTTGGTAATTCATAATCTTTATCATCTGTCTCATCCAGAAAATTATCAACATAAGAAGATTCTTCAATAGTTCCTTCAATATCGTCTTCTTCTTCATGTTTCCTCCATTCAATTCAACTTAAGTCATCTGCCCTGTTCTTCGCAGTTGGAATTTTTCCAAGACAAAATCAAAATTTCAAATGAAGGTTATTCATCTGCTTACTGTTGGATCTACTTGTTGGTGCTTCTTAATTGCACCAATCACAACAGATGCATCAGTTCTCGGAATGAATCTCCTTCTAAGGACATAGTGTCTGAAGCACTTGAGACAATGGATAATGGTCAGTAACTCTTTCCTGAACTGGGTGTAGCCTCTTTCTGTGGAGTTGAGAGTCCTACTCTCAAACCTTAGGGGTCTTTCCCAATCATTCTTTTCTTTCTGTATGAGTACACCACCCAGAGCAACTGGTCCTCCATCTGCTTCAATGGTGAAGGGTCTACTCCCTTCATCATCGTAGTAACTACCAACACTACACCACCATCTTTTAATTTTTCCTGTAGAGTTTCTGCAGCAGTCTGTCTTTTCTCAGTCCAAGATAAGTCAGCCCCTTGTCTCACCATTTCCCTCAAAGGTTTAGCAAGAGTACCAAAATGAGGTATGAAAATCCTCAAGAACCCACAGACACCCAGGAAGCTTCTGACATTTGTCACTCGTCTGAGGGGCAGAGGCCAGTTCAAAATTCTATCAATCTTCTAAGGATCAGGACTCCACCCCTTGGAGAAACATCAAAAGCTCAAAATGGTGACCTCTGCTTGGAAGAGAAGTGACATTGGTCCACTGGCAGTCAGATTATACTTCTGAAGTCTTTCAAGGACCAGCTTTACCCCTTCAGCATGCTCCTACACAAACTTCCTGGCACCATCCCCAACCAAAGTCCCATCCCTTACCATAGGTCCCTTCACACGATTATCATCAATATAAGGACTGGTTATCTCTGGTGAGATGTCCTGCATGACTTTGATTATATCTCTTTGAACCACTGTCACACCATTAGTCCAACCTTGTGGTACCACGTACATCAGAATGAGGCTCTATGGCGTGTTCATGATAGTCATTGGTCCACTAGTGGGATCAATGAAAAACTGATCATAGCCAGAATATAAATCAATTAAAGAAAAAATGCATCGACCAGCAAAGGATTCAGAAAAAAGATCAGTATTAGGGAGGCTACCTGCATGACGTACCTTTATTATTGTATCCATCTCGGTCAACCTCCTGGTTTCCAAAAGCAAAACCAGTGATTAATATACGGTCCATCAGCAGGTTCAGCAACATTGGAGGCAATTTTCTTATCAAGGGACTTTACTACTTCGGCCTCTTCTTTCAGGGCATACTGGGTTGGTCTGTCATTCCATGGGATGTGATCAACTGTCCAGATTTTTGTTATCTTAATCATATCCACATCTAACTGCTCTTTTTCTTCATCATTAAAAGAGAATGCACCAGAGAACCCTTGACACACCTTGAAGATATATTCCTTTTCTTTAGGCAAAATAAATTGATCAGAGTCTATCTTCATCATGTCAAACCTCTCCCTGGTGACTCTATTCCCAAATTTTGCAGACTCCCTTAATGCTTTGATAATTCCTCTTTTCTTTTTTAGTGCCTCATCATAATTTTTTTCTATTAGGACCGTCACTGAGTTCTTCTTAACCCCCTTGGGCTTATATTTCTTTTTTGACCCAGTGGTTATTTTCCTAAAAAAGGATGAGTTCATGAAAACTTTAATTTCATTTTTTCACATTTGGCAGTCTCAACAGCCTTTTTAAAAACTTCAATCTGTCCATCTTCGTCTTTGAGTTTACCAAGGGTTTTTATCATCTTTGAAATCTAATTGATATCAATGGAGACTTCCTCCTTAAATTCTTGTTTATCTTTTTCCTTGATCTTTCTTACCCTCTCAACGGACTCTTTCCTACTAATTGAGTTGACTGATATCTTGTGCTTGTGATGGATATCTGTTCTTGTGCAGTTTCCGGGTCTTGCAGACTGATCTAGGATGACCCCTCATGACCAAAGAACTGGACAGCCTTCATCCTGTGTAAGAACGGAGTGCCCAAAATACAGTCAAGATTCAAGTTTGGTATCACGAATCCCAATAGCTCGACTGCCATCAACCCAACTTTAATAGGCAGATGGTCAATAAATCCTGCCACGAAGAGCTCTCCAACAATACTGCTTAGCGTTTGCATCGCATGCCTATCAATAGCCAGACAACAGGTCTCAATTGCCTTCTGAAAAATAAGTATCATCTTTTCCCCTTAATCCACTAAGGCTCGGATTTTCACTTGATTAATGTAAATCGTTAAATAGTCACAACCCATGGTTGCGAATTTCATCTTACATCCGGGCAGGGTCCTGGTAACCTGACTAGGAAAGACTGATCCCAAGTAATTAACTTCCATTTTTTTCTTCTCAATTAATTTCTTCAATTTCTCTCTCAACTTAGGTGCTAGTGTCATTGTCTCCTTCAATGACAACGTCACCTCTGTTTTTTCCAACATCTTAGTAATTACATCAGTCATTACTGTTTCATCCTCTAGTTCATCCTTGAGTAAAAAAAAAAAAAATTTCCCTTGCTCACTTCTCTTAGGTAAAGGTTTTGGTCCTTGATCCTCAAGAGTTTCAATCAGAGTCTCTTCGGCCTTTCTTTCTTTTTTTTCCTCTATCATTTGAGGTATTAAATGTGCATGAATGTTCCTCACTTCCCCAATCCCTGTGTCCCATTCCATAACGAGTTCTGGTGGTAAATCACCTTCAAATGACATCATGTTAGCCGAACAAGTAGGCTCGTTAGGAGAAAATACTACCAACTCAGAGGAAATCTAAGGAGAATAATTTTCTCTAAACGAAAGTCCGCCTAGAGTGATCTCACCAGTCATGTCCTCCACTAAAGAGAGAGACCGTAGGGGCAACTCAATCAAGGCAAGTGAATCATCAGACTCTTGTACGAGTTCCTTAGGCAGTTCGCCCATGAAAGTATGAACATTCACATTTGCATTTTTTTTCTTCTTTTTCTTCATCTTTTCATCACGCTTAAGGGCAATAAGTCGCATACCTTCAGGATGTCTGGGATCTAATTTGTTCCATGAACTGTCACAAGCATGAGTCATTGCATCCTTCTTTGTCACCCCACTCTTCACATCCTTTTCCAATGGTTTACAGTAAGTGGTAGTGTGACCTCCTTCGCCACAATAATAGCAAACAAAATTTTTTTTTGGTCGCTCATGATACTTCCTCCTCTCTCTGTTCCCTTTTCCACCATTCCCTCCATTCTTTCTAGATATAGAAGAATCCCCTCTTTTACCATAGTTTTCATCATCATTGTCATCATCATCCTCATCATCATCACTTTCTGCCTTTTTTTTGCCTTTCTCTTTCACAACATAATTGGCAGGCATGTAGTTGGTCATAACTTTTTGAATAATATTTTCAGCACTCAGATTGTTCCCTCTGTTCATGTCGTTCTCAGTCTCTCAATCTTTGGTCAGTGTACTGATCTGATCCAGTGACCATTTCTTGTAAAAAACCGTAGGTAGAGTTCTGACAATTGCAACAATTTCATCTCATCTAAGAGGATAGTGTTGAGCTTGATTAAGAACAATCTGCATTTCGTTATCAGTAAAATTAGTCAGGAAAATATGACATCTCTGATCCTCATCCAAATACGGAATTTTTCTGGCCGTTCTGATAAAAGTCTGGACAAAAACATTGAAAGTGTCATACTTAGCCATTCTGATGTTGAGGAGATCCTTGGT
>BFEA01000344.1:1461640-1473202 GCA_003427395.1 Chara braunii
TTCCCATGTAGTGACCCCTTCCATCAACTCTTGAACAGCCAACCTCGAGTTAGTGTCACAATAAGATAGAAGGTGCTTAAATCATTGTTTGTCTGTCCAGCCATAACTGAGCCCAAATAATTCATATTCATCCAATAAATTATTTACTTGAGGTCCTCTGAAGCATGGTATCCTCTCATCTGGTCTATTTGCCCTTGCAATATCTAACCCTCCTTTTATGGTGTCAACTCTCTCTACCAGTTCCCGTATAACACCTACCAGAGTCTCTTCATTAGTTCCTGCAGAAAAACTTGGTCTCCCTCGTCCTGCGATTTTGACCATAGACTCTCCCTGATACTTTTTTGTCTCTCTCTCCATCACTTCTCTCCTCTTTTTTTCTTTTTTTTCAATCTCTCACTCTTCTCGTCAGAGATACATGTTTATTTCTCTCTTCCCTCGTTTGCTATACCCCTAGAGAGTTTTGTATATAGAGAGTGTAGACAATAATAGACTGGGTAGTGATCAGGGACAACGCAATCCTTCTCAGTCTTCTAATATAGTCCTCAATTAGCTCTCTTTCATCATCCCTGCTCAATCTTCTGTTATATCATTTTACATTACCCTGGATCATAAAGTATCGCGTCAAGTCTATAACCTCATAATCAAACTGCATTGCTTACAACCCGTTACTGATTCTTCTGGCAAGAGAGACTCGTCCTCTAGAAGAGTGGTACGATATTCTTTCAACAGTCCCTACTTTCACCACCTTTAATAAATAGTTGATCTCAGTCTGGTCAGTGACAGCTCTAAGGGAAGAATTCCTCATCTGATCAAAGAAAGGTTGTAAGAACTCAAACTCATCCAAGGTAGAGAGGTTTCTGTCAGAGATCCGAAAAGTTCCTTCTATTTTGACTATTTTTCTTTCCAGCACAATCATAAATATTAGTTGTTCAACCAAGTTGGGCATTGTTAACCATCATAGACAATATCGGAAAGATAAATCTCAAGATGAACATAATCAAGAATCTCAAATTTGTGCTCAAAGGTACTCGGAAGCAGGACTTTTATCATCACAGTACAGTTTTTCTCTCTTGCTATACCGATCAAGGCAATAGTCTCCAGTAGAGGCATCCAATCTCCCATGTCCTCAAACCCATCAGCAATTGAAAATTCAGGGAGTTTCTCAAACTTACGTACTCTTACTCCCCATGTCAATTTCCTTTTCAACTTTTCTAGCCACTCTGTTGTTCGCTCGAGACTGATATATACTCCCTTCAGACACTCCAAATAATCAAGTTCCTCCTCTAGATAGACTAAGGCGTAAACTCTCACGTCCAGACTGCCAGAGTTCAGGAACTTGACCACAGGAATGTGAAACGTTATATGTCCTCTTCCACAAATCTCATGTCTCAGAATTACAAAGGGATTATCATACCCCGTTACCTCATAAAGTTTGTCCCTCACAAGAGTTATCCTTGTTTCTTAGAGTATTCTTCTTGAACCTTCTTCACCTTCCATATAAAATTTATCATGGCTGACCAATTGTCCCTTAAAAAGGTAAGCCCTTCAACAGGAGGAGATGGTATTCCAATGAAAGGTCTGACATAGGCACTCCAAGAGAAACTTTCTCCTCCCCGTTCTAACCTTTTTTTTTTATCATGCATAATATCCGACGCTCGTTGTCAGAATGGACATTTTTTACACTCTTCAAATATTTATTTTGGTACGTAGATCCCAACATCATACTCATCAAGATCAAAAAAATAACAGGTAAGAACGTACACACTGTCCTGCTTTCGTCCTAGATTCTTTAGTGCCTCATACCTCATGATCTCATAGGGAATCACGACTTTCCTCGTTATAAAATTAAGACAATTTAACATCTTATCTGATTCATCCTTACTCAACCTCCCATGTCCTCTTACCGGTCTAAATCATGGCTTCTCTCTTGGAGGTATGTAGAGCTGGCTCATTTGGTTCTTTGGTCTCTTTCCACTTTCAGAGCAAGCTCAACCACTGCAGACAAATCATCTCTTGACAAATTAATATCAGGTAAGGAAGGAGCTGGAAATCCCTCAAAGACAGTAAATCAAGTAGATCCAGTAAAACATTTATTTTCCTTCTCAAGTTTCTTTTTTTATTTCAGTACAATCTCCTCAGCGAATCCCCAGCATCTCTCATACGTCGTCAGTTCTTCTTTCTTTTGGGACATAAATTCTCACATCATACATGTCCAGGTCTATGAAATAAAATGTTAGTACATAGAATCGTTCTTGCTCTCATCCACTCTCGACCATCTCATATCTGACAGCCTCATATGGGAATACCTCTCTCTTACTTAGAGTACTCAGTGATCTCAGAAGGCACTCGACCTTAACTTGGCTCGGGCCTGAACCTCTGTCAAATTTCGACCTTCTCTGTCTGATTTCTTCTGTCGAAGTCTCATTAGATCTCATGACCACCAGCTCATCTTTCCCATTTCAGTACCATGCTGATAATTGCTAGTCAATTAGTCCCATCACAGTAGCTGTCAGGAAAAGGAGGGATCGGAACAGTCTCATATGTTACTGGCATTAAACCCCATTCCACTCTCTTTCTTTGCTTGATTAAATTTTTTTTCTCATCATAAAGAGATTGGATTGCAATTCCCCATAACCAGTTAAAGGCCTCACCATCATCACAGTCTCCCTTCTTGACATAAGGGCGGATATTATAGATATTTCCCTCCAAGAAGTGAACCAGTACTACGCTAACGGCCGAACTGCCAGAACGGTAGACTCAACAATGCTCATACTGATAGGGGAATATCCCTTTAGTAGTTACTTTCGAGAGTTTTTTTTAATGCATCAGTAGATAGCATTCTTAATGAAGTCTCCGAGCTCTTGACCTTTCTTTCCCTCCTTAGTGTTTCAAGGACATCATAGGCTCATAAGACATACATGAGATCAAGTCCGATTCTCTCCATTCAGTAATATCAATCTCCTTCTCCAGTCCACTGTGTTACCTCACACAATGAAAGATAAGACTCAGTTAGCAACTGGATTTTCCAAGAGAATAATGACTCAAGAAAAATTGCAAAATCAGTCTGAAAATCCAGAAATTGTCAACTGTTCTCAAGACCTAACCAAAGTTCAAAGTTGTTTGCTGACCAAGGCTTACGGACACAAAAAAATTTCATTTCCCCGGCAACGGCGCTATTTTTGTCGCACTTTTTCTAGTTGGGCCTCTTCAGGCGACCAGAAAGCCAACAGGCTGTCACGCAGGGCTTTGTAGTCGTTTGCAATAAACATAAAATAATTAACTCAATTAAAGCAAATCCCTTCCTGTTGTGTGCGTGCAGCTTCGAGCGAGACCCTTCAATTACGGTCTTCGTCGGTCCCCGGTCTTAGGAATCTTTAATTGTGATTCGGAACAGCAATGGTGATGCAGATAATAATCATAAACTTCTGGTGTGTCATGCATGCATCAATTCTGCAAAATTACTAATTTTGAGAACCGTGACAGAAGCAGCAGAGAAATGCAATCATCAGCAACGACAATGCAAGAAGCAAGATTGATTGACCCAAGGCAGGGACAAGATGAATGAGGGAAAAGTGAGAACTCATAATAATCTCATAAGGTACAAATGAACAGACATGGTCAGTACTACTCAAGCGTTCTCACCCATCCCTCTAGGTTCTCATACGTAATCTTTCATTCGATTGCGCGTTTCTTATGTCTTGAACCATGTCTACATACTCTCTGAGACTGTGGCCTCTGTATGTAGTGCCACCTGAAGCCTGCAAGTTCTGAGCACTTCCATTCCAGTCTCATGATACGAAAGTCAACCATAACATAAAACTCCTCCCATAGAGCCGGAAGATACGGTGAGAGAAAATCCCTCGTCTAAGATGTGGGAACTCGGAAGTCTCAGTCACTGCAGGTGAAATGTACCTCTTTGTCAGATCCACCACGTCACCCCAGCAAGAGTCATCTGTAAGTGTGAAGGGTACTGGAGGTTTAGGATAGTCGGAGTAGAGCTTGGGTCCAAAGCTGAGGATCAGCTTGGTACCACTCTCATCTAACTCCTCCCTTTCTTTAAAATGCCTGGTTGCTGCAATCCTGACTGAGTCGAAGTGCTCATGGGTTTCATTACCCTTCTTCAAGTAGGCCCTCAAGTCATGGATGGTACCTCATGCGAACTAAGTATGAGCAACATAAATTGATAAGTCCTCCCGCTTGAAACCAACGGCACTGACATACCGGTATTGGAAAGCATATTTTGAAGCAATCTTGTTGAGGTCAGCCAAGACAATCTATTGGACCGAGAAGGACCGGACAGTACTCATGTGCAGTTGCTAAGTGTTGAAGCTGATGCTCGAACCTTTGGCTAAATGCACCGCCTAATTGATACAGATCTCTGAAACTGATAAAATAGCGAGGGGTTGATTGGATATCGATTGAATGTCGGTTGAGTCTTGCTGACTGAATGTAGCTTGAGATTCGTCGGAGTAGTAGTCACTATGCAATGGTCACTTAACGACTGGATGCAACTGTTGTTCTCTGACTGGTACAACTGAAAAATTTCCACGAGAAATGAAAGTTGAAAAAAACATTCAATAAAACAAAAATCCTTCATATTTATAAATTATCATTCCAATGTTCGTCAAATTCTAAAATTTTCAGTTTTATTTGATAAGTTCCCATCTAAATATGAGTTTTCCCTTCCAACTACATCTATTTGTTTAAGATGAAATGAAAGTCAGGACGAGTTTATGAAATATTTTAATTAAATTTTCATTCTACTCCAACAAATATCTTCTAATTTAGATTGGATTAACCTATTTATGATTGAAAATCCTTACTTAGAATGTTTGTCCAATTAAAATATTTCATAAACTCATCCAGACTTTCATTCCATCTCTAGCATGCAGTCCAAATAAGAAGGGATACCCTATTCTTGGAATAAAAGTTTGCAAGTAAGATGAAAAATTTTAAAATTGGAATGACATTTTTTAAGATGGAATAAAAATTTAAAATTTAAATTGTAATTTTACTATAGAATGATTATTTAATTCTGGAAATTTTTTCCGTTGTATCTGATACTTGAGAGTACCGATAGAATACTGATCGAACGCTGATTATACACTGATTGATCATTGATAGAATACTGATTGATCAATCCCCACTGGGCAACCCGGTGCACTGCTCACTTGACAACAGCGTTGAGAACTGGTTACTAATAACAACTCTGAATACGGGTCGTTGGGCGCAGGTCAATGATAACAGCGCTGAGTACCAAAAGTTGTGTGTTGACTATTAATTGCATACACTAGTGAAGTCATCAAGAAGATAATTCTAAGCTCCCTCACTTTCTCGTAGACTTCGTCCTGGTCTGCTCGATCGCCTAAATGACCGAGTAGGTGTTGTGCAACTTGCCATCACTACCATAAATGTAAGTCACATTCTCCACGTTAATATTTCGGTTCACTCTGATTGTCATACAGACCGTCAATGATCTCACATGCACCACATTGCTGATTGAGGGTTAGTGCTACAAATACCAACTGCCTCTAAAGAGTTTTGGCAGAAAGAGGGACACACACTGACTCATTGATCAGCTCGATATCTGAAAATGTCCCTGTACCAATCAACTCTGGCTTGCAGATTAACCAACAGGTCGTGAAAGGGGAAATCTAGTGAGACCATCTGAGATTGTTCTGAGGTTTTACCGGATACCGGTTGAGCTCAGTCAGACTGAAAGTAACCTCGGAGCGAATAGTACCGTGAAGCTCCTAAAAACCCTCTTCTGACTCACTTCCAACCAGTCTTCCCAAGAGACGTGTTGCCCGTGGTATGAACTTTAGTCGTACGCTACCCAAAGGTAGGTTCGTACAGACACCTGACCTGAGTTGGGTTCTCCGAGTTGCCCCCACTTCCGAAAACCCTGACTGAAGGCTGGCTAGTGTCAATCACCGACCCTCTTCCTGAGTCGAAACAACTTTCTTACGTCTCTTCCTTTACATCGTTCATCCAGTGCTCAATCAGGCAAATTGTTTGGCGTTCATTTAATTGGCAACACAGATTGGTGGCGTCATAGGTCTGGATCAGCTCTCATACTGCAAGCACTTCACCGATTACTCTCGACTGCACATTGCAGTTTTGGGACTATTGGCCTTCGTTCCAGCCATTTACACCGTACACGCCCAACTGTCAGACATAGACACTATTCTAGGAATGCACGGACCAGCCCCGACAGCAAGCCTCAACAAGTCAGAGCGTTGTTGGGTCTCGTCGGTAGGGGCTGCAGTCGTGCCGAGATTTCTGACGGGTGTTATTTGTTATGTCGTTGTTGGGTCTCGTCAGTAAGAGCTGCAGTTGTGTCGAGATTCCTGACGGTCGACCCAGCAATGCTTGTCTGTTAGGAATATCCCCTGTCTGTATGAGCGTTGTTGGGTCTCGTCAGTAAGAGCTGCAGTCGTGTCGAGATTCTTGACGAGGCCCTAAGGACGAGCTCCCTAGGGCCTCGTCAGTAAGAGCTGCAGTCGTGCCAAGATTCCTGAAGGGGGTTATCTTTGGAGACGAGAGCAGGCACCTGAGGTTGGTAGGCGTGATTCGGAGGGCGACTCAATTCAGGGCGATTGTCTCGGAACTTGCGTGGTTGCTTACTTACTGACTAGATAGAGGGGTGCCCTCTCGTAGAGAGTTGCGGTAGATTGTCTTCCGGATCAGAGCAGAACTACGACGGGTTGTTGTCGTTGGAGAGGTAGATAGAGTTAGGATATTGGACTGGAGCCTGTGATCGACTAAATGCCTCATTACGGTCAAGAGCACCCGGTCGAGCTACGTCAGTTCAAGTATAGAGAGCCCAAATTCATCGGCAAAGACTGGATAGAATTCACCTTATCCGGAAGGGCAGTCCAGATACCTCACAAGGCGAAGGTAGACAGAGCTTGGAGGTCGATCTTGTTGAGGCCGAGGGCTTTGTTGTTGATCATACCTTCCGTAAAGTTTGACCGGAACAGGAGGGGAAGAGTGACATCAGACTCACTTGAGTTCTCTGTATTATCAAACCTCTGTGCTAGCGGATATAGTTCTTAGAGCGGTAGAGCAAAGTCATAGGGACCCTGACCTGGGAATAATAACGAGTCTTGACTCCTATACCTGGGAGGACGAAGTGACGGCTCGAGACTTGTTAAGGAAAGAGGTCGGAAAATATCGGGAGAAAGAACTGCGCTAGGATCGAGATTTAAATCTGTTGTGGTTTCTCTTTGACTTGCTCGGGAAGCGTTTTTGCCACAACATGTAGAGGCGTTGAGACTTCGAGGGGTACCTTGGGGGATTAGATCACCTATTTCACATTTATTGGACGTTCTTGGAGATTCAAAGTCTCCTGAGAAGCAGTGGCGAGCACCACGTGTACTACTCGTTGTGGAAGGAAGGGCCTAGGTTTGGCGATACGGCGCTAGAGTTAGTTGAGTTGATTAGAGCCGCTTCGCTCAGAGGCTCGAGGGAAGTCCCCGAGAAGATCAACCGGCTGAGTTTTGGGCCAACTTTGATAAGGCCATTCAAGAGTCGCTGCTATACGTCACGGGGTTGACTGAGTTGTTTGGAAGTAGGGAGGTCGATGGCGTCAATAGAATAATGCCCCTCTTGCATCCGTTCGAATTACACTCCTATTACCGTGCTCTAGCGCCGAAGGAGGAAGATTAGGAGCAAGGGTGGTCAGCACAAAGGACAGGATGAGCTTGAACCTTAGGAATAACCGACCTTCTGACAGATAAGCTCGATTGGGTGGAAGGAGTAAATTGGGGGCTATCGTTGTTCAGCGACCCAACGATAGAGGCCTTCTTACGAGATTGGACTCCCTTAACTCTAGGAGGACCGTTTCCATATGTGATCGAGCACTATACTGCCATTGTGAATGTGGAACTGAAGGAGAAAGCTTACGTGCTGGTGGTTAAGTTTGTGGAAATAGGAGAGTACGATATAGGGTTCTACAATCGAAGAGGGAGGAGGCTGATAGGTGCCCTCTGGGGTAGTCGGAATTGGGCTGAAACCATAGCCTATACTTACAAGAACAAATTGGAGAGAGAAGGGAAAAAAGTTAACCTGAATATAAAGCCTAGGGAGTACGACGACGTACCTAGCCCACCAATCCCTAATAGTTACCTCGATGGGAGTAACTAGGGTCCCTTGATACACATGGCACTTAGAGCAAGATACTGGAGAAGGTAAGTGATGAGTAAAGAAGGATGGATCTAGAGTGAAGAGTTGGAAGTTAGGAGAGAGAAGTTTTTCTCAGGAAATAGGCCGACAAGAAAGAAGGTTGAGACTGTTCGCGCTGCACTTAGTTCCCTAGGAAGGAGAAAGCCGATCTCGTACGAGGTTGAAACATACGAGTCAATTGATAGTGGCTGGGAGCAGATCCGCCGTTATGTGATGAGCATGCGATTCCTCGGGACTGGGGTGTACGACGTGCGGATTTACCTACCAATAGAAAAGGAATTTGACCTTGTCTATGGCCGATGTTGGGAAAGGGCAAAGGAGCTAGTGGAAGATGAAAGAGACAGATTATGCTCGGTAGGTAAGTGCGTCATCTGGAGTACGAAAATAACGACCTTTAAGCGGCTTCCGAAACCTCCAGTTCCCCATGAGGCATTGAACGATGAAGGCAAAAAGTAGTAGTTGAGTTTGTCTTGCGCCATAGGGGTGCCAATGGCCAAAGGAGGGGACTGTAGACCTGAAAGCGAGGATATAATCCACGAAGTGCAGAAACGAGGTCTTGACAGGAAGATATCTGAGGACCTATGTCAGGGTCGGGGCAAAAACCCTGACAAGGGTATTTGCCGGGGTTTTTCAACGTCGGACGTTGTCTGGCTTTTTTAATTGAAGGACTTGATGACACTGATGTTTGTCAAAGTTTATTCAGACCTGACCTATGACTGAGAGTCTAAAAGTTTTTTAGGCCTTAGTCCGGACGCGTGTGGCGCCTAGGAGCAACGGACAGGAAAGACAATGCTTTCACTTTTTTGAAGTCGCAAGAACGTGCGGACATGGGAATGTTAAAGATAAACTTATTCTACCTATAATAATCTCACGCGGCTATTAAGACGCGCGATTCAGGACCTAGGGAGGCCCGAAAAGGCGGTCGCGCTAGGAATAGGGTCGCAACGTGGAGAAAGTAGAGGATTTTTTTTGTTGGTCGCGAGATTTACTCCGTACGAGGGGCCAGTGTCGTATTCGCAGCCTAAAAGGTTGGTCGTGGCACACTCAGGATGAGCCGCTCGATGAATAGGTGGCTGTTTGAGTACTGTAGGACCAGGAGGCCGCCGTGCCGACAGCGGCATGGCTGGGTTTGGGAGAGGAGACCGACAACAACGGAAAAATTATCGGGGTTTTATTTTTTTGTTGATCGTGGGGTTTCCCCCCCTTTAAACTGTTCAAAAACTGTTTATCAACTGTTTATCATAATAGATGCCCCATGCTCAACAGGAAGTGGTGGAAACCAATGTTTGTGAGTTACATAGTCCACATGAAGTGACAAGTTAAACAGTTGAACTTTGTGTTGAACAACTTTGATAATTTGTTTATACTATGTTGATCAACAGTTCAATTGTTGAAGTCTGTGTTGGTAAACTGTTGATGACCTGTTAGTACTGTGTTTATTAACAGTTTATCACAGGACTTCGTGTTCGATATCATGTTGGAATTGTGATGAAAATGTAATAGCATTATTATGAATTCGTGTTGGAAATATGATGGTATTATGATGAAATTATGGTGGACGCCTGATGGGGTGGTTACCGTTTGATATTAATGCATGCATGCGTCCATCGGAGCAGAGGAGAGCATTCGGGTGTGGAACGTCGTATCTCACTTTGTTTTTTTTTTATATCTTGTGTTCATTGCAATGTGGGTTGCATGTACACAGTATCATTTGAAGCCCCCCCCCATGCGATATGATATGCACTTGAATTGCTTGTAACAACTGACACGCATGGAGTTGGAAAAACACTTGTGAAAAACAACTGTAATCCCGGGGTAGAGTATTCCTCATAGACTTCTATTTTGTCACATGGCGGTACAACCATGCTCTATGGATAATAGATGACCATGTTTCACATTTTTTTGTCAATGATTCACAATATTTTCATACCCGTGTACATATTATCGCCTCACTATGATTGATCTATCGTGAGGCCCATGTTCAACCGTTGGAGAGGAAGTGATGGTCCACATAGAAAAAGCAACATTGTTCTTAACAACAATTTTTTACTTCAATATTTCTGCACGGTTGGGGTTGGGGATCGAGGATAAGACTGTTTGTTTGAGGAAGGAATATTTTTCTTTATAAGTTAACGCACACCCTAATGGATAACCCTTAATACACAACTCGATTGGAGTAATATGATATTTCTAAGACACGGTTGCATGGTTCCACAAAAAAAAAGGAAAAAAGGACAATGACGGTAGACTGACACTCTCGAACACATTGTTCAACTGGACATAATGTATACATGCTCGCTGTGACCATGACAATAAGTGAGGATAAAGCGTTATGCCGGAACTTATGCTATCACAGGAACACGAACACATAATTACTTTTATATCCACAAATGATCATTGATGTCAAAACGATTTATAAATAGAGTGTATTTGTCGCTCATTTTTCTCTCTCTCTCTCTCTCTCTCTCTCTCTCTCTCTCTCTCTCTCTCTCTCTCTCTCCACATATAAGTGATTCTTGCCTTGTTTTTCTTCTGGTGACACTTGGGCACTTCACGTCACGTGGTTCTGTATTGGGTCCATATCACCACACTAAGGCACCGATGTCATAAGAATGTGTAACCCAATACCCAACCATTTCTACCCCACCCACACTGACTTGTTTTATTCGCACGATATCATGCTATACGTGAGCTTCCATCATTCTTGGATCTCTCTCTCTCTATTTATCTATTTATCTATCTATCTATCTATCTATCTATCTATCTATCTATCTATCCGTCTATCTATCTATCTATCTATCTATCTATCTATCTATCTCCCTCTCTGCCTCCCTCACTCCCTCCCTCCCCCCACAAATGAGCGAGTCTCGTTTTGTTTCCCTTCAGGTGACACTTTGCCATTTCCAGTCACATGGTTCTGAACTCGGGGTCATATAATAACATTAAGGCATCGTTGTCATAAGATGTGGCACTTAGTTTGCAACTCTGTCTACCCCATCAACAATAACTCGTTTTCTTCGCAAAAGACCATGCTATACATGAACTTTCATTATCCTTGGATCTCTCTCTCTCTCTCTCTCTCTCTCTCTCTCTCTCTCTCTCTCTCTCTCTCTCTCCATAAATCAGCGAGTCTCGCATTGTTTCCCTTTGGGTGATACTCTGTCACTTTCAGTCACATGGTTCTTTACTGGGGGTCATATAATCACATTAAGGTACCGTTGTCATAAGATGTGGCACCCAGTACGCAACTCTTTCTACCCCACCCACACTAACTCATTTTCTTCGCACGAGGCTCATACTACATCCTTTGTCTCCACACTTCAACTCTCTCTCTCTCTCTCTCTCTCTCTCTCTCTCTCTCTCTCTCTCTGATAC
>BFEA01000344.1:1476391-1493766 GCA_003427395.1 Chara braunii
GAGAGATAAATAGATAGACAGAGAGAGAGAGAGAGAGAGAGAGAGAGAGAGAGAGAGAGAGAGAGAGAGAGAGAGAGAGCAAGAGAGAGAGAGAGAGCAAGAGAGAGAGAGAGAGGGGAGAGGGCAAGTTTTTGATTGAGAACTGGTATCACTTACGCTGGAATACGACAACAACGTCTTAATATGACATACTCAAGAAAGACTGAAACAAACCCGGATTAGATTGATAATCAAACAGACTGAATCAAAGTGAAAACAAAATGAAATAGACAAAAAACAGATACGAAAACATTCAAAACAGGTTGAGAACAGAATCAGACAGACTCAAATAGAACTTGGACACTAAAACAGACTCATATCAGACTCAAACAGATTCACATAACCTCGAAAGAGACTCAAACTGTCTGAAACTGACTTCAAACTGCCTGAGGACAAAATCGTTGAGACTCCAACTAACCTACAGACTAAAAATAGAAAAAACGAACTCAGATTAGACAGAGTCTAAGAATCAAACAGACTCAAACGCACTCAAAATATAATAAAAACAGACTTGAAAACACATTTGAAAGATGTTGAAATCATAATCACACAGGCTCAAATAGAGCTACTCACTGAAATAGATTCAAAACATACTCAAACATATTTACACAGACTCAAAACAGGCTTAAACAAACTCAAACACTCCCGTAACAGACCTTAACACACTTGAAACTGACTCAGAACAGAAATGCACAGACTCAAACAGACTTGAACACTTACAATAAACGAAAATAAACTCATAGCATACTAGTATGATACTACAACTTACACTGACCTGAAGTAGCTCAGAACAATCTAAAAAAAAACATACTCAAAACAGATTCAAAAAGTTACATAACAAGTTGAAAACAAAATTTTGCGGGCTTAAACGGACTTGTAGACTAAAACAGATTAAGAAAAGACTGAAACAAACTCACACAGACTCATCACAGGCTCAAACGGACTCAAGTAGACTCATACAAACTCATCACAGACTCAAACAAACTCACGCAGACTCATCACAGGCTCATCACAGACTCAAACGGACTCAAACAGACTTACACAGACTCACACAAACTCAAACGGACTCACACAGACTCAACCGAACTCACACACACTCACACAGAGTCACACAGACTCATCACATGCTCATCACATACTCAAACAGACTTGCACAGACTCACACAGACTCATTAGAGGCTCATCACAAGCCCAAACGGGCTCACACAGACTCATCACAGACTCAAACAAACTCAAACAAACTCAAACAAACTCAAACGAACTCAAACGAACTCAAACAAACTCAAACAAACTCACACAGACTCATTATACGCTCCCACAGACTCAAACGGACTCACACAGACTCAAACGGAGTCACACAGAGTCACACAGACTCATACAGACTCACACAGACTCATTGCAGGCTCATCACAGGCTTATCACGTACTCAAACGAGCTCACACAGACTCACACTGATTCATCACAGGCTCATTACAGGATCAAACAGACTCACATAGACTCATCACAGGCTCAGACAGACTCATCACAGACTCAAACAAACTCAAACTGACTCACACAGACTCGTCACAGGCTCACACAGACTCACACAGACTCATACAGACTCACACAGACTCACACAGACTCATCACAGGCCTAAACGGACTGTAATAGACTCACACAGACTCATCACAGGCTCAAACATCCTCAAACAGACTCACAGAGACTCTTCACAGGCTCAAATAAACTCAAAGAGACGCACACAGACTCATCACAGGCTCAAACGGACTCAAACAGACTCACACAGACTCATCACAGGCTCAAACGGACTAAAAAAATCCTATATACATACATATATACATATATTACGGTGTATATATATTATACATATAATCTTAGTTTATTTTTGTTTTTGATTTTATCATTGTAATAACTTCACACGAAGAACACTAGAAGAGTATTAGAATGATAAAATCAAATATATATAAATATTATGTAATGTAGCTAACTATAGGAATTGTGAATACTGGCCCCCCCCTCCCCCCTGGTAGACTATATCTATATTGGAGCTCAAAATAACAAAAAAACAAAGTTAGGAACATGAGCGACAGCGATAAACAGAAAACCAAGTTGCAAAAAAAAAAAAAAGAAAAAAAAAAGTACCGAATATGAGCCACATCGATAAACAAAAACCAACTTGCACAATCATACATAAGTCCAGATAGTCATGTCTGTAGCAAAGAGCTCAAATACACCAAGATTCCATCCAAATAAGAGCGATACAATGACCCATCGATACATTGATCGAAGCTGGAAACACCACGTCGACTAAGAAAAGGGCGCAAGCCCATCGACACGTCGATCGAAGTTGGAGACACCACGATCTTTTTATGCTTTGTGATTGCAACGTAGCCTGGACTTTTTCGCAGGTCCCTTGGCAAATGATCCCATTGGGGGAACTACCAAGTGAATTCGGACAGACAGTCAGTCACTCAGTTGACCTTTCATTTATTATTTCCTGAGGATCGGTCATGGTTTAATACACTCGAAGGTTTGCTTTCTAATGGTTATGGTCGTGCTTGGCTTTGGCGGAGAGAAAGAAAGGAGAAAGAGGAGAAAGAGGAAGAGGAGGGAGGAGGAAGGATGAGGGGAGGAAGCGGAGAGATGTGGATAACAACGGATCGTGGAGGAAATCAACGAAGGAGGTGAACGGAAGAGGTGAGCAAGAGAGAGAGAGAGAGAGAGAGAGAGAGAGAGAGAGAGAGAGAGAGAGAGAAAGAGAGAGAGAGAGAGAGAGAGAGAGAGAGAGAGAGAGGAGAAGAGAACGATGGTGACAAGGAGGAGGAGGACACTGACATATGGAGGAGAAGTCGAGGATGACGACATAAGGAAGACAGGAGGAAGCTGGCGACATTGTAGGAGGAGATACCCTGACAATTCGAACTTTCGAGCTCCCATGAAAACAAAAAGTCGTGATAAAGTCGTGACAAGGACGTAAAAAGATGGAGGAGGACGACTATGGTATTTTTCGAAAAAAATCCAAATAAACCTAAAATTTCCTCAAAATCGAAATGGAAAATTATCCGAAGGACCAAGTATTCCATGATAAATTCAATGGATACCAGGATCTAGAAGATCTCTGAAACGTCAGCCAATCCTTACCGTGAAACAAAAATTACATACTCAAAAAAAATCTTCAGGGATTTCCTAGGTCTTCAAGGTACAGGTCGTCTTATTTTCTTTTACTTTAGTCGTCTAGTTTTCTCCGACATAACTTTACCATCCACAGTATTTATTCCCCCATATACTTCAAGATGGAGCTCGTCTCCGAACGAACTTACTAAGGCAGTCGTCAAAATACTTGCGAGGGTATTCCTGGTTGTGCAAAAATCTTTTGAGCGTTAGTAGTCCTAGTCCTGCAAGTTCAACATCTGATGTAAGTCGGTACAGTCTGTGGAGGTAGCACATAATCACTGCTTTCTTTTGAGGAACAACTGAGTATGACGTAAAGTCTTGTATCGTTCTGAAGGTAAGAACCCCGTTTTCCCAAATCTCCTTGAAATTTCTTCGAAATAGTTGGGTCGTTACTTTTCTTTCTTCGACCTTAATCTTCGTTCCTAGAAATTCTCATTCCCCAGTTCCTTCATATTTACGGTCTAAGGTTAGAGCGTTGTCATAGGCTGATAGGAATAGGTTCAGGATTTTTTTAGTTTTTTGTTCCTTACTTATGTTACACCAAACAAAGAGTGATACATCATCCATGAAGCGTATTCCTTTTACCAATTTTCTATCTGTGCCCAAACTTTTCAGGAAATTAAATTCGTTAAAAACGCAGAGGATACAGGCCAAATGGGGGGCTGAAACTCTTTTCCAATGGGATCCCTGTCTTTTGTTTGATCAATCTATCGGTTGCTATTGCATATGTATTACGAAGTTCAAAGCAGACCATATTTTGAATATCAATCAAGCTTATCGTAATTCAACTATGATGTTATTTTTTCAATGAAAACAAAACTCCTTTCCCTTTTCTTTTGATTGTCAGTTTGTCCTTACCTTTCCTTCTATAGTAATTAAGCAGCCAATCGAGTGCTTCCAGGATAGAGTCATGTGGTAGTCGACTAAACATTTCTTTGATATCAAAGGAAAAACAGATTAGATGGTCATCCTTTTTATCAGTCTAGTTGTTGATTTGAGTCACATGCCTCGTAAGCATATCTGTTGATTTCAAATAAAAGTGAACGCTCTTTGGTAGGAAGAACAGAAGGTAATTGAGCGCGCGAGCAATTATGTTTCCTGCCATTTTAGATGGTTCACTGAAAGTAGGACTAATCGGTCGAAATTTCAACATCTTTGTTCTTAGGGATAATGTAGGCACGACCACACTTCCCCATTTGATCCCATTTTCCGATCCTATTCAGTTTATCCAAATTAATTTTTTTTTCGCATTTATTTAGGATTTCAGTTTCGGTTCTCCATTCAACTTGAAAATTATCATTCCCCTAAAAAGTATCCTTCATTCCCTTTGCTAGGTTTTAGGACATATTATCACTGTTTCGGCTAGATTATTATCTACCGCCGTCAGCACAAAATAGTCCTTCAACTTTTTCAAATAGTCTAGGGAGTCAGGATCAAAGTTAACCTTCATAGTTGATGTCTTCATACGTTCCATCATAGATTCTTTCGATACTGGTGTAGATATTCTCATTTCCAACAAAGCATCATTGATTTCAATCATAAACCTAGATTTCCTTCTTATACTATCCGGGAAGGTTTGATACTGCACAGTCGCTACTCTAACCAGGGCTTGGGCATCGGCTCGGTGGTTATGAAAAAACTCAGCAACTGTTATGTTTTTCTTCCAGACGGTTCTGAGTTTCTTACACATGAATGTAGCTTCGGCAAGCGAGAGAGATGTTCGAGTAGGTGAGTCGTAATCGCTATTCTAATACCTTTCTTTCGTAATCCATCATAAAATGTTACAACAACACAATGTTTCTTACGTGTATTGAATATGAACGTCTTCCATAAGATACCTCCTAATAAATCCCTAAGATTATTACGACAGATAGCTTCAGTAAGAAGGTCGGTAGCGAGAAAAATATCAAGCAATTCATTCAGAGTTAATTTATAGAGTTTCTTCTTTGTCCATAGATTTCTAAGGATTTTATAGAGCGTATTCTTTAGTTTCTTGTTTCGCTTTGATAGGGTTGCACCTTTAAGTTGGTTAATTCTAAGAGTAGTACCATTTTCAAAAGCACTCTTAAGTTCGATTAGGGGTAAGATAGTCTTATTAACAGAGAAAGTATTAAGTCAAATTTCACGTACTATCGTCTTCCACTCGGGAACCCAATTTTTTTATCCGGACGAAGAAATTACTTTATCATTTTCTATTGCTATCTTACAAACGTTTATCAGGTTAACGGATCCGAAGTTACCAGTCTAAAAAACAATAGGTTGTTCGTCAAGGAATTCACTAGCTCTAGGTCTTCTTCTTTTTTTTCTACCTTTCCGGTTTTTTTTACTAGTGTTTCATTTACGACAGGTAGCATTGAGAGAAGGGGACAAAGGCAATTGGGAGGGCAACATAGTTATAAACGCCCCAATTACGTAACCAACCACACATCTTAGAATTAATAGTAGAGGATGGGTTATTAGCACGATATTGGTGTTCGTTCCATCTCCCATACATGGATCGTGACGTCTAAGCCTATATAAGAGGCGCGACACCCTAGATCAAGTATAACATAAACACAAGAGGTCAGGTTATCCCATTTATCCCGACCATGGTTAATAATATAATCCCAGCTTTCTAGGAATTTCGTACCCCAATTAAGCTCCCCACGACTTACCAAAATAACGATACAAAGTCTCAGAATCTTCTCAATATCTAGCCTAAGTTGCTTATCTCCGACAACCGGTCTATTAATTACCTGATGGCGCAGATTCAGATAGAAACAAAGGTCCTTCCAGACATCATTCTTCGGATAGATCGGCGTTGTCCATCTTATTGTTAGGTGCTCTAAGAGTTCGATTAGCGCTAGAAGGTTCGCGGATCATGATACCGCCTTGACGAGATATTCTAGTTTTCTTAAAGAAATGCATAGCTCTAAGTTCCACGAGTTCATCAGTAGCTTCCGGTCTTCCTCTGTATGTCATTCCTGCTTTTCTATACGTTCCTGCTTTTCTCGCTTGGAACTTCCGAATCTGTTTCTTGAAGGCGCCTTCGGTCTTGCTATCAACATCCACTGATGCGCCTTCCCAAAGTGCTAATTCACAAATAAGGAAGCTAGTTCTCTCTTTTCGGGCTCTCCCTCTGCCTTTCTGGGTTTCTCCCGGATCGCAATCTTCCATGGTTATGATAAGTTCCTCATATTCGGTTGGTCGTCCGATCTTTGCAGGTGTTACAGTCGGGCTTGCTTGTCCTCCTGAAGTTTATCCCGCTTGTCTCTTATGCTTTTTCAATCGATCTTCCTGGACTTCCTCCTCTTCTTCCTCTGAGTCTGAGGATGCAGGAGGTGGTGTGTTTTGTTTCGCCTTTGCTTTCATAGCCTTCTCGGAAATCATCACCTTCTGCAATCTAGTCTCCATTCTCTTCTGAAATTCTTCCTCCATAATTTCCTTCTGTTTTGCCAACATTTTTTCGAAATCCCAATTTCTCTTCGCTTCTTTCAAATCCTTGGTTTTCTTCTTCTCCAATGCTAGTTTATTCACCTCCTCTCTTGCTACTCTCTCTTCATCAAGCTTCTTCTTCTTTTCATCCTCCTCTTCTCTCTCCATTTGTCGTTGTACGAATATCGCCATACTTTTTAGCGATTCTTCCAAGTCCTTACTGAGCACCGGTTGAGGTGGTACTTCAACGCATGCGATTGAATTGCTTGCTGTCTCGTTCGCCTGTCGTGCATAATAGTCTGGCTGATGAGGTCCTTGGTTTTTCATCTGGTTTCATTCAAAAAACTTTCTCTGATTGTTGCACTCTCTTGCTATATGTCTGAACTATCCACAGTTGTGGCATTTCGGTCTTCTTCGTTGTCCTCCACTGTTCCATCCTCCTCCATTGTTACTCTCTCCGTTATTCCAATTACCTCTGTTGCTCCTGTTTCCTCCATTGCAGCCGTTGCTTCCCCCTTTGTTGTTCCAGTTACCGTTGTTGCTATTGTTCCATCCTCCTCCGTTTCCATTGTTTCATCCTCCTCCGTTTTCGTTCCAACCTCCTTGGCCTCCTTGTCCTCCTTGTCCACCATTTCATCCTCCTCCTCCCCCACCCCTTCCTTGGGGTGGTCAAGGTGGTCCCGTTCCGAAACCAAATCCTCTGTTTCCATTCATCTGAACAGTACTTGATTTCTTTTACTACACTCCCGATGCTCCTCTGCCTATTCCAATATCCAATATAATCGTAATAAGTTTTTTGTCCCCCTATCTTTCGTAGGTTAATAAGTACATCTGCTATTAACGAGATAGGCGATTAATATTCCTAGTGCTACAGGGCCACCATACCACGTGATCGCCTCCTGGTTCGTTGCCACTGTCGTTACCGATGTCATGGAAAGCATGGCCAACAATCAGCAAAAAACGAGAGTAGTCTGTCGCACGTATACAAGCAAAGTATTGCCAATAAGGCGAAATCTGCCAAAATGTGTTGCTAGGACAAAATCAAGTTCCTCTTCTACAGATAGGAAACAAAGCATCAAAAGGAAGTCATAACTGGGTTAGAGCCCGCTACGGGTCTGGCTTCCCTCGATCGGTTTCGGTTAGAGCCAGATCCAGCCTCATTAGGAGGGTATTATCCGAGATGAAAGGTGAGTAACTCTGTCCTACTAAATACTAAGCTCCGATGATTCAAGAACCTCCACTCGGGTAACACAGCCTCAGCGTTACTCGTCTAAGTGAAAAAAACGCGGTACTAAAGCAAACCTGCTTTGGAGATCAGATGTCAGTCTGCGAACAGGTTGCCTTACATTTCCCTCCTTTTCGAAATAACCGCAGTCCGATAACACGTTTCGAGCGAGCACTTTTGTCGTAAGCGAATTTCCAAAAAAAAAATTCTAAAGATAATATCCGGAAAGATCTGAAGAAATTCCAAGTTTCGTCGTTCTTGTAGCCTGGTAACACTTTAGGCAATTTGTTGTATGCAATTCCTCCGAGGGGCCAGGTACTTAACGACAAAATTAGAGGTTTCCCAGATCGTACAGATCTGTAAACGTTTCCAAACCTAGCCGTGAAACGTTTGTCCTTCTGAAAATTCACATCAAAATTTGTCATTACGTATATTATCCGTAATAATCCAAAATATATTCCGAAAAAAAAATGATGAATTATTTGCAATAATCCTAAGATTATTTATCGTTACGTAATAGTATTTAAAAAAAAAAATAATAAATAAACTTAAAATTTCCACAAATTCGAAATGAAAAAGTATCTGAAGGGCCAAGTATTCTATGACAAATTTGGGGTTACGAGGATCTAGGAGATCTCTGAAACGTCACCCAATCCTTACCGTGAAAGAAAAATTACATACTCAAAAAATATCTTCAGGGATTTCCTAGGTCTTCAAGGTACTGGTTGTCCTATTTCCTCTTACCTTAGTTGTCTGGTTTTCTCCGACAGAACTTTACCATCCACAATATTTATTCCCCCATATACTCCAAGATGCAGCTTGTCTCCGAATGAACTTACTTAGGCAGTCGTCAAAATACTTACATAGGTACAACTGGAGGCACAAAAATCTTTTAAGCGTTAATAGTCTTAGTCCTGCAAGTTCAACATTTGATGTCAGTCGGTACAGTCTGTGGAGGTAGCACGTAATCACTGCTTTCTTCTGAGGAACAGCTGAGTATGAGGTAAAGTCTTGTATCGTTCTAAAGGTAAGAACCCCATTTTCCCAAATTTCCTTAAACTTTTTCTGAAATAGTTGGGTCGTTACTTTTCTTTCTTCGACCTTGATCTTTGTTCCTAGAGTAACTGACCCATATGTAGAAGGGTAGCAAAAAATATATATATATATTTTTTATCTTGGCTACTAGAGTGAGCCAAACCACTTGCCCGACAGAACCAAGAAAAATAAATAAATAAAATTTGTATTTTTTTATTTTATTTTAAATTTTGGTGTAGAATTTCAATGTGATCCTAAGGCAAAAATTATTTACTTTATGTTTTAAGATAACATAGTTGTTTTTTAAATTTTCAGTATTTGTTTTGAGAGGGGACCTTGCTTAATCCTTGCAGTTCCGTGCAGCCCGCGAAAACATGGTGACTCGAGTGATGCGGTAAGTAGCCCAGACTAATATATCACAGCCCCTCGTTTATTGTCCTCTTCTCTCTCTCTGCCTACGGTTTTACCGGGCAGTTCTGTTTGTGACGATATATATATATATCATACGGGCCGCCCGGGTCACCTTGTTTGCCCGGGCGACCTAGCCGCGCAAGGGCCAAAGAGGGTCCCTCCCCCCCAAAAAAAAATAAAAATTCAAAACATTTGAAAAAAATACTGTGTTATGTGAAAATATAAACTAAAAAATTTTTGCCTCTAGGTCTTATCAATTTTTTTCATCGAATTTAACGAATTACAAATAAGAAATAAAGTTTAAAACTTGACTACCAGCCAGGCCAATTGGGTTCCGGGTGACCAGCCTGTGAAGGAACTGGGGAAGGTCCCTAACAAAATAAAATAAATAAAAAATCCAAAAAAACGTAAGCTACCATAGTGGCCCTGGGTTACTTGCCCGGTCGGACAAAAAAAAAAATAAAAAAAAAATTAACTTTTTTTATTTTCAATTTGGTAAAAAATTTCAATGTGATCTTAAGGCAAAAGTTGTTAAGTTTATGTTACTGCATAACATAGTTTTTTTTTTTTTTTTTTTTTAGGACCTTTCCTGATCCTTACACGGCCAGGCCGTCCGGAAAATAGGATGATCCGGGCAGCCCAGCTGGTAGCCTATAAAAAATCTGTAAAAAATATTATGCAGAAGAATAATATGAACCAGGGTCACTGGACTAAACGTTCGGGGGGACGTCCGGACGACCGTTCGGTCTAGTTCTAGGGCTGAACACCTCCAAGTTCGGCCCCCGCCAAAAACACTTTCGGGGCCTAAAAATAAGTTCGTTTTTCTGAAATGTTTTTTTGTGAGTTCTCTATGATGTAACCTACACGCCAAAAACGTTTGCAGCCATTCTGCTGAGCAAAACAAACATTAAAAATCGTCAAAGATGGGGGTGTCAAAACGTGCTCGCCCACTGACTATTTTGTTTTTTTTCATTTTTAACTTTTTGTTTTCACTTTATTTCAAGGTCTAAAATATATTATTATTTTTTAATAATGTTTTAATGAGTTATTGATTATGTAAACTACATATTTGTAAATTTTCAGGGCATTTGTCAATGCCAAAAAATAATTAAAAATCGACAAAAATAGCGGTATCGAAAAAGTGCTGGCACACTCACTCATTTTAATTATCTTTTCATTTTTTTTAATTTTTATCATAGTGTTTATTTTCTGTATTTGATTGTTAATTCAAATTTGGTAAAGAATTTGGTTGTAGTGCCCAGGCAAATGTTGTTTAGTTTATTTTTCTCCATAACATATTTTTGTTTCGGAATGTTTTGAAACCTTGTTTTTTTTTGTTTTTTTTTTCGCATTCGGCCCGAACGGCCGAATGCCTTCCGAAGGGGTCCCGTACGTTCGGGCATTCAGGTTCGAGCGTTCGGCCCGTCCTGAACGGCGGCAACCCTGTATTTATATATCGTCAAATATATATATATATATATATATATATATATATATATATATATATATATATATATATACAGAGTTGTCAGGCCGAACATACGGAGACCCCGAAGCTGACCCCCGAACGTTCGGCCGTTCGGGTACCCGTAAGGGGCCCAAGTTCGAAGGGGTTCGGACCCCGCAAAAAAATATTTTTGTACCTAAAACTTTTTTTTTTTTTTTCTGAGTTTTTTTTATTGAGTTCTCTGTTATGCAAGCTACCTGTCTCTCAATTTGGAAGTCATTCTATAGAGGTCAAACAATAATGAAAAATCGGCAAAGATGGTGGTGTCAAAACTTGCTTTCCCACTTACTAATTTGTGTTTTTTCTCTTTTCACTTTTTGTTTTCCCTTTATTTCGGGGCCTGAAAAAAATTATTATTTTTTCAAACTTTATTTGTAGGTTCTCTATTATGTAAGATACATATGTATAAAATTTCATGGCATTTGACAAAGCCAAAAAAAAATGAAAACTCGCCAAAGATGGCGGTGTCACAAACTTGCTCGCCCACTCTATAATTTCATTCTCGTTTTCTTTTTTCTTTTTTCATTAATATTATTTATTTTTCGTATTTGATTTTTATTTCAAATTTGGTAAGGAATTTGGATATACTGTTGAGGCAAATGTTGTTTGGTTTATTCTTCTGCATGACATATGTTTTTTTTAGAAGTTTTGGAAACCTTTGTTTTTTTTGTTTTTTGTTTTTTTTTTGGTTCCGTGTTCGGCCGAACGTCCGAACGCGTCAAGAGGGGGTCCCAAACGTTCGGGCGTTCGGGTTCGGGTGTTTGGCCCGTCCCGAACGTTGGCAACCCATATATATATATATATATATATATATATATATATATATATATATATATATATATATCGTCAAATAGAACTGCCCGGTATATATATCGTCACAAACAGAACTGTCTGGTATATATATACAGGGGCACCAGGCCGTATGTACGGAGGTCCCTGGGCAGACCTCCGTACGTACGAAAGTTTGGGGTCCCGTATGGGGTCCGAACCCGACTGTGTTCGGCCCGCGCCAAAAATTATTTTGGGGCCTAAAAATAATTATTTGTTTCTGAATTGTTTTCTCTGAGTTCTTTATGACGTGAGGTACATGCCTGTAAATTTGGAAGTCATTTGGCTAAGACAAATAAGAATTAAAAATCGCCAAAGACGGCGGTGTCAAAACGTGATCGCGCACGTATTGTTTCACTTTTTACTTTTTGTTTTCACTTTACTTCGGGATCTAAACAGTTTTATTATTTTTTGAAACTTTTTTACTGGGTTTTGTATTGTGTGAAGTACACATCTCTAAATTTTCAGGGCATTTAGCTATGCCTAAAAAAAAAAAGAAAAATCGCCTAAGATGGCGGTGTCGAAAACATGCTCGCGCACTCACAAAATTTAATTCTCTTTTTATTTTTATTATTAATATTTATTTTTTGTACTTTATTTTTATTTCAAATTTGGTAAGGAATTCGGATGTAATGTTCTAGCAAATCTTGTTTAATTTATTTTTCTTCATAACATATCTTTTTTTCTTCATAACATATTTTCATAACGTACACGCCTATAGATTTTAAAGCCATTTTGCTTAGCCCAAAAGACATTAAAAATCGTCAAAGATGGGGATATCAAAACGTGCTCGTCCACTCACTATTTTGTTTTTTTTTCGCTTTTAACTTTTTATTTTTACTTTATTTCGGGGCATAAACAATTTTATTATTTTTTGAAAAAAAATCAACGAGTTTTTTATTATGTAAACTACATATCTCTAAATTCGCCTGGCATTTGTCAATGCCAAAAAATAACTAAAAATCGGCAAAGATGGCGGTGTCGAAAAGGTGCTAGAACACTCACTCATTTTAATTCTCTTTTTATTTTTTCTTATTTTTATTATAGTGTTTATTTTTTTTATTTGATTTTTAATTCAAATTTGGTAAAGAATTTAGATGTTGTGCCCAGACAAATGTTGTTTAATTTATTTATCTCCATAACTTATTTTGTTTTTGGATTTTTTTTTTTTTTTTTTTTTTTTTTTTTTTTTTTTTTTTGTTCGCTTTCGGCATGTACGGCCGAACGCCTGCTCAAGATGTCCCGTACATTCGGGCGTTCGGGTTCGGATGTTCGGCCCGTCCCGAACCTCGGCAACCCTGTATATATATATATATATATATATATATATCCGAACTCGAACGCCTAAAACGTTTGGGAACCCCTCTCGACGCGTTCGGACGTTCGGCCGAACGCGGAAAAAAAAAATTTAAAAAAAAATTTAAAAAAAATCCAAAAATTTTGAAAAAAACTATGTCATACAGAAGAATAAACTAAACAATATTTGCCTCAACAGTACATCCAAATTTCTTACCAAATTCGAAATAGAAATCAAATACGAAAAATAAATAATATTAATGAAAATAAAAAAAAATAAAACAAGAATGAAATTATTGCGTAGGCGAGCAAGTTTTTAACACTGCCATCTTTGGCGATTTTTCATTTTTTTTTGGAATTGTCAAATGCCATGAAATTTTATACATCTGTATCCTAGATCATAGAGAACCTACAAATAAAGTTTGAAAAAATAATATTTTTTTTCAGACCCTGAAATAAAGGGGAAATAAAAAGTGGAAAGAAAAAAAAAAACAAATTAGTAAGTGGGAAAACAAGTTTTGACACCACCATCTTTGCCGATTTTTCATTATTTTTTGGCTCCACAGAATGACTTAAAAGTTAAGAGACAGGTAGCTTACATAACAGAAAACTCACGAAAAAACAATCAGAAAAAAAAAATAATTTTTAGGTACCGAAATAATTTTTTGCGGGGTCCGAACCCCTTCGAGTCCGGGCCCCGTACGGGAACCCGAACGCCCGAACGTTCGGGGGTCAGCATAGGGGTCCTGTTTGGGGGCCGAACACCACCAGGTTCAGCCCCCGCCAAAACACTTTTCGGGGTCTAAAAATAATTGTTTTTTTTGTATTTTTTTCTGTGGGTTCTCTATTATGTAACCTACACGCCAATAAATTTTGATGCCATTCTGCTAAGCCAAAAAAACATTAAAAATCGTCAAAGATGGGGGTGTCAAAATGTGCTCGCCAACTCACTATTTTGTTTTTTTTCATTTTTAACTTTTTGTTTTCACTTTATTTCGGGGCATAAAAAAAATTATTATTTTTTGAAAAACTTTAAATGAGTTATTGATTATGTAAACTACATATCTGTAAATTTTGAGGGCATTTGTCCGTGCCAAAAAATAATTAAAAATCGGCAAAGATGGCGGTGTCGAAAAGGTGTTGGCACACTCACTCATTTCAATTCCCTTTTTATTTTTTTTTATTTTTATCATAGTATTAATTTTCTGTATTTGACTTTTAATTCAAATTTTGTAAAGAATTTGGAGGTAGTGCCCAGGCAAATGTTGTTTAAATTATTTTTCTCCATAACATATTGGTTTTTTCGGAATGTTTTGAAAAATCTGTTTTTTTTTGTTTTTTTTTTTTTGGTCCTCATTCGGCTCGGACGGCCGAACGCCTTCTGAAGGGGTCCCATACGTTCGGGCGTTCGGGTTCGGGCATTCGGCCCGTCCCGAACGCCGGCAACCCTGTATATATATATTTATATAGATAAATATATATACATCTATATATATATATATGCAGAGTTGCCAGGCCGAATGTACGGAGGCCCCTAAGTTGACGCCCGAACGTTCGGGCGTTCGGGTCCCCGTACGGGGCCCGAACTCGAAGGGGATCGGACCCCGCAAAAAAATATTTTGGTACCGAAATTTTTTATTTTTTTCTGATTTGTTTTTTCTGAGTTCTATGTTATGTAAGCTACGTGTCTCTCAATTTTGAATTCGTTCTGTAAAGCCAAACAATAATGAAAAATTGGCAAAGATGGTGGTGTCAAAACTTGCTTTCCCACTTACTAATGTGTTTTTTTTCTCTTTTCACTTTTTGTTTTCCCTTTATTTCGGGGCCTGAAAAAAATTATTATTTTTTCAAACTTTATCTGTAGGTTCTCTATTATGTAAGATACATACGTATCAAAATTACATGGCATTTGACAAAGCCAAAAAAAAATGAAAAATCGCCAAAGATGGCGGTGTCAAAAACTTCCTCGCCCACGCAATAATTTCATTCTCGTTATATTTTTTCTTATTTTCATTAATATTATTTATTTTTCATATTTGATTTTTATGTCAAATCTGGTAAGGAATTTGGATGTACTGTTAAGGAAAATGTTGTTTAGTTTATTCTTCTGCATGACATAGTTTTTTTGCGGAATTCTTTTGTTTTTTTGTTTTTTTTTTGTTCCTCGTTCGGCCGAACGTCCGAACGCGTCGAGAGGGGGTCCCAAACGTTCGAGCGTTTGGGTTCGGGCGTTCGGCCCGTCCTGAAAGTCGGCAACCCTGTATATATATATGAGTCGGTGAAAATCCGACGAAACAGTTTGTCACAGCCCCTCGTTTTTTGTCCTCTTTTCCCTCTCTGCCTATGGTTTACCGGGCAGTTCGATTTGACGATAGATAGATAGATAGATAGATAGATAGATAGATAGATAGATAGATAGATAGATAGATAGATAGATTGATAGATACATAGATAGGGTTACCTAACCGAACGTTCGAGGGGGCCCGGGCTGGCCCCCGAACGTTCCGCGTTCGGGGTCCCGTTCGAGGGCGAAGACCTCCAGGTTCGACGGCCGCAAAAAACAATTTCGGGGCCTAAAAATAAGTTTTTTTTTCCGAATTGTTTTTGTGAGTTCTCTGTCATGTAACCTACACGCCTATAAATTTTGAAGACATTCTACTAAGACAAAAAAACATTAAAAATCGTGAAAGATGGGGTTGTCAAAACGTGCTCGCCCACTCACTATTTTGTTTTTTTTCACTTTTAACTTTTTGTGTTTACCTTATTTCGGGGCCTTAAAAAAATTATCATTTTTTGAATTTTTTTAATGTATTATTGATTATACAAACTAAATATCTGTACATTTTCAGGGCATTTGTCAATGCCAAAAAATAATTTAAAATCGGGAAAGATGGCGGTGTCGAAAAAGTGTTGGCATAGTCACTCATTTTAATTCTCTTTTTATTTTTTTTAATTTTTATCATAGTGTTTATTTTCTGTATTTGATTTTTAATTCAAATTTGGTATAAAATTTGGATATAGTGCCCAGGCAAATGTTGTTTAGTTTATTTTCATTCATAACATATTTTGTTTTCGAAATTTTTTGAAAACGTTTTTTTTTTTTTTTTCGAGAACTTTGTTTTTTCGATAACTTTGTTTTTTTTCGAGAACTTTGTTTTTTCGTAGGGAATTTTTCGAGAACTTTGTTTTTTTTTTACGTTCGGCCTGAACGGCCGAACGCCGAGCGAAGGGGTCCCATACGTTCGGCGTTCGGGTTCGGGCGTTCGGCCTATCCCGAACGCCGGCAACCTTGTATATATATATACATATGTATATCGTCACAAACAGAACTGCCCGGTAAACCGTAGGCAGAGAGAGAGAAGAGGACAACAAACGAGGGGCTGTGACAAACTGTTCAGACTCATCAGGAGGCTGAACCCTCAACAGTCTGCAGAATCCCCTCACTGATTACACTGTAAATGATAATCTTCCTTAACCAAAATCAAAGCAGACTATCACTCAACCACACCAGATGGAAAACTCTACAGACTGTCGGTTCACACCCCATCACAAGCCAGCAAAACATCCACGAAACAAGAGAAAGGTCTGTCATATATATATACATATATATCGTCAAATAGAACTGTCCGGTAAACCGTAGGCAGAGAGGGAGAAAAGGACAACAACATATATATATAGCCTCCTGATGAGTCGGTGAAACTCCGACGAAACAGTTTATCACAGCCCCTCGTTTGTTGTCCTCTTCTCTCTCTCTGCCTACGGTTTTACCGGGCAGTTCTGTTTGTGACGATATATATATATATATATATATATATATATATATGATGGGTTGCCAGACCGAATGTACGGAGGCCCCTAAGCTGACCCCGGAACGTTCAGGAGTTCGGGTCCCCGTTCGGGGCCCGAACCGGAAGGGGTTCGGACCCCGCAAAAAATTATTTCGATACCTAAATATTGTTACTTTTTTTTGAAGTTTTGTTTGCGAGTTCTTTGAGATATAAGGTACCTCCTTCTAAATTTTGAATCCATTCTGCTTAGCCAAACAAAAATGAAAAATCGGCAAAGATGGTGGTGTCAAAACTTGCTTGCCCACTCACTAATTTGTTTTTTTTCTCTTTTCACTTTTTGTTTTTCCTTTATTTCGGGGTATGAACAAAATTATTATTTTTTCAAACTTTATTTTTAGATTCTCTATTATGTAATATACACATATATAAATTTAAATAGCATTTTTCACAGCGAAAAAAAAATGAAAAATTGCCACAGATGGAGGTGTCAAAAATGTGCTCGCCCACTTAATAATTTCATTCTCGTTTTATTTGTTGTAATTGTCATTATTATTATTTAGTTTTTGTATTTTATTTTTATTTCAAATTTGGTAAAGAATTTGGATGTAACGTTGAGGCAAATGTTGTTTAGTTTATTCTTTTGCATAACATATATTGTTTT
>BFEA01000344.1:1525755-1536640 GCA_003427395.1 Chara braunii
CCCCCCCCCCCAGGTGGATCTAGCTTCAATGGGGAGTGCGGGCTGAGGAAGGCCTGATCCCGGTCTACATCGACAGAGAGGAACTGCAGCAGGAAAGTGACTGACTCTCAACAAACCAGCCGACTGCTGCAAAACAAGCTAAACCGAGAGAGCCCAGGTTATTCCAGCAGAAAATCTGCTTCCTTCAAATGTCCTGAATCCAGTCCTTTTTTTTTTATCTTCTTTTTTTTTTTTTCAAATACATTCCATTTTACACCGAGGCTTCGGAAAGAAATTGTCACTCTGTGACAGGGGCAAGAGAGTTACGGTATGCAGACTTTTTTTTTTCTTTTATTATTATTTTTATTATTTAATATCGTGTGGTCCGATGGAACATTACTTCCAAAAAAAATAATCAAACTGAAGCACAGGCAAAAACCAATTCAACTTTATGAAAATTACAGTTCGGCTTCTAAACAGAAGACAACTTTTCTGAGGTATTTATATCTTTTGTAATGCGGCTTGTCATAGGGCGACCTCCTCCCAACACAAAGCACATAGTGAAGGTAATGAAATTCATTCAGCAGATCAATTAATAATACTCTACCATGAACGGCGCTAACAGGACTCTGATCATCGGGGCCACCGACTCGCTAGCGCCTATCTTCTTCCCCCAAACATGACGCACCCTGATATGAACGTATAGGAGCTAACTTCCCGGTGCGATACAGTCAAAATGAGGGTGCGTTGTGTTCGGGGGAAGACGGTAGCGCCTTTCCCCAGTTACAACGAGTGGTCGTTATCACACTATCTAGTCTGCGGGCGTACTCACACTAGCACGATCTTAAGTTAACTGTATCTGACTGCATGAACGGTCAGGCCTGGATGAATCTGGCCGCAATTCTGTTTCGAAAACAGTAAAAACGTCCTGGTGTGAGCATGCCCTGAGAGTTGCCCCGAATGCAGATATCTAATGAACCGTGCTTTCTATTCGGAGAAAGACAGAACCGCCTGGATTGAAGCAATTCTGAGCCAATTGATTGTCAGCCGTTGAGGTCGTGAATCAACGTCAACGCGCTCAGACTCTCTTAAGTCTAGGTAATAGGGGGTCGGTATCCCGGAGCAGGGGTCCCATTTGCCCCGAATTATCGATTTCTGACAGTCGATCCTAATTATCAATGGCGGGAAATGAAGAATTCCCTAAGTGGGAGTTGGCCCCCGGATGTTATGTTATATTCGGGGACCCAGAGGGTTTGCTTACCCATCTCGTCGTCAGCTGCAAGAGAGGTAGTTCACAGTCTCTGCGTGCATCTGAACGAGAAACTATGTGCACATTCATGTACCCGTAAATGTGAGGAATAGATCGTGGACGTAATATCAGCCGCAATCGTGGTCAGATTCGTTTTCCACACAGATGAAAGTGTTACTCTGCCCTAAGAAGATCTAGAGTGCGAAATCGTTGTGAAGATGCGCAATTTTCCATTCGGATTAATTGGGAGTTGGAAGTATTGAACCGCTGGGCCGGCAATCTTTGCGACATCGTTCGAGGCTTGAGCACAGATGTGGCTGCTTACGGGGTTCCCCGTGATACTATAATGACAATTAAAAAAAGGCCTGAAAGGCCGTCCTGTCCAGATTCGACAGGTAATTGAATTGGTTGGGCTTAAAGAATTAGCCTTTTTTTTAAAAAGAAAAAAAAAAAACTTAGCATTGGTTGGGCTTAATAATAACAATAAATCTTATCCCACAAAAATCCGTAAAAAATAATGGAGAGTATTAGCAGCGCCCTTGGAGAAGGACGACGGACCCAAATTCTGAAATTATGGGCTCTACGGTGAGATTATCGTTCATTCATTATTGTTTATCCGGAAAAATAGAAACGAAAACAGGACCACAAATTAAAAAAATTGCCTTAGGGGTAAGGTCCCATTTATATGTCGTTTCTTCGGCCTTCATCCCAATACACCACTCATATGTATGAAACGCCTGACAGTGTCTGCATGCGCCTGACCCGTACGCTATAGTTTTCCTTCCGTGAGGTTAATTGCACAAAGACAGCAGTTCTGAAACTTGTATCTCTAAAAAAAAAAAAAAAAAAAAAAAAAACTTGTATCTGGAAGTGATTACGGTCAGATACAGAACCGTTGCCGTAAAACCGGTTGAATACATTTAGGGAAAAACCTAGTTTGAGCGTGGCGGTGGCTTGTGCACATGCCTCCGTGTCAGAAGAATGCGCACCTGAACGACGGCCAAGTGAGAAGAGCATTCATCTTGAGAGATAGCCCCAGGCCATAATCGAACTAGGGCCCTCCATAGCCCCAGGCCATAATCGAACTAGGGCCCTCCTGGATGTATCCGACCGGTTTTGCGGCAACGGTTGGGTGCATCGGACCGCAATTTCTACTAAGCTCTGGACGTGATAGAGGTCAGATTCATCCAGATCGGGCCTAGATTGCAGTCAGAAACATTTAGGAAAGCGCTAGTGTGAGTATGCCCAGAGTACGCCCGCATTCTGCCACGTTGCTGCATTCTCTGCTTGTTTCATTATCTTTCCTTCTTTTCAAATTGTGCTCGTCATCTCTTATCTTTTTTTTTTTTACTTATCTTATTTATGAATCTTCTGGGGAAAAGGGAAAGCAGGAGGGGGAAAAAAAAAAACCAATAAACACAGATGCTCCCATCATTGAACGACCGAACACCGCTGTCAGAATAGAAATGCATACGCTAGTTGGTTTTTCAGGCCAGGGGCCCCACAGGGGCCGTGGTCTGTCCTCAGCATGTATGTACCCTTCTTGCCGGTCAGGTTCGCGCTGACTCTGACTACAACGGGAATCGACAACGGGGAAGGGCTCCTGCGCTGCTGAGATCCATCTGAACTGTTGTCGCGAAAAATGTTTATCTACAAAAACAGAAAAAAAGCAGAAAAAGTTTTTTTCTGCAAAACGTAATAATTAGAACCGTTGCGAGGAAATCACTTCCTTTCTGGTTCCTTTTTTTTTTTTTTTTTTTAATTCAAGTGCCTCGGCGCCCAAGAGATTTAAAAAAAAAAAAAAAAAAAAGAGGGACCAACTGCCGGACACACCTGCTTAGAGTATCTGAGCATCGGTCATTACACGGACGAGGTTTTTGTGCTGACGTTGACGGAGGATAGGCCCTGATAATCAGGTTTTCCTTTTTTTTTTCACAACCGCGCAAAATAATACCTTTCTTGGCCTTTTGGCTAAGATCAAGTGTAGTATCTGTTCTGAACAGTTTAATATCTGATCCGTGGTTGCGTATTGGAAGACAATAGGACGCTGGACCCCGGCCATTTTTTTTAATTTTTAATGTGGACCATTTCTCGATTTATGCGGGTCATCCTTCAAGTTGCGCAGGGGCCATTCTAATTTCCCTTGTCTGTATCGTTCCAGTGTTAACGGATGTCCCGAAGGACGGCCTCAACCTGTAATGCAGCAATAGTGATGCTATCTATAGTGCCAAATTGCCAATCTGTAATGAAATGCTTTTTTTTTTTCCCTATCATTTTAATACAAGAATCAATGATCAGAATCAATAATAACTTTTTAAATGCTGCAATTCTTTCAAAAACAATTGCAATAATAAACGGTGAGGTTATAGTGATGCTGTAGTTGTGCAAGTGATGAAGGCTGACGTAAGATGAGAGCGCCTCGTGTGATAACATGCAGTGTTCGTGCTGTCCCTCTAATTTTTCGATACGACGTTCTTGCATGTATCTGACCTCGTTCGCGTCCGGTCCTGGATGGACGTGACCGCAATTACGTCCTCAGAGGAGTTGAAAACTCCTGGTGCGACTATGCCTTAAGGGTAAGCCATCGGTCTCGTGTCGTACAGCAAGAACGCGGCCGCGGAAATGAAAAGAAGAGCATTCGCGGCCTTGTATTCTTCTTCTTCTTCTTTTTTTTTTTTGGTTTCGTTTTCTCTTCCTCTCCCATGCGAATTTGTGTTCACATTGACCTTCGGAGAAGATTAGCAATTAAAAAAACGAAAAGATTAGCATGACCCCTGCGCGAGGATGACACGCGTAAATCGAGAAAGGGTAAGTTTCAAAACTACTGTAGGTTCAAATTACAAAACAATCCCAAAAAAAAAAGAAAAAAGAGAAAACAACGGCGCGGTCAGGGTTTGAGTTTGTAATTGCACTTGAGGCAAAAGGGCCGGTAATTCTGAATGTATATGACCTACGTTTCCGGTCCGGTGGGGTCGCGTGGGGGTGTGTTGTATTCGCGGGATTGCCCGAAGTGCAATTACAAACTGTTTTCGTGACTGCGCCAAAGTTACCCCAAGAAATAAAAGAAAAGAAAATAAGAGTGTTTTTTCTAGACCCAGACTTTGGGCATGTGTCTGAGACTTGTGGACCTCTCTCGTGTCACTAGGAACCGTCCCGCCAGCAGGGTAAGGGCCCAGTTGTGCACCGCTTGCCATCCCCCAACATTTTGAACGCATTGAGACACCTTCTGTGTTCAGATTCATCAAATCAAAATGTTGGCGTGTGGGGAGAGATTAAACTACGCCCCAAGGGCCTGGCTGTACGACTTGCGAAATGCGAGTCCCACTATTCAGAAAACATGGCCATAATGCGATACCAGGGGGGAAGGGTCTGCAATATCAGCCGTGGGCTTGTCGTCCTACTCTTGTATTGTACTTTAAAGGGGCTCGCCTACTCGGTTGTTGTGCCCTCTGGCTGTCCAAAGGGCCCTTTCTTTGACGGCCACCAAGTAGTTTTTTTTTTTTTTTTTTCTTTTTTTCGGCCACCAAATAGTTCGATAGCCAGCCGTTGACAGTTTACCCCTTTCGGCACTCAGCGCCGACCAGACGAAACAACCAGGGTGTGAAATTTTTTGGGGGGGGGAAGGGGGGCGGGGGAAGGGGAGGGGGAAGGGGAAGGGGGGGAGAACATGCAGCCCCTTGACTGTGAGAGGTAGATATGCGTGCAAGGGTCCCTAATATAGCTTAGCTTTGGAGAGAAAAAAAGCTGAGGGGAAAAACCACACAGGGAGCAGGGGAGGACAAGCTTTTGCCAGTCCCGAGCCCAGGCCCACTTGAGAAATTTGAAGACCCTTGAAGCTGTAGGCAGGCCTGAGGGCCTCACTCCACTACAGCACATGCACAAAGGACAAAAAACATATGGAGGTGTGTTTTCCTTTGTTCTAACGGAAGATGCATACTCATTTTGCACATTTGGAGAGTACTGGAGCCTGACCCGAAGGGTCTATCCGGCAATGTTTTGCATGAACCTGAACAGGAAATCTGCCCCGGTGCATTCAGAATGTTGGCCGATAGAGAGTAGTGCAACTATCTTGCATTCAAAATGTTGGCTATGAAGAGCTGTCTAGCCTGTGTGAGGAACACAGGGTCTGGCCTTGTCTGGTTTGTCAGAATTTGGCGGGAATGAAAACAGTTCCGTCTGGTTTGTCAGAATTTGGCGGGAATGAAAACAGTTCGAGTCTGTAAGGTCTCTCTAAGGGGCTGGTTTCGCCAACAAAGAGATAAGGATTAAGCGCTTGAATCTAGACGAGTGCGTGGAAAGATGCAGAAAATCGAGATTCAACTGTTTTTCTGCATCTCTTCTCAAAACACGTTCACATGCAGCAGCTTAATCGACTCCTGTCTGCTAGTGGGACCTCACCCCAGGTCGAGCTCTGTGAGAAAAAGGGGCAGAAGAAAGAAGGAAAAAAGGAAAAGAAAAACATATGGGCTCAACGTTAGAGCTGTCAGGCCTGCCAGATTTTGGCGGGAAAACTCTTGTTCAACAGACTATCAGTCCTGTGGTTAAAAAAAAAAAAAAAGGGAAAAAAAATAGGCCACCAAAATGAAAGGAATGATTGCGTGACTGATCGCCGGTTCCCTCTTCTGCCCATCTCCTCCAGATGATGCAGGTTCTTTTCTTTTTTCTTTTTTTTTTCCCCTCCAAATCCCTCTGCCTTGGGCGTAGGTCGAAATCATTTTTTTCCCCCTTGATTTACAATGTCTGTTGATATTCCACAGATCTACGGTTCAACTCCATGTCGTGTTATCCGGGATTTCTTGCAGGTCATCCAACCGGCCTGACCCAGAGTTGGTACTCCATCATAAACGGATGAAATACAGATCAGAAAAAAGAACAAAACGAAACAAAAAAAGAAAAAAAAAGAAAAAAAAAGAAGAATAAACCTACCTGGGGCTGGTCAGTTTTATGATGATGATATGTGAACGGCGTCGCCCTTCTTTCTGGTCGACTTCTTTTTTTTTAGAGGATTCGTAGGCTACCTGGGGCTAGGTCCCACTTGCACGAATTAAGAGATACTGACCGTAGTTAGCAAAGATCAACGGCCGAAATCTCCTAATTTGCGCAAGTGGGACCTTGCCCCTGTAGTGGTACGCAAGGGCCCCACCGCACTAACCAAATGAAAAGTTGGAGAAAATTGGATAATGTATCTTCTGCTAGAACAAGGAAAGGTACACCCGACATAATTTTTTTTTTCTTTCTTTTGGAACTGGTTGGGTGCTGCGGGGAGGCCCCTTTTTGTGGACGTATTACCTCCTTCAGGACATGCTATCAGGGGGGCTTTCATGCTCTCAGGGGGGATTTCTTTTGCCCGGGGTGAAGGGGGGTTGGGGAGGCAGAAGAGGGCTGTTTATCCGCGAAGGTGATTGCGGGAGGTGCATCCTAGAGCGGACTTCAAAAGCGGTCAGATACAGTAGGAAAGTTTCTCGTGTGGGAGTGGGACCGTGGTTCACAATGAAGGACCTCGTGGCACCTTTGTTGGTGGCACGATGAGGAATGCTGTCTCTAACTAATTACGCGGTTTGGAGCTAACGGGCGAGGTCCCACTAGGAAAGAGAGGTTGGATACATATCCTGAATGTCGACGTGTTTTAAGCAGAAAAGCAGTTCAATCTCTACATTCTGCACCGTTCCACAAAACAAGTCCAGATTCAGGCGTTCAATCCAATTCTCTTTGGAAGTGGGACCTCGCCCCAGGTGGACTGCAGAAGGTCCTTTTTCCCCCCCTTTCTTTGCGCTTTCAGATCGGCCGTCCAATTCATGTCCTTCCATGTTAACGCGGTGAACTTTCGTCTCTTTCTTTTGTTCCACCTTTTTTTTTTTTGTGTTGGGACTTTGTCGTACTGACTATCCCTGGGCCTATTTCGCTGCCATCTGGCACTGGCATCAGCGTAGACTGCAGGTTCTCTCTTCTCGGGTACTCTGTAGTCTTTGTACGACTCAGACCATTGTGGTGTCAAGATCCCAGACGGTAAATCGCAGGTCCTTGATCGCCCTGTTGGTTGTCACCTGTCCAGACGACTGATCTGCACGGCTGACAATCAATTGGATTGCATCTGAACTTATCCCGTGCGCACCCTCAATATCGATGTACCTGACCGGAAAGACCGCTAGTATACATGCATTCTTTGGGTGTGCTGTGTTGCGGCATCCCCCATCCTGGGGGGAATGGTGTGAACAAGAGCACGAGGAGTCTCTGCATGCGGTTGGGCGGTTCTGTCACAACTGTTTCCGTTACTTCGCGCCGGACACGACAGTGTTGCCGTCTGGAACATAGTTTTTTCCTTTGATTTTAAAAAGCAAAGGTGGGAAAAATATCCCGAATCTGGATGTGTTTTACGCAGAGATGCGGAAAAACAGTTCAATCTCGACATTTTGCACCTTTCGACAAACACCGCCAGATTCAGGTGTTTGAATCCGATCCTATTTGCTAGTGGGACCTCGCCCCGGGGCTTAGGGACAACAACTGCTTCGCCGCGGTCGCACTACCCTGCATTTTTGTTTTTGTTTCTGTTTTCTTTTTTTTTTGCTTTTTGCTTTTTTGTCTCTCAATGTGGACTATTTCCCTCCAAAAAAGAAAAGATGCATGTTCCCCCCCCCCCCCCCCCCCCCCCCCCCCNGAAAAAAAAAAAACAAAAAAAAACAGAGGAACTCGCTGCTTATGCTGGGACATCATTGAGTGTGTCATGACTTCTTCTGCATTCTGATTGGTTCCCCCCCAACAACAAAAAAAAAGAATTAGGGCCTCGCCACACCACTCTTGAAAAAAACTCTTTTCAAAAGTTGGCAGAGTGCTATCCTCTTGAAACCCTTTTGAAACCCCTTTCAAGAGCAGCTCTTGAAAGAACGGAAACCCCGGCCTGGCTGCAACTCGTGCGTTTCCAAACGTCCTTGGCCGAACCCTGGAGGGAGTATCGATTTTCAAGAGTTGTGAGGCCGTTATTATGACGCCATGCGAAGAAAAACAAAGCTGTATGACTGTCGTTTTTCATCCTGTGTCCGACGGCATGGCCCTGACGAGAGTGCTGTGTGGTGAGGGGCCGAAAACTCTTGAAAACCCAACTCTTGAGAACGTCTGACAGCTCTTGACAAATCTCGCCGTTTCAAGAGTGGTGTGGCGAGGCCCACATTCAGAGACAATGCTAATCCTTATGCGTGTTATCCTTGCGCAGGCGCAATGCTAATCTTCTCTGTATCGGTCCAATTTCAATGGATTTCCCGAAAGACGACGTTTTTTTTTCATTCTCGATCGTAGAGATCGTAGAGTCCATCTCATTTCATGCGTGAACCACAGAGCGTTGAAACACACAAAGGCATTAAAAGGTAACACAAACTCTGCGCAGCGCACACTTTATACTCTTTACTTATCTACTAAGCTCTGAACGTTATTGCCGTCAGATTCATCCACATCGGGCCGTAATTGCGGCCCGGCACTTTTTTTGTTTTGTTTTGTTTTTATTTTGTCTGAGAAGTTGTCGCTTTATATTAAAAAAGATGGTCGAGGCCGGGGACCTCACAATTCTACCCGGAAGTATCGGATCTTGCTGGAAACCGGGTCCAGCGTCCCACGACTTCTTTACCCTCAATCAAGGAGTTTGAACTCCTCAAAAAAAAAAAAAAAAAAAACTTCTCTCCATCCTACAGCCAACGATTGATCCAGTAGCCAGCTTGGAAGCTGCACCCATTCTCAATTAACCTGCCAGCTTGAAATTCCTGTCTGGCCAGGCCACTGACTACCACGCCTGTAATACCTACCTATGTCAGACTCTCCCTTATCAGCCTCCTTAAACTATAACCCTTTAAAACTCCTGCCTAAGGATATCTCTGACAATTCACCAGTAATCAGAAAACAGCTTTAGGGTCGGGCCTTGAACACCGGTAGGTACTGGTGGTTTAATCTTTTTAGTTAGCGCCCGATCTGTTTTAGAGTTAGTCATGAGTGTCTGACAGCCAAGTGCAAATCTCCATTTTCCCTTCGTTATTCACTGACGCTAACTTTCCGTTTCTGGCGCAGGTCTTCTGAAACCGGATGGGCTTCTTTCCATGCCAGTCAGGCCCGGCACAGTTAGGAAAGTACTAGTGTGTGTGAGTACGCCCCTCAGCCTCGACCGTGTACCGGCCCACCCCGTTGCAGTTTCCGTTCTGCGTGTAGATTCCGCTCTGGGTGTAGATTCCGTTCCATGGATAAAACTACCCGCGTAGGTCATGGCCACCCACCGCCGACCACTCACCCGCTTGTGTGCATCTCCACTCCAAGAACCGAACACACAACCTATAGCTTGCCAAACAGAATTATCTCTGTATCCCTTCATATCCCACCCACCACCGACGTCTCACCCGGTCATACTTGGACAGGCGTCGTAACAGCGCTTGTGCCATTTTTTTTTCGGCTTCTGCTGCTGTGGAGAGTTGTGGAGCGATGCCCTTTCATGATTGTCTGCCATTTTTTCGCAAATCGCAGAAATACCCTCGATAGGCCTGCCTAGGCCTGTTTGCACTACTCTCCATAGGCCAAGTTTGGCCCTCGCTGCGCTACTCTCCAAATCTGCAAAATGAGAGAATCAATCTTCCGCTAGAACATGGAAACATACACCGCCATGTTTTTGGCCTTTTGTGCATGTGAAGAGAAATGCAGCGAGGGCCTTGGGGACATCCGTTAAAATTGGAACGATCCAGAAGATTAATTAGCATGGCCGCTGTGCACTCAAGGATGATACGCAGATATCGAGAAATTGTCCAAATTAAAAAATAAATTGAAATGCAGCGAGGACCTTTGTAGAGTAGGCACCTTGTTGCGCTTACTCGCCAGCCTTGGTGCGACGAAACGTGTCAGAACTTTTCCCTTTCCCGAGTCTCCTTTTTCAATCCGCCACACAGTGTGGCCACTTTCCTACTCTCCCTTTTTTTTTTTAGTCATCGCTGCGCACGGGCCATGCTAATCTTCTCTGTATCGTTCCAATTTTAACGGATGTCCCGAAGGACTTCCTACTCTCCTTTGGAGAACGGTAGTTCTGCCACTTTACGGCGCGCGGCCGGTAAAGTTGCGCCGATACGTTTCCAAACAGGTGTTTCTGCAAATTGCTACGATATTTGCACTTAAACCCTATTATACCCATCGCATTCCGTCAGGCATTCAAATTTGTATGGAGGCATCGCGGCACCACTCGCCAAATGTGCGAAACAGAGCATGTACGGCCCCGCGCTGCTCTACACCTGGAATCTCCAAAAAATGGAGCATGTACCTTCCGGTAGAACGTAGAGAGATGCACGCGACATAGGTTTTCTGTTTTACAAATTCTCTCACTGGTGCGTCGATGGCGATGGCCGTACTCTCTCTCTCTCTCGCGGTTGAAAGTTGAAATACCCACTCTGCACAGCTCGTCTCTTTCACATGCTGGAGAGTGGTTCAGTGAGGCCCATGATCTGTTCATCAGGGGCCCTGTCCCACTAGCGGGGGTTTAGTTTATGATTCGTATATTATTCAACGTGGTCACATTGTGGCCGTGAGATTTTCACATCCGATAGCAGGGAGCCATGTATACTCGAAAGCAGAACTAAACCTTGGCAAGTGGGACATGGCCCCAGGGCTTGAACCTGTGTGCGGCTCACAAAAAAAAAAAAA
>BFEA01000344.1:1544195-1563769 GCA_003427395.1 Chara braunii
GGGGGGCGGGGGGGGGCGGTTCCTTAGAATCGAGATATTTTCGCAGATGGGGGTCCCCGCCTGGCCTTATTTGCGTCCTATCTACGGTGACAGAATTGTTGCAGCAGTTTTGTTCTGTTGGACTCGCCGAAGATCGTGGGTAGGAGATTGTTATCATTGCCAAAATCCAAAAAGAAAGAAAGAGAACAAAAAAAATAAATCATTTTTCCCCTTGATATTCGGATATCCGCCTAGAAGTAGGATCGCTAATCGGAAAAGGAGGAAAATATATAATTAAGAAAAAAGAAAAAAAAAGGAGGAAAAGAAAAAGAGGATCGATGATCATTCTTACCGCCGCGGTGACGAAGGAACTAACGACGCCCATTTCTGTTTTCTTTTTTCTTGAGCATGTTTTTTTCCCTCTTTTCCTCACCTTTATTTCCCTGCTCTTTTTTATTTTTGTGAAGGTCAAGTCCCCAACGGTATTCTATATCTTATTCAGGTGATCTGTTGCGGATTCGAACTCACGATCATCTCTCTTTTTTTTTTTTTTTTTTTTTGCACTCCATTTGCGTACCGGATGGGGTTTCACGGCGATGGTTCCTTTTCCTTTTCTTCATCGGACAAGGCTTTGTCCGTTGACAAAAATTTTACTCTAATCTAATTTCTTCGTCTGATCCTATCAGAGTGTGAATTTATGATCATCGTTTTGTGGAAAGTATCGTCCATTCAGGCGCTTGGAATGGGTACGGCGATGGGGGCTTCGCCGGGTACGCTAGGTGCTCGGGGATATTTTTTTTACCAATTCCGTTTTTTTTTTCTTTCGGGAAACTACGCGGGAGTCCCGAAAACAGTTTGAATATACACTTCGGGCAAAAAACAGTTTGAAATTGCACTTCGGAGCCAAGTCCCATTTGCAGCGTTGAGTTTCCCCAACGCCTGAATCTGGACGCTTTTGTGGAGATGTGTAGAAATCGCGTCGATTTTTTTTTATCTTTTTTTTGGCCCGATGGACCACGGATCAGATATTAAAATGATCAGAACAGATACTACACTTGATCTTAGCCAAAAGGCCGAGAAAGGTATATCGCGTAGACGCACATAGTCACAAACACATCCAGATTCAGGCGTTGAGGAAACTCGACGCTGCTAGAGGGACTTGGCCCCGGGCAAGGTATATACAAGCTACCTTTCCGGTCAAGGTATACGCTTACGTGAGGGTGTGCAGAAAGTCGCAAGAACAGGCCGGACACACTTTTGGACCTTAGCATCGTCCAAAAGGGTCGTGTGGATCATATGGTATGAAGGAGGTTTGGGCGAACACGCCCCGGAAACGACATGTGGAACGATAACCAAAAAAAACTGATTTTTTTTTTTTTTTTTTTTTTTTTTTTGTCTGAACACTGTTTTTTTTACTGTACTGAAGTTACCCCTTTTTTTTGTTTCTCTCCTTTGAAAAGTTATAGCCCCTTTTATTAAAAAAAAAAGAAAAAGTTGTAGCCCCTAAAGTTATTCTATCCGTCGGATTTGCCATGGATTTGCCATCGTAGAGTTCCAATTCACGACCTGTCAACCTGTCCGTCCTTTCCATCAGGAGGAGTTCGATGCGAGTACGATACCGCCAGATGGTCTCAGTCAACGGCTTGTTTTCTTCTTCTTCTTGTTCTTTTTTTTTTTTTTTTTTTTTTTTTTTTTCCTCGTCGGCTGGTTTTCGTGCGCTGTCTATGAACGACATCTTTATCATCTCTCCCGTGCAGCAATTCCGCAAGCAAGCAAGCAGGCGGTTTTTTTTTTTGTCCTTTCCTTTTTTTCCCCGTTTTTTGGAGTTAAATAATTATCCCGGCATGATTTCGCGGACGATACCCGCGCGCAATGTTCGGGATGAAGGAGATGATGCCCCTCCCCTAGCGTTGTAGGGTAGGCCGGTACGCAGGTCCTCTCCTCCTCCTCCTCCTCTGCCTCCAGCGCCGAGGTCCCACTAGAAAAAAGGGATTGGATTGGGCCCCTGAATCTGGATGTGTTTTATGCAGAGATGCAGAAAAGCAGTTCAATCTCGATTTGCTGCACATCTCCCTAACCTCGTCCAGATTCAGGCATTCGATCCGACTCTCTTTGCTAGTGGGACCACGCCCCAGCTCGTCCTCGAAGAGCGCGTTTGGTCGGCTGATGTTTGCCACTGGGTCTCATCTCCACTACTCTAGACATGCAGAAAGACCAAAAATGATGGCCGTGAATCTTTCCATGTTCTACCGGAAGATTCACTCTCGTTTTGCTCCTGTCGAGAGCAGTGGAGCGAGGCAGCCCATTGCCTTCTTTCTTAGGGGACAGAAGAGGAAGGGGGGGATTAGAAACAAAATGTGCACGGGAGAGTATGGCTGCCCTAGGGGGATGTAACGCGTGGACCCGCCGCGTGCGGTGGGTGCCCATGATGAGGCCTTGTAATCCCAATTTCTTGTCGGGAACTCGTTTTTGTTCCGTGAAAAGCGCACACGAAGATTTTTTTGCCGGCAAGCGCCCTCTCTGCCTGCGTCCCCGGTGGATGGGATACCAACGCAGACCGAAATTTTATGGTTCCCGACGCAGACCGAAATTTTATGGTTCCCGCCGTCTTTCCTCCCCTTCCGCCCCCCCCCCCCCCCCCCCCCCCCCCCCCCCCCCCCCCCCCCCCCCTCCCTCTACCCCGCCAAAGGGCGACAGCCTTGAGATATCATCATCGACACTGACCGGCCCAAGGCAATGTATATTGATTCCATCCATCTGATTTGCAGCAGGATTCGAACTTCGGTCCGCTGATCAACAGTAGCACAGGTGCGCCATTCTGCCGACCTGGGGAACAAGTGCCTCGCGTTTTTTTGTTTTTTTTTTTAATACGGTAAGCTTTATTCTTCTCTCGATCTATATCTATGTACGCGTCTTTGTCATCGATCTCATCCTCTCACTAGTCTATGCATGTATGGTACGGGGATCAACAAACAACCGGGTGCAAGGTCCCACTTGCACGGAATAAGAGATTAGGGCCGTTGATCGTTGCTCTCTACGGTCAAAATCGCTTGACTCGTGTAAGTGGGACCTAGCCCCGGGATCTGTCCCCACCAGCGACTGGCCAGAGTGCCCGGCACTAGCACTGCCTGTTTCCCCCCCCATCGGCAATGCCTGCCTACCCCGCATCACCGTGATGAGGGGCTGGTGAAGTGCTTCCCTCTTTTGCTGAAGGCAGACTTGAGCAAGTCGTTTTCTTGTTTCCCTTTTTTTTTGATCTGAAGGCAGACTTGCAAGGCATTTTTTTGATCTGAAGGAAGACTTGAGCAAGTCGTTTTCTTTTTTCCCTTTTTTTTTAATCTCAATTCAAAGGCACTATCAGGGTGTGGAGAAAGTCTTCGCTAAGGCGTGGAAGCATGTGCTATCTTCCTCTTTTTCTTCTCCTGTTGCGTGGGGACTCGATCCTTCTTCCTCGTCGTCGTCTTCTCTCCTTTTTCTTTCTTGTTTTTCAAGTTTTTTGGCCCATTCCCTCAGCTGCGTAGTGCCACTGCCTGAATCTGGACGTGTTTTACAAAAAGTATTCAGAAATGCAAGATCAATGGCGATTTTCTGCAGACCTCCCCTAAACACGTCCAGATTTGGGCGTGAAATTCAATCCTCTTTGCCAGTGGGACCTCGCCTCAGGAGACCCCACTCATTCCACCCCTCGATATTCCCTGGCGCACCGAACCCCCACTCCCCTTCTATACTTCCCACCCCCCCTCCCCCGCCCCCTCCCCTCTCCCCCTCCAACCTCGTAATCCTTTTTCGGGATACGAAAGATTGGCCAACATATGTAGAAAGCAGACGCCGTGGTTTCGGCGTTAGAGCAGTTCAGGCTTGCTGACCGCACCAGGCGCTGTGATCGTCACTAGGTGGCCCGAACGTAGACGGAGATTTGGCCAGGTTCGTGCCGTATGCGCATTCGTGTAAGACCCCCTTGCCCTGTTACGCCCCGACTTTGAACGGAGACGCCAGTTTGGCCCTAGTGGGGGCGCACATGACTGGGCAGAACCACAACTTGGTGCTGACTGGGTCGCTCACAGAACCCCTTTTTGGCCCCAAATAGATCGCGTACGAGTCCATAGAAGCTCTAATTGGTCCGGACCTTGTCGCACACAGAACCCCAATTTGCGTCAAATGTGTGGCGCACGAGCCCACAGCTCCACAATTTGGCCCTAGATCGGTCGCACGGGCACAATCGATGCGCCAGTGGAACAATGGCCCGGGCGGTAAATTTCCGTGTCCGGCGCCGGCGGACTGTAATAGTGTTTTTTTTTCTTGTTTTTTTTTCTCTTTTTGTATATATCAGAAAATACTCCCCCTACCGTCTTCAGCCGAATAGAATGCCCGGTCATTATAGCTGTATCTAGACTGAAAGTCGCACCAAACACGACTATAATGACCGGGCGTTCTACGGAAGACGGTAGCACTTTCCTGAACGTATATAACCACAATCACGACCGAATGGATGTATCTGACCGCAATTAAGTGCACAAAACAGTACATAAAGTGGTAATGTGAGTACGTCCGCAGTGAAATTCTACATCGACAATTTCACTTCTTTGTTTCCTCTTCTCTTTGTTTGTTAAAGAAAAAGAGAGTCCTTCGGGGACATCTGTTAAAATTGGAACGATACAGAGAAAGAAGATTAGCACGGCCCAAATAAATCGAGACATGGTCCAAATAAAAGATGACACGCATAAATCGAGACATGGTCCAAATTTAAAAAAAACAAAAAAAAACAAAGAAAAGAAAAAGAGAAGAAGCTGAAAAAGAAAAAAAGAAAAAAAAGAAAAAGAGATGAAGCGACACAATGCCGAGTACACCGAATGGCGTGTAGCTCAGTTGCTACAACCACGCACTATTCGAAGCTGTGTTCGAATCCATATGGAACTCCGAATTTCCTGGGTCTAGTCGGGTCGGGACAATCACATCCCAGTGCCATCATCCTTTCAAAGAATCAGCCTTCTGTCTTTTGCACGGCACGATTCTTGGCGTGAATCGGGGGCCGTTGGGAGTGTGAATCCATATGGAACTCCGAAGTAAGAGACTAAACGCACTGGAAAATAAAAGAGAAAACTCAGAAAAGTATCTCAGTTTCCCTCCTCGTAGCAGTGCAGCTACATTTCCTTACTCCATGGCCTAGTCCAAGCACGATCCTGACCGTAACTACGGCCATGTTCATGCCTTTTACCTAGTCTATTAAGGCCCCGGCCGTCTACTGCTGCTATATGTTTATGCATGGAGAGCATGGACCTTTCACGAAGCAAACTGTCGCCGCTTGAGTGACGAGTTTGGGCGAGATCCCACTTAGCGACTCTTTTAGCTGAATCTGGACGATATTTTGGCCAGATGCTTGCCCATATCTGCAATCCTCGTTGCTGGACCATCAACTCCAGAGATCGACGGTCAGTAGTGACGAGTCCAGGTAAGTCCGACTGCGTTTCAAACGGAATTGAAGTGATGTTTGTTTCCGTTTTTCTCTAGAGAAGTTTAAAGAAGAAGGAAAGGGACGGGCGACTACCTCTTTCCCCGAGTAGAACGAGGGGAATGGTTGCCGAATTGGGGGCAAATTTCAGTCTAGATTCAGCGATAATTACTGAACGGTCGACTCGGGGGCGATGGTAGAGACGAAGTGCTGGCCGCAGTTGGATCTCTCACTCCTGGCAGCTGTGGGACGGACGACTGTCGTCTTCCGCTGACTACAGCGCACCCTCATCATGGCTTTACGCGACCAGAAAAATGTAACTCGTACGAATTTATGACCGGATACATTGTGTTGTGGGACGGACGACTATCGTCTTACCCTGAATACAAAACGGGTGCCCTGAGCCCTCACATTCGACGGCTATTCTCGACCGAACGTGCCACCTTACGCCCGATGGGCGCTATTTCCTGTCAACTGCCGGAATCTGGCCGCGATTGGGGTCAGATCCCTGAGAAATTTCGTGGCCCCAATATGTATTTGCTGCCAGTACACCCAAATTGACGAACTCAAGATGGGGACCACCGCCTGTCGTGAAAGGGGGTCACTGGGAAGGACCAACCCTTGGTCAACCCCCAACCATGTCTACGWGACRCAGTTGAACGGGTTCGTGAACGTGAGGTGCGGGTAGGATTAGGAACTWGACRCGTTCGGTCAGGAAAGAGACAGCGTTTTCCTATGTATTGCGTTGAATAAGAGCGCACATACCAGGGCTCGAAGAGCGGGAACCAGGCCACGAAGTGGCAACAGCACCTGAAGCGCAATCTGCGTTCTCGTCCAACCTGACAGTTGGAATCCCATTTCGGGATGAGAGCATTTCCGACAAGATTCGAACCCAAGCCCGTGGCCGTGTAAAGATGAGAATAAAATAGAAATGATACAGAGAAGATTAGCAGAGGATGCGAAAAAAAAAAAAAAAAAAAAAAAAAAAAAAGGGAATGCCTAACGCCCAAGGATGGCACGCGTAAATCAAGAAATGGTATGAAATCCTGAGAAAAAAAGAAAAAAAAAAAGAAATGGATGAAATGTCGCTGGATTGGAGCCCAATTTTGAGATTATGTTTTTCTCGGCTCTATATACGCAGTAAGATCAAATGGAGTGCATCGCATCTGGTCAGTCAAGTTCCTGACCAGTCGTTAATTTTCTTGTCTTCGTTAACCGCTTTGTATCAAAGAAATGGATCGAGTGCCTGAATCTGGATGCGTTTTATTCAGAAATGCAGAAAAGCAGGTCATTTGCTTTCCCCCTTTCGCCCTCCATGTTTTTAGCGCCGGAGTGTTTTTATTTCCCCCCCCCCCTCCGCCTGTAAACATGCCTTATACCTTGGGGTCAAAACCCCCCTCGCCCCCTCCGGCCCCCCCCATAAGAGCCGAAAGCAAAGCAAAAACAGTCCTGAGTGTCACAGCCTGAAAGAGGAAAAAAAAAAGAAGAGAAAAAGCGAATCTTTCGCAGTTTGAGTACAACACGAGTACCGAAAGAAGTAAACGACAAAGAAATTGCGCAAACTACTCGACGACGATCGAGGATGAGATCGCGCTGACTGTGTTCACTGAGCAAGCTTTCCCTCGAATCTGGCCCTGTTTCTGGTCATATACATCCAGGAAAGTGCTGGTGCGGTGCGAGTGAATGTTGCCTGTGTGCGAGCGCGGGAATCGCATCTGTTCTGTTTTTTTTTTTTTTTTTTTTGCACATCTGTTCTGTTTTGTATTTGGAAAAGTATCCACCGGGGCCAAGGTCCCATTAGTAAAGAGCATTGTATTGTACTGCTGAATCTGGACGTTTTCGAGTAAAGGTGCAGAAAATCGCGATGCATCCGCTTTTCTTCATCTCTGCATAAAACAAGTCCAGATTCAGGCGTTTAGTCCGAGTCTCTTTGCTAGGGGATCCTTGCTCCAAGGGCAAGGTCCCAGTTGCTCGGCTTCTTCTTTTGTGGCCGTGGATTAGCAAAAAGGATCGGATTTGGCTGCTGAATCTGGACATGTTTGTGGAGAGGTGCAGAGAGTCGAGTCGTGATTCGTCTGCTCTTCTGCATCTCTACAGAAAACAAATCCAAGTGCAGGCGCTTCGTCCTACCGTCTTCCCCCGAACACAACGCACCCCTCTTTTGGCTGTATCTGGCCGGAAATATAGCATGTATACATTCATTTTTAGCGTGCGTTATGTTCGGGGGAAGACGGTAGTTTCTTTGCTAGGGTGAGCTTGCTCCAGGGGCAAGGTCCCAGTTGGTCAGCTGCTTCTTTTGTGGCCGTTCATTAACAAAGAGGATCAGAGGATCGGATTTGACTGCCGAATCTGGACGTGTTTCTGGGGAGGTGCAGAGAATCGTGATTCATCTGCTCTTCTGAACCTCTGCATAAAACAAATCCAGGTGCGGGCGCCTAGTCCTAGTCTCTTTGCTAGGGTGACCTTGCTCCAGGGGCAACGTCCCTCTTTCTTGGATTCTTCTTTTTTGGCCGTAGATTGGAACGTTCCACGGCCAGGAACAACGTATTCACCCATGTGGGACCTCGCCCATGGTCTTTTTCATTCCCAAAACACAAGGATGTGTGGTCCCGGATCAGAATCATGACCTGAAATTCAAGGAGGGGGGGGCGGGGGGTGCAGAAGGTAAGGATGCCAGGATGGGTCGTCGGATGTACGAAGTACGGATGACCTTGGGCCTTTCTTTTGTTGTGTTTTCAACGTCGTGTGTGTGTGGTGGGGGGTTGAAATGCTTTTTTTTTTTTTTTTTTTTTTTTTTTTTTTTTTWCCTCTCGGGCTGCTCCATCTWTTGGTGGGAATTTGAAATGCTTATGGAGACGATCAATCTATCAGTAAAAGAAGTAGCAAAAGCAAGGAGCAGACAGTACAAGAGGGTAGAGGGAAGGAAGAGTACAAGAGGGTAGGGGGAAAAGGGTAGGGGGAAAAGAGGTAAAATGATGAGTTTTTTTTTTTTTTTTTTTTAATGACGAGTTTTTCTGAAGGTAGGAGGAGGAAATGATGAGTGTTTGTGGGGGGAGTAGGTGGGGGAGGTAATGGAATAATGAGGTTTTTGTTGTTGTTTTTTTTGAAATAATGAGTTTTTTTTTGGAATAATGAGTTTTTTTTTTTTTTTTTTTTTTCAATGGTGGATTCTCATGGCTGGAGCGAGTAAGTAGAAATAGATAACGAAAAAATAAAACGAGATGATGACGGAGTAAATGCAGTGTGAAAAAAAAAAGACGATGACGAGGCAAATATAGGCCCCCATGAACTGTTCCATGTTTTGTTTGAAAAAAAAACAAAACACAGGCCCTCGCATACTCGACAGAGGTTCGTCTACCAGAAATAATAAGTGACAATTTTTTATGTTTTCTTATTTTTATTTTTTTAAACAGTAAGTCACAATATGTTTCTATGGGAATATGCCTAAGCCTAAGCTGGGTAGTGGTCCCAGTATTTGTTTTCTCCGGGACCAAGTCCCACTTATCCAAGTGATCGATTTCGGACCGAAGATTTGGAAGATCAACGACCAGAAATCAAAGATCAGCGTAAGTGGGACTTGGCCCCGGGTTGTTCGAGGAGGATTCCTGGCCTCCTTTCTCTTTTGGTTGTAATAAAGTGCTTTCTGTTTCACCAGTATCTTTGCCGCTTGGAAAATAGTGGGACTCGGGTAGGCATCCGACCTTTGCAGCGGCCGAAACGAAACGACGGCCGCCGATCAGATTTATCAACGGTAGTCGTCGTCGGGCCTGACCTCCGAAAATTCAGGCGCTTGGGAAAACTGCCAGTTTTCCCTATTTTACCACGCGGGAAAGGTACTGGTGTTAGGGTTAGGGCCCAGTGCCCAAGGCACTGAACACAAGGTACAAAGAGTTCCAGATTCAGAGGCCGCAAGGTCTCGAATCCTGATCTGTGAGGTGGAGCCCCTCCCCTGTAGCCAAAGGTCTCTGTGAGCCTAAGAGTAAGATGGCCAACCATTGTATGTGAAAAAAAAGAATAAAAAAAAAGAAGGGACAGGACAGGACTGCGGCCAACGTGGAAGCGACTACTTGTTGTTTCCCCCTCCGAACAGAAGGCCCCAGCATCATGACTGAATATGGACGGGAACATGTGTTCTATACGTTGCTAATGTTGGGAGGTTCGGTTCGGGGGAAGAAGGTAGGTCTCATTGAGAGGAAATCGAAATCGGACATAAATCCAATTTGAAAAAAGAGCGTAAAGAAAAGCACGATACCAACGGGGGCCAAGTCCCAGTTACGCTGATCCTTGATTTCTGGTCGTCGATCTTCTGAATCTGTGCTGTGGTCAGACATCGATCATTCTGGTAAATGGGACTTGGCCCTGGGCCTAGCCCAGTTGGTACACCCCTTCAGATACTGTCAGATGAAAAGAATAAGACGGTTCAGTTCAATTATGATCTGGTTTCTTCAAAACATCTTGCATCATATTTCAAATTCTTTTAATTCTCTCACCTCACATATAATTTTTAACTGGCGCTCTACCATGTCATCATGGAGCATATCTTTATGCTGTACCCGATGATGAGAGGGCAGCTTCAAAAAAAATAAAAGAAAATAAGGGTACCCCTGCGAACATAGCTTTGTACATGGTGGTGGAGGATGGGGTGGGGCCACCGGTAGTGGTCGGGCTAACGCAAAGACCGAGCATTTTGCCAGTAGCTGCACCTCCCTTTTCTTCTTCCCCCTCCCCCTCCTCTCCCCCCCCTCCCCCCAACCGAATAACAGCAGTGTCTAAGGGCAACACTCTCCCACACACCTCACACTCACAATGATGATATCTAACGACCGTCACCCTTTATTTTTTTGAAAAGAAAAGAAAAGAAAAGACAAAAAGAGAAAAGAAAAGAAAAGAAAAGACAAAAAAAGAAAAGAAAAGAAAAGAAATTAGGTGCCTTGTCTGCGCGGGCGGGGGCCGTACTCGCGCTATCTTCCCCCTAACGTATCGTCTCGTCCGTCGTACCCCGGGCCGAGGTCCCACTAGCAATAGCGAAAAGGATAGGATCGAGCTCCTGAATCTGGATGTGTTTTAAGCAGAGATGCAGAGATGCTGAAAAGCAGTTTAATCTCGATTTCCTGCACATCTCTATAAAATCGTCCAGATTCAGGCATTCTATCTGATCCTCTTTGTTAGTGGGACCACGCCCCCGAATCCAACCCAGTGTCAGCTTGACGGGGTGAAGACGATGAATTTGCTCTAGGGCCTCGCTCCACTACTCACCAAATGTTCGAATTGAGAATGAAAGGTACACCGACGTATTGCGTCTTTTGTGCATGGGGGGAGTAGTGGACCGTGGCCCATCATAGGATTCATAGCCATGTTTTACGTTCGGGGACGGAAACGGGAAGAATTTCCTCGACGTACATGGCTGCAAGAGCGGCCAAATTCAGTCTATGCGTTGGATTTAATGTTCTTCACGCAGACATAGCTGTGCTCAAGTGGCCCCTTGATTATTCTAAGGATGTGCTCTGCGTGTACTATGTATGTGCTATGCCTGTCCTATGTATTTGCCATACCTGCCCCTGGGGCGAGGTCCCACTATCAAAGCGGATTTAATGAAGCGCCTGAATCTGAGCTTGTTTTATGCAGGGATGCAGACATGCAGATAATTCCAATGTTCTGCACCTTTCCACAAAGACATCCAAATTCGGGCATGAAATCCAATTTTCTTTGCTACCGTCTTCCCCCCAACATAACGCACCCTAAAAATGAATGTATACGAGTGTTACATTTCCGGCCAGATACAGCCAAAATGAGGGTGCGTTGTGTTCGGGGGAATACAGTAGTGGGATCTCAGCCCTGGCCACTCCAGTTTGAAATTCATATTTGCTACAAATTTGGGATGTTTTCCTTCCCGACTTTTCCTCACCATGGCAGCCACATAATTTTTTAAATAGCAGTATTATTTGTGGGCAGTATTATTTTTTTTATAAATAGCAGGCACATAGGTCTACGCTACTCGAATCCTTTGCCGGCGAAAAGGTCCCGTCCACAGTCCCTCCTGGCGGTCAATAAGGGCCGGCCTCGCTCCACTATAGAGAATGGATTCTAAGCGATCCTGGACCTGTTCGTGCTCTCGATGCATTCAATTTGTCGTGCCGATTCAAATGAATGTGCCCGGAGTACTGTCCAGACGCATGCAGAATGGTGGCTTGTGGTGAGGCCCTAAGCCGGCAGCGGAGCACATGCTCGTATCGATCATCAGGACTCGACCTCGCGCCCGTTTCGTACCATGGTAAAGTGTGGACGATGAGTTTTTTTTTTTTCTTTTTATTTCGTTTATTAAACGGTATAATTTGCAAAAGACCCCCATAATATGTATGAGATATATCCCAAAATGCCCCTAAAAGATGTGGGTAGAGCGGAATACCCCTCCGACTAAAAAAATATTTTGCGAAATGCCCCTCGCGTGGGTTGGACCCCCATCTTTGCAACAAACCCTTACCGGGTACCGTCCAACTTTCAAAAATGCCCCAATACGTGCCAAACTTTTCCTAGGCGCTATTGCAAAAGGCCAAGGCCCAAATAAGGAGGTCCCGATTGCGAAGTTTGACACCCTCCTGACAGGGGCACAACACACAAAGAGTTCGGCCCAAACGGGCATTCCACTCTACCCACATCTTTCAGGGGCAATGTGGCATACATCTCAACTTATGGGGGTAATATTGTAAATTATCCTTTTTAAACTGATCAGAACAGATACGACACTTGATCTTAGCAAAAATGCAGAGAAAGGTATTTCTTTCTTCTTTTGAAGAAAAATTCCATTGCTAAATAGCATTAGGGGGCCGGCAATCCCTCGGATAATCAATCCGGGGCTAGGTCCCACTTGCACGAGTTAAGAGTTTCTGACCGTAGATCGCAAAGATCAACGGCCGAAATCTCCTAATTTGCGCAAGTGGGACCTTGCCCCCGGAAAGTTCTGGGACCGTAAACCAGCTTCGGTTGGCAGGAGGCAGAACCTGTGACTACCTTCTTCCCCCGAACACAACGTACGGTCATTATAGCTGTATCTGGATTGAAAGATGCCTCAAATACAGCTATAATGACCGTACGTTGTATTCCGGGGAAGAAGGTAGGCTTGCCACGTGGCGTCGGGGACGCCATACCTCAGACTTTTTCACGAGTGATTTGACTTGCGTATCTTGTCTCATCGTGCATATGCGTGATATACGTGTGCGACTTCTGTGAGACTTCTCTGGGACTTCTGTGATGAATAACGAAAGGAAAAGCCCGAATGCCAAGCACAGACCACAAAGGAAAGATTGAACATCCGATAGCGAGAAGACTGGCATACGGCCCCTGCGCAAGTATGACACGCATGAATCGAGAAATGCTCCGAAGACAAGATAAAAAGGCGGATAAAAAAGAAATAAGGTATAGAATCAACCAATGATGGCAGTCCGAGGGTGTACGTGATCGAGACGGCGTACTATGTCTCTTATGTATGTTTTCTGTATTTCTATTTGTATTATGTATATGTATTATGTATGTTTTTTGTACTAATTTGTCTTTAATGTATGATTTTTTTTTTATTAATTTGGACAGTTTCTCGATTTATGCGTGTCATCCTTGCGCAGGGGCCATGCTAATCTACTCTGTATCGTTCCAATTTTAACGGATGTCCCAAAGGACTCTATGTATGTTTTATGTATGGCTGTGTGTGCGTATCTGTGTGTGTATCTTGTGCAGGTCCCTCAAGCGTGGAGGGCGACAGCGAAGGCCTTCAATAACATCTGTAGATATTGTGAGAGTATGTTGCAGACCCCTGAGGTGTCAGAGAGGCTGATTCATTGTCTGCAGTTGGTGCTCCCACCTCTGCCGACAAACGACGAGGAAGCTGCTAAGAACGACATGCATCTCGAGATGGAAGATAGAGCTCAGATCTTTGGGGGCCTTGCTGGCATTGTCGCCTCCCTCTCCCAGGCCGACGCCCCCAAAGTTGCTTTGCGTCTCGTTGGCCCCATGATCGAGAACGCCCAAAGGCTAGCAGGAGCCGTCTCTGACTGTGACAATCCCAATCCTCCGGGCTTATCCGAACACCATGCAATAGCGCTGGCCACGGAGATTCGAATGCTGGCAGTGATTGTGCGCATCCTGGGCGGCATGTCGGAGGACACAGAGAACGAGGCTGCCGCTGCTGCTGCTGCTGCTGCTGTCGCGTTGACAACTGCGACCGCCGATTCCGACGGTGCCTCTTCGGGTAGCGATCCGGACACCAGCGAGCCAATGGACGGAGAGAGCAGGTGCTCGGCCTCTGCTTCTGCCTCGACCTCAAGCTCGTCGTCTGACTCGTCGGCAGATGCCCGAGAGAACATCCATGCCTGTGTCTCGGTAATGGAGCTGGCATGGCCGATGCTAGAGGTGGTCTCGAAAGCGCCTGTGTGGAGGGCCAACCCTCTCGTGGCTGAGGCCTTGGCAGATGTGTACACGCAGTCCATGCAGATGGGGAAGAAGGCGGCCATACCCATGCTTCCGACGGTCATCCCCCTCTTAGTGGGTATCTTCGACGACTACTTCCACCCACCATGCTTACGGAGCATTCAATCGGCAATCAAGCTGTGTACTCTATGTAATGATCGAGACGCAGAGCTATTCAAACGCGCGTTGCATGTTGTTAGCTGTTCTCTGTTCGGCTTTCTGCAGGTACGTAAGCTGCCCCATCACAGGTTATATTGTGTTTGCTCTTCTTGTCTTGTCTTGTTTGAAATCACAATTCGGGCTTTCCCTCGAACACAACACAAACCCGACGTTTGACCGGAAAACTAGCTTGGAGACATTGCCCGAAGTGCAATTTGAAACTCAAACCGGAAAACTGTTTTTGTGGCTCCCACTACTTTTGTTCTTCCCGTTTTCATTTTACTCAAACACTTTGGGGACAAGAGGGAGAGGGGAGGGGGAGTGCTGCTATTTTTTGTTTCATTTGTCAAAAAGATGCCCTTGGCAGAAGAATAAACAGTTTTTGTTTTTCGTTGTGAATAAGGATTTTTTTTTTTTTTTTTTTTTTTGCATTCGAACCACGAAATTGCCACCAAAGTTAGCTGCTACACCCATGAACCATTGAAAGACAGACCTCAGTTCGAATCCCGATAAGGTCTATAGCTGGAGCGACGGCTTCAAGATGTAAGCATCGGGCATAGAACCGACCGGCACCACAATAACTCAGAAAAAAAAGGGGACGCTGGACCCCCTTTCCAGTACAAGCCTAAGCTGGGCAATGGCCCCAGTATTTTTTCCTGGGTGTTTGCGAGGAATTTCCGGCCTTTTTTTGGGGGGGGGAATAATTTGCAAAATACCCCCATAAGTTGATGTGGGAGAGGAGGGAGGAGAGGAGGGAGGAGGGGAGGGGNGGAGGATCCATCGTAGAGAGGAAGCACCCCATCGCCGCCGGGTGAGAGTAAATGTGGGAAAGGAGGAGGGAGGGGAGGGGCGGGAGGAGGATACATCCAATAGGGAAAGCACCCCATGGCCGCTGCGGCTAGAGCTTCGTTATCCGTATCTTGATCACTTTTATTTTATTTTATGTTTATCGCTTGAAATTTAAGCGGATATGAGACCATTGACCTTCGGAATCCAGCAACGTGAACGCTCTAAGGGGTCTTTTTTTTTTTTTTTTTTTTTTTTTTTTTAACCTTTTTTTTTTTTTTTTTTTCTTTTTTTTTTTTTTTTTTTTTTTTTTTGAGAAGTTGGCATTTTATATTCAAAACAATAGAGAACGAGGCCGGGGCCTCACAGTTCAACCCGGAGTAACTCAGAGCCATGCTGGAAAACGGGTCCAGCGTCCCCATCCCCTCGGCTTAGGGGTCTTTTGTATTCTTTCTTCTGTGCCTTTGGAAGTCTAAACGGCCAGTCGTTCCACTGAGGAGGCGCCGACCGTGAACTGGCGATTTTGTTGTTGTTGTCGTCACGAAAAGACTCGGCTAAAAAAAAAAAAAAAAAGAACACTCGGCTAGGGCAGCATATACAGCAAAAATCTGCGCTGGGAAAAAGAGGCTTGAACGTATATAGGTAGGGGGTTGAGAAGTATTGGCGGGAGCCCCTTTGCGCAGCAAGCTAACGGTAGTGTTATATGTAGAAAGTGGGGTGGTGTTCTCTCTCTGCTGCCGTCAGTTTAACCCGATCGAGTAGCACCCTGTTAGAAGTGTATTTGATGGCGGGAACCTCTTCGCGCGAAGTACGGTAGTGTTATATATAGAAAGGGGGGCGCTCTTTCTTTTTCCTTTTTTTTTTTTTTCCGGAGAAGGTTGTGGTCGATCAGTTCAATCTCCGATCGGGTTAGCCAAAAGACGATACGACCGATACGACTCGAAAAAAAAAAGGAAAAAAAAAGGAGACGGTACCACAATCCATCGGGGCAGTTCCCGTCTTTCGTGCTGTTATCCTTAGCGCGCCTCTTGGCGGTTGTTAGAGTCGCGTCAAGTCCTCTAACGGACTCTGCTCCAGGTAGGTTTTAGCAGTATGTGAAACGACGCGCGAATCCACTATGGGCCTTGTTTCAAAACATAAAAGAAATTATGGCGGTGTATCTTCCCATGTTCTGGCCGAAGATTCATTCTCGTCTTGCACATTTGGTGGATGGAGTGAGGCCCTTTGAACTGCTGTGTTTCAGTCGCCAAGGCAAAGAAAAAGGAGGGGCGGGGGAGAAAGGGATAATGAACTACCCCAGGATGTGACCTCGATTCGGCCGCAAAGAATACCGATTGGAGGTGAAACGATCGCTCTGTCGTGTTCAAATGACGCTCAAATGTAAGTCGAAAGGTCATCGGTCATGTACCATCCACCCGCCCCGCCTTTGAGGAGAGTCTCTTGACAAGATCCCTCAGATCTGGATCTCCGTCAAATCCTGGCTATATGCACGCAGTTTCAACAAAAAAAAAAATAATCCTGGCCCCACCTCTGGTCCCTCGAGCTGGTGGTCCCCACCTCTGGTTCCTCGAGCTGGTGGTCCCAAGGACCTTCCTCGCGTGGAGGCGCCTTTCTGGTCCCTCTGGCTGGTGAGATCCTGCGTCCCCCTGGAGACGCTCCCTTTCCTGACAGCTTCCCGCTTACTTCTCCAACCTGCTGGCCCCACCTCTGGTCCCTCTGCCTGACGGTCCTCAGGCGCTCCCTCCCCTGGAAGCTCTCTCGTCGTTTCCAGGCGAGTGTCCCATTCTCGATCGTAGGCCCTACCCACTTCTCCTATTGGCTGGACCCGCGTCTGCTTCCTCGGGCTACTCGTTACGGCCTTCTGCCATAATCTTCCGTCCCCCTTGGTATCGTTATTACGGCCAGGTCCTTTCCCTACGTCCATTGGATGTCCGTCAATAAGAATCGCTCGCTAGATTTGTGCAGGTGGAACCAACCACGCCCCACGATTGTTCCCCCCCCTCCCCCCAAAAAAGAGCGTCCTTTCCACACACGCAGTCGTGTCCCGTTCCGTCAACGTCTTGTGGTGCCTGCGTTTGGCCCTTGGGCCCCACCCTCTCTCTCTCCTCCCGTCTCTCCCACACCCCTGGATGGATACTGCCTCCCTGCGCACGTTCGGTTTTTCTTTTTCCGAATTTTTTTCTTTTCAAAGTAAGCTATATTCTTCTCTCCTCTATCTCATCTTCTTGGTAGTATGCATCCATCTCATCCTCTCACTTGTCTATCTTCTAGGGTGACCCCTATGTTTATTTGTTTTTTTTGTTTTTTTTTCTTCGTTTTTTTTTTTCCCTATGTTTATTTGACTCCGGCAGGCGGATCTACTTTGCTGATAAGGTACCGGTTGCTCTACGTCAGTTGACAATTAACTGCCGAAGTCTGCCCATGCACTAGGCTTCAATCGCTGCACAGGCGGCACAGGTCCGCCCCTGCACTGTGGCTCAGTCCCTGCGTCGGGATCACGCCTCCTTCAGACACGGGCGTAACTGGGCCCCCTACTCCCATTCAGTCCGTTCCCCTCTCCAGGGGCCAGGTCCCATTAGCAGGCTTGAGTTTTCTCAACGCCTGAATCTGGACGTGTCTGGGGATATGTGCAGAAGTCGCGTTGAGTTTTCTCAACCGCACATCTCCACGAACGCGTCCAGATTCAGACTTTGAGGAAACTCAACGCTGCTAATGACCTGCCCCCAGAGTTTTTTTTTTTTTTTTTTTTTTTTTTTTTTAAGTCTGGTTTCCCTTTGCTACCGTCTTCCCCCGAACATAACTTACCCTGATAATGAATGTATACAGACTATCTTTACGTCCAGACACAGTCAAAACGAGGGTGCGTTGTGTTCGGGGGAAGACGGTAGTTGGACTTCCTCTTCTCCAGTTGATAGCAATCTTCAAGTTTTGTGGTGTCTATCGGGCGTTGGAACCCAGCAGCTCCAGCAACCCACTAACAGCTGGGAGCAAGGGGTAAAAACAAAATTCAAAAAAAAAAACAAAAAAAAAACGAGCGCACAATTCGATCCGGGACGGGTTCTCTAAGGGGAGAACTCCCTGTCGACAAAATGGCCCCGAGGGGAAATTCATCGCATCCCATTTCAGCGACGGACCAAGATCAGCTCTGAATCCGTGGCGGGAATAAAATGTTTTCTGACACCTGACAAAAACCAAATGGCCTCCAGTTTCCCTCCGTTTCTTTTTTCTTTTTTTTTTTTCTTGCCTTTTTCAGTTTCCCTCCATTTGAAATGGCATTGAGCTGTTCCCAAAAAAATAAAAAATAAAAAAATCGTACGAAAGATGGCTGTCAAGAAGGGAGGCGGCAAGAGTACGTACGAAAAATGGGTTGGGGATAACGAGCAGAGGAGGAAAATAACGTAAGGGCTGCTCCCCACAGCGGCCAACAGGAGGGGTACTGGAGCGGTACCCCTACGGCCCGGCAGTGAGGCCGGACCAGTTTCAGGCACCGGCCTGACCATGGTCCGGTACCAGTTTGTTCCGTACCTGGACCTAGGCCGGTATATCACTTCGGCCTAGGCCCAGGGCGGGAGATTCATTCATTCAGTTGTTCGTTCGTTCATTCGGCCGGACTGGACCTCCTTCACTCAGCTGCTGCTTCCTTTGTGTGTCCATCTCTTCTCTCTCGCTCTCTCTCTCTCACCATCTCCGCACGTGCCCTCCGGACGTGCGTCACATCGGTATCGGAGCAGGTTTTCGAACCTCTGCTCCCTCCCTCCCTCCCCCTCTCGCCATCCTACCACCGCGGATAACCATCTCCAATTTCGTTCTTGCAGTTGCACCTGGCCCGCTGTCGCGACCAGGTACGTTCGTCATCCAAGCTGGCGCCTTTTCTCGGCGCCGGCGGTACTCCAGCTCCTGCTGCTTTCCTACAAACCACCGTCGCCGATCTGCTGCTGCTTGCGCTCCGGCTCGACCTTCGCCCGTGGCTCAGCATCTGAAGCTGGAAGGGTTGGGGTAACCCGGCACGGAAACGCTGGACCAAAGCGTTGTCGGCTATGAGGGAGGGGGGGATCTGGGCGCGAACGCGGTGGAATGCCGTGATGTACGACTCTAAGGCATTGTTGCCACCAAGCCATCTGATCTCAGCGATCCGTGTGATCGGGTCACGGGTAGGCGTCGGGCGAGAGAAGTACTGCTGGAGAAAATCACGAAACTCCACGCACGTCATACTCGCGTGAACGCCCTGCTGAGTACGAAGGGCGAGAAAGTCGCGCCAAATGGAAGTCGCTCGACCGATGAAGCGGGCAGACATCTCCGTAGGCCACAAGTCCATGTTTACCCCATGGTACCGAAGTTGCTCCTCGGCTGTGGTGATCCAACCCTGGAGTTTAGAGGCCTTACCATCGAACTGGGGGACTCTGTCGGGGTGGTACCGAGGTACATAAGGCGGGGGCTGGTAATGAGGGGGGAGGGGGAGGGCACACTGTGACAAGAGGACAGAAGTAGTGGCACCAGCAGAACCACTAGAAAGAGCGGGGAGCCGGGGCAACGGTCCCTGACACATTGTGGTGGCTGGTGGTGCGCGTGTGAAATGCATCGTAGCGGCCTGTGTCTGATGGTGTCGATAGATGAAAGGGGCAGCAGGCTGTGCCGCGAGGTGGGGAGGTAGGGGTTGACCTCCTTGGAGTGAACGGATGTGATCATGGGCCAGGGTGAGCTGGCGTTGGAGGTCGGCATTCTGTGTCCTGGGTGTGGGGGGGGG
>BFEA01000344.1:1578091-1602245 GCA_003427395.1 Chara braunii
AAAAAAAAAAAAAAAAAAAAAAAAAAAAAAAAAAAAACCTGATCAAGCGTTCTATTCGACTGAAGACGGTAGAAACGGAGGCTTGTGATAGAAAAGACTGTTTTGTCAGATTGACTGACTCAGCAGGCGGCAGAGCTCGCGACAGTCTGCAGAGTCCTCTATTCTAACCACTGTCCCTAACCCCCCCTAAACCCCAGATGCGTGATGTGATTGTCCGCCTTTTCTTAACCTCAGTTGCAGGCTCGGGCTTTCCACCGCCCTCTAGGACACCTTTTAAGAAAATCAAAATAGACTGCCACGGCCCTTCTCCCCAAACTAACCCACGTTAAGCATTGAAAATCGCCCTTGTCCCCAAACCAACCTATCTATAGCATCTGTAACCTTCCTTGCTCCCAAAGTAACCCATGTTGAGCATCCGAAACCGCCCTTAGGCTATTCCGCCAAACTAACTGACCTTCTCTACGATCTCACTGACGTGCAGTCCTCTGACCTAGGAGGTGTATTCGTTGTTCTTTTTTTATTTAATAAATAAATTTTTGGACCATTTCTCGATTTAGGCGTGTAAAAAAAAAAAAAAAAAAAGGTTTTGTGCGTGTCATCCTTGCGAAAGGGACGATCTTCATTCTTTGTATCGTTCCAATTTTAACGGATGTCCCGAAGGACTTTTGTTTTTTCCTTCGGAGGAGAGTTCCGAAGCAGGAGGGGACCCTGAGTGATGGTCTGAAGCGTGCACCCGAGGGGGTTAGGGGTACTCTTCGTCAGGGGGGGCGTTAGCGGGGGGTCGGGCTTGGTCACAGATGCGAGGTGTGCCGTCGAGGACTGTTTTTTTTTTTTTTTTTTTTTTCAATCCCTTGTGTAAGCCCTCTATCCCTCCGGTAGTAAGAGAACCATCAGAATGGAGGGCTTATCTGCCGGGCTGCTCCATCGATTGGTGGCCCTGAAGGACTACTAGCTCGTGTCTCATTGGTTTTGAACTGCTTGAAATCTGAAGAACCAAGTTCACTGAACGCTTCCAAGCGTGCTGTCCTGTCCACGGGCGAGGTTCCACTAGCAAAGACGATTGGATTGAAGTCGTGAATCTGGATGAGTTTGTGGGAAGGTGCGGGCAATCGAGATTGAATTGCTTTTCTTCATCTCTACATAAAACACGTCCGGATTCAGGAGCTTTATCCAATCCTCTAAGCTTGTGGGACCTCGCCGCATGGTGTCATCTCGCTTATTGAGGGCTACAGGCACATCCCGACCCTGCTGCCCTTCCCTCGGCGAGGCTGTTCAACGAGGACCAGAGGCCTGCAGGCGCGCCTCTTCCCGGGGCCAAGTCCCCCTAGCAGCGTTGAGCTACCTCAACGCCTGAATCGGGACGCTTTTGCGGAGATGTGCAGAAATGGTGTTGAGATTCCTGAACTGCACTTCTCCGCAAAACATGTCCAGGTTCAGGCTTTGAGGTAGCTCAACGCTGCTAGTGGGACTTGGCCCCCGGGTGTCTTGTCCCTCGAGACTCAGCCGATGAAGTAGGCAGACCACCAGTTTCCGCAATAGGAAAGTTGGCAATCGGGATATCGACCCTTTCCTGATCTGTGGCTGTAAGGAAGGATGCAATGGACCTCGCTCATCCACACAACACTACGCATGCATTCGGACGCTTGGGGGTGCACTCCGGCGAGTCCGAGTGTATCGGGTCCATCGAGCGTCCAAATGCATGGAGAGTGTTGTGTAGTGGAGGGAGCGCCATTGTGGGCGCAAATCGTTTGTTTTGATTGATTGGGATTTCCATGAGGAGCAGTTTTTTTTCTTTCCAAATTAGAAGAAAATCAAATTCGCAAGAAAAGAACTGTTTCGGTTGTTGAGATGATGTTAAGGTCCCTATTGTAATTAATGCGTTGTGGTGCTTTGTCTTTTTTTTGGGAGAAAGCAAGGAACGTCCATTTAAACCACATGAGGCTCGGCATTGTGCTGCTCATGGCCTTTTTTCTTTCCTTTTCTTGTTTTTTTAATACTTTTTTTAATGGATTGTGCTGCTTTTTCGTTTTTTTTTTTTTTAAAGCTATATTCTTCTCTCAATTTCAACTCACACTACCTACCTACCACTACAGCTGCTCGTGACTTCGTACATCAGGTAGGAAAATAGGAAAAAAAAGGGAACAAAATGGATAGTACGTGTACGATTTTTATTTTTATTTTTTCGGCTAGTACGTGTACGACGAAATCAGCCTCTTATGTCCAAAGAGAAAATAAAAATAAAACAGAAAAGCCTGGTACACGTCTCAAGCAGCACTATTCACCAAATATGCAAAATGAGGATGAATCTTCTGCGAGAACATGGATTGATACACCGCTATAGGTCGTCTTTTGGGTCTCTTGGTGAGTAGTGGAGCGAGGCGCAATGTCTAGACTCCGCACATGATGCCATTTATTTTTTTTTCCCTCTTTTTCTTAAAACTATGCTATATTCTTCTCTCAAATCTTTCGTCATCTTTCAAATTCTTTCAATTCACCTTCACTACCTACCTACCACCTACCACTACTCCTAAGGCTTAGACAGGGGACCCCTGCAAAAAACATAGCTTTGTTGTCTCCCTCCAGCCATCAGAGGGGATGCATGTTGGCCCCCTCCCCAACCATGGTGGTAAAGGATGGGGTGGGGCCCCCTTTGGGGGTCCGGCAAGACCAGTCATTTTGCCAGTAGCTGCGCCTCCCTTTTCATTGTCCCCACCCCCACCCGAATAACAGCAGTCCCATCTTTTTTTTTTTTTTTTTTTTTTTAATGAATTTTTACTTTGTCCGCCCGTTGACCCCGTTTTACTGGATTCTTTTGTCTTTTCCCTGTGACGGCGAGATGTGTCTAGGAGGCCATAGATAAAATGAATAGGCGGCCGGCAGCCTTCAAAAGGGGCCCGCAGCCCATAGATGTCATGGCGAGATGTGTCTAGGAGGCCGAGCGCCATAGATAAAATGAATAGGCGGCCGGCAGCCTTCAAAAGGGGCCCCCAACCACGAGTACTGGGCCCAGCTATGGATGCCGATCCTGAATATGCCCTGCGTGCCGTTTTCTGCCGACCTGCCCGCCAGTGAAACAAAAAAGAATTGTTGTGGCTGGCGGCGTCAGCCTTTCAGGTCTGGTACCCCCGGCCTCCGAAACTTGCGGGGCGTTAACGCCAAACAGTAGGCCGACATATGGGCCAAGTACTGGTGCTTCGAGTGAGGGAGCCCTGAACTGGAGTTGTTTAAAAAACAGAAATAAATTGTACACAACAGTTCTGAAAACAGTCAGGGGTGTAGAATTGATGCTGCTGTTTCCAGCAGAGTGACTAGAAACAGTCAGGGAGCGGGGTGCAACTTGGTTTTTAAGGGGCTTAAAGGGGGTGCCTTAGTCTGATTCTGTTGTATTCCTTTCCATCTTCAATTCCGTTAGGAATTCTGATGTGACTCTCATCCAAAACTTGTTGGTACAGCTTTCTTTTGCCCAGGAATTTTCTGGATTTTTTTTCTGTTAGCCGGGACCCTGCCTGGGGCTCATGCCTGGCCTGGCAACTGCAGTATGTTAGACCACCACTGCCACAATGCCTTGGAAATGCAATTTCCAAGGCCCACAGCCCGCTGCGGGTTGGGTTACGGTGGGTGGAGAAATATCAGAGAGAGAGCGTCCCCCGGGAAAAGGCTGTGGTGCCAGGCAAGTCCCACGCTGCACAGATTGGATTTCTTAGGGCCAGGCAGTCCAGGCAAAAATCGAAACGCAGTATTCGGAGAAAGAGGGTCGGAGCCAATTTTATTAGATTGTCCTGGGGGAAAGTTGGTGCAGTGCCCTATGACTGATTCATCAGACTTCCATGGTACTTGTCTGGATGAAAAGGGCTGTATTTATTGTGGAATTTGGATTCATTGGGTTCTCATGGATATGAAGGTGCGTCCAAAAGTTTGGACATAACAATTTTCTGGGCTGCCCGTTCTAAAACGAAGGTCATGAATGCCAGCCCTACAGGAAGTAGCCTTGGACCTGAATGCTCCTCCTATACCCTGCTGACAACAGAGCAATAAATTTGGTTATCATGCCGCGAGCAGTTGGGCTTCTGACAACCAGGCCGCATACTGATGATTACAGTTGGTTTTCTGTGTCTTACAAAATGATAGGTTGCGGGACCGAAGCTCATTGAACTGACCTGTCCACGGTTTTATGATAGACAGGCCCTTCTTTTTCAATCCCAAACTCGGGCCGAAGGGGTTTTACGTGTCTTACAAAATGATAGGTTGTGGGATCAAGTTCATCGAACTCGGCAGTCCTGGGTCTTATGATGGATAGGCCCTTCTTTTTCAATCCCAAAGGAGGAGTTTATGCCCTGACGTTCGTGTATTGTCCATCAGATTTTGGCGCTTAACATTCTCCAAATGATCAGGATTTGTGGTCAGGATCTAGGTATGTTTTTTTTTATGTTTTTGTTTTTAATCTTCTGGTAGTGGCTGCGCTTTTGATGTAGGCAAGCGGGTCTGCTGTGGTTTGGACGTATGGGCCTAACCCGCCCTGCGAAACCCCTTTCATCCAGAAGGGTACAAGTGGTATGAATCACAACGGTACCTTTTCACAAACCCCATGGTCGGCTGGAGTGACAATAGGATCATCATCATGCGGGTCTCCCTTTTTTCCCAAAGAGAAAAAGAAAAAAAGCAAGAAAACAAAATACATTAGGATCATCATCACACGGCTCTTGTTCCCTGTCTGTTCGGTCTGACAAGATTTCGAACTAGGTAGAGATGGTTTAAAACACCAGTTCAGGTGACCATTATTCTTTGACGAAACTACCGTCCAAAGCGCGTGAGCTGCCAACTGCCACTCTTCGTAGTTGCCTTCTGCTTTCACTACCGACCCAGGAGAGGCGCGAATCGAAAAGCGGTAAGATTATAACTTACGCTTGGGTAGAGGGGGGCGTTCCAAGGCTCACACTTAAAAAAAAAAAGAACTGGTGGTTTGAACCGCCAGTTCACATGAGCCTAAGTTGACAAAGCTGCCTTTCGTGGCTTGAAAAGCCTGCAACCGCGCCTTTTTTTTCCTGCTCAAGCCCAGTGCTCTTCCTGCAGCATATACCGGTAAGAGCACTGCTTAGGTTTGTGTATACAGGTAGTTTATGGACAGGAAGATGGAAACTAGGATAATTTATGCAGAGGAGGATGGAAACAAGGATAGTTTATGGAGAGGAGGATGGAAACTAGGATCTCTTCCTTTTTTTTCAGGTAATACGTGTAAAACACTGCACGTTGCTAATGAGACCTTGACCCTGGTGTGCCATGCACACCAGATCCAAACTGTTTGAGTTGGGAAATGGAAAGCTGATCCAGAAGTGGGATTTTCGGCAAGGAAGGTTTCAGTACAGAAAGCGTAAGAGGGATTCAAAAGACACAGGTGTCTAACAGGGCATACTCACGCTAGGTTCTTTTGCATAGATGTCTGTGTGACAGGCCATCATTGCCGCTAAATATCCTAGGTTCTTTTGCACACAGATGTTTGTGTGACAGGCCATCATTGCCGCTAAATATCCTAGGTTCTTTTGCACAGATGTCTGTGTGACAGGCCATCATTGCCGCTAAATATCCTAGGTTCTTTTGCACAGATGTCTGTGTGACAGGCCATCATGTGCAAAAGTAGTGGTGGTTAAACCACCACTACCTCCTATTGAAACGGTATTCACCTGCTAGCAGTAGCGAATGCAGATCCCAGGGCTCGATCCCTAGACTTTGCCTTACCTGTGTACATTACCTGCATCGACCCCGAGAGTTGAACCTGTGACCTGTGTATTTGTAACAGTTGATATACTGTCGTAGGTCCGTAGGTGGTAGGGGTTTGATCTGTAGACCTATTGGATAGAGGCCTTAGTGAGGCCTAGAGGTCGTAGCTGTAGGTGTCCTGAGTAGTCAAGGTCGTAGCTGCTACAGTCCTGAAAGGTCAAGATCGTAGCTGCTACAGTCTCGAAAGGCCAAGTCTGCAGCCTTCCAGAAGGTCCTAGTAGTGGCCTTTCGAAGTAGGGCTCACGTTTAGACAGAGGCAAGTGGGCAAGTGGTGAAGCCCAACTGCGGTACGTCGGCAGTGTGACTGCATTGAGTTGGCAGTGCAAACCAATGCAGTCCGCGGTACCGGTCCCAGTCAGTCACAGTCCAGTCAAGAAAGTTTCGAGTGGGACTGTGTGCACCAGGGGCATGGGAAAGGGGCAGACCAACGAGCTACAGAAGTAAAAATCAAGAGGCAGCACCCATTCCTTCATTCATTCCTGCGTAAGCCATGCGGAAGCGCTGCCACAGCGACTTGTGTGAGGTGGTCTGCAGTGAGCCGGAAGACGAAGTGGGCGAGAAGGAGGGCTTAGCCTAGCGATAGGTGTAGTAGCGGCCATAGCCGCCATAGCTGATAGGAGAGTGTAGCGTGTGTGTGTGTGTGCGTGTGTGTACAGTGAGTTGCGTGTGGGATATCCAGGGTGATCCTAAGTTGAGTGTGTGTGAACAGTGGAGCTGGGTGCAGTGACGAACAGAGAGTTGTACAGGCGCTGTTGCGCCACAGCCATTTGAAGTGAGCTTGTATCCGAACTGCGTTCTGGGTTACCATATCTCTGAGTTCTGAGTGGTCGCTTGTCGCCAGTTTGCTGCGCTACCTGTTTACATGCATGTGAGTTGTGAAAGAGAGTGAGTCTGATTGCACTATCCTCCATTTTCTGAGGCGAAAAATACAAAATAACTGTGCGCCAAGCTTTGCCGAAGCTGCAGCACCATGTTTTTTTCCTTTTTGGTTTTGGCTGGCTGTGCCAGCCGTTGTGGTCCAGTAGTGCTGTTCACCCGAAGAGCTGGTAATCTTGGACTTCCGATTCTCGACGCTGCCTGGCAGAGTTAGTGGTGGCCGAATCGGTGTGCCACGGGGGTCCATATGCATTTGCATCAGAGCCTTCCCAAAGGGGGCCTAAGACGCCCTGGGGTACTTGTGGTTTAAACAGCCAGTAGAAGGCCCCAGCCTTGCAAGTTTTCTTCATCGCCTACTAAAATTTTGGAGGCTCAGGGTTACCGGACCACAATGGTCGGACGTGCCAGCCAAAGAAGAAAAAAAGCACGCCGCTGGCGGTTGGGCAACGCTTGACAGGCAGTGTGGTGCCACGAGGCCCGGGTGTACTGGTTGTTTAACACCTCCTGCAAAAATTTGCTCTATCCCATCGGCATATGGCCGACTCCAACTGGAGGGTGGGTTGGGCTAACCCCTATGGGATGGAAGATGTTCAACATTTTGTTTTACTCTTGTGCAATAAGCTCCTCGGTTGAAGCACTCCTTCAATCATGGAGTGTATGGACGGAGGAGGGCGTCGTCATTACTGCTGACAGAAGCCTTGTTTCTTGTTCAGAAAGGTGGCAGTCATTATTTTCACTGTTGCGGTGACATCTGTGATCGTATTGTTTACGATCCGATGGCTGGGAAGCACTGCTCTGTCATTTCTGGTCATGAGCTCTCTATTTATTTTTGTCTTTTGTGCCTTTGGGCCTTGTTAGACCCTTCTTGGAAAATCCTCAGTAATTAGGATGAAGTCCTTGGAAAATTTTTCAGTTTTCGGTGTCGTCGTTACACCGCGTCTTAATTCGATGGGTCCCAAGGAAAACCCTTGGAGGTCTTCGACGGCCAGTTTCATATGCTTCGTCATCGTGCTGGGATGCCCGTGCGTTGTTGGGCGTGGTCCAGTGGCAGCGGCGGGGAGGCCTACCGGGCGGACGAAAAAAAAAGGGCGCCAACATCCAGGCTCAAATTTCACATTTCAAACCCTTCGTAGTGACACATCCGTGCATGGGGCGTCCTGGCGGCTGGACCGGAGACTGGGAAGAAACGTCTGTGCGGAGGAGTGATGGTGGCCATGGCTTAAAAGGAGGGCATTGGAATGTTGGGCGGCGTAGCGTGTATGAGTAACGGCTCTCTACTGCGACCTCGCCTTCGTGTTCCGCATGCTCTTCGGGCCGTCACAGCTGAGTGCAAACGTGACGCTTCCGTGAAACGTGGAGAGTGCGAGCGCGGTCCCCATTGACGTGCAGAAGGTGCAGCGAGGGCGCCGGCAGGCGAACGAGTGGTGGGTGCTTGCGAGAGCTCCCGGGTGGTGCGAAGGCATTAACGACATTGGAGAGAAACACGGTGTTCGCAGCAGTATCAGTCATCGTAATGCGTTATTGCATTGAGAGAACGACAACTCGCCTGAGGATGAGATTGTTCATTCACAGGCAGAGGCAGCTGATGCAACAAATGATGGATGCACCCGATTGTGTGTCGTGATCGGAATCCATTGTGCAATTTTGCTGCGCCATGGCATAGGGTGTGATCTCACGGTCGACGCCGAGATGGTGGATGAGGAGAAGGATGGGATGGACATAGGAGGATCTCCAACAGCTTGATGAGGTGGCGGAGGGCTACTACAAGAAGAAGTTGTGGAGTGGAGTAGTCAATGGCGCGCACCGGCTGTCTGCTGGAGGTTTCTCGCCTGTCGATCGTCGTCTTCCTCACCGTTTGTCGTTCCCGTCTGCTGCCAGGACCCCGCACAACGCCGTATACGTGGAACAACACGACAAGGAGCAGGAGAAGAGTGGCCAGCAGCAGGAGGGGGAACCGCCGGAGGATGTCTTCCATGATTCACAGCACGTGAGGCTTGTACCAAAGAAAGCTTGCATCAATGCGCCGGGCAGTAGCCTACAAAACACGCTAGGCAGATGACTGCAGATGACTGCAATCAACCGAGAGCGCTTCAACATCGATTGTAGAAAAATCGAAAAATTTGACCGGTGGACACCACTGCGGGCGACACACGCATTGAAAACCCTAGTTCGTGAACAGCCTTGCAGCTGAAGAACCACCCCCACGCATTTCCGCACCAACGGTAACCATGGAAGGCCGTTGGGGGCCCGTTGGGTGCCGGAGGCCGGCGATGTCCGCCCAATGGACCACGGACGACCTGTGCACCAACATCGACTCCAAATTTTCATGTCTCCGCTCGCTCCAGAACACTCTGACAATCGCGGCTCGTTTAACCCAAGGGACCTCGCGAGGACCCCTTGAATCCATGGACGCTTTGGCTGGGGATTCTGATGAACCCAAGGAAATCTCTTGGGAGCGTTTTCACTTTCATTCAATGAATTTGGTGAATTAGGACGCAGTGTAATAACGTCAATTTCCTAAAAATCGGATTTCCAAGGAGGGTCTAACGAGGCCATTTCTCTTCTTTGTCTGTGCCCAAAATATTGTAATGAACCTGTCGGGCGTGTTGCACTGATGTCACATGGGCTTGGAAGCCTCCGCCTAGCCTCGTGCTAGTGGGACCAGCCACCTCGTTGTTTTAGACCATCAATGTGCTGTTGGGGGGGGCTTCTCCTGAAGCACAATGTCCCATGGATCGGCTATGGGACCCAATGCAGGCAGACTCGCTCACGGGAAACACGGCCTGCGCGAATACTGGTGCTACAGTGAAAACATACAGTGGTGCAGTTGTGCTTTGACAGGTAAACGTTGTTGCCTCTTTGTGTTTCTTCTTTCTCCTTTCTACTTTTTTCAAAATCAGTTGTTCTTTGGACTAGCGTGCTATGCTGTCACGGGGTACCAAGAATTTCGCGTATTCTCCACTATCTGTGGAGGCCTAATCCATCCACTGATGGGAAAGCGTCAGACCGTCTGTTGGTTGGGAAGGCTCTTTCCATGTATTTCGATACCCTTGTCTTTGCCTCCACTTGTCAGGGGGGCCCTCTCAAACCAGCAGTGGTAGGAAAAAAAAAAAAAAAAAGACTGCAGTGGTCCACTTGAAACTGTTACACCGGATTGCACATCTGGATTTTGTTCTCTGCAAGTCGCGCGAGTTTGTATCCCCTGTTTAACATTTTTAAGTTTTTCAACCTGAGTGTTTTTTTCTGGACATGTTCACTGATTTCAGCAATTTTCTTCCGTGTTGTCTTTTGTTGCCTGGATGCACACTCAAGGCGACAAAGAAAAACACAAAAAATGATTGTAACTACTAAAAATGGAATGAAAATAAAGCATTTGATCTCATTATGTCATGGAGCAAATCCCCATATTCGAGGAAAACCGAGCTGGCACGCTGGTGCTGCAGATACGTCCTTCCTGTTCAGTGGCAGGATCCATGAATGTTCAGTTGCTGTGTGATCTTTCTGTCAGGCCGTACTCACACTAGTGCTTTTCTAAATGTATCAGACTGCATTTAGCCTCAGATGCATGTGACTTTAATTGTGTCCGGAGCACAGGGAATGTTCGGTTGCTCCTGCCTCTTCTTCTCAGGCCATACTCGTACGAACTTTTCTAAATGTATCTGACTGTAATTAGGCCTGGCCCTTGATGCACCTGACTGAAATCATGTGCAGAGTGCAGTTGAAGTAGTTTTGTAGTGTGAGTATGGCCTCATGAGGCCTGTTGTGCTCCTGGGAGCAAAATGTAAGGAAATTATACAACTGAAAGCGAAACAAAAGAAATGTGATTATGTGAGGAAATTATAGTGCCGGAGCGAAACGAAAGATTTCAAATGACATTTTCTCTGTTTTTTCACCTAAATTAGGTTGTCGGAACCGGCAAGGGTTCCTTCCTCATCCATTCCTTTTCTTTTTTTTCATTTCTTTGTTTCTTTTTTTTTTCAAGAAAAAAAACTCAGTTGTCGGCAGCTGGATGCCTATAACTCCACTGTCGGGAGTTTCACACCCAGGGGAGCTCTCTTGACTGCTCAGTCCAGCTGTCCGAATGGACGACATGTTCCTTCCTTGGGTTGCTATCATTTGGGTTGTCGGAGCTGACCGCATGTTCTTCTTCTTTCTTTTTTGTTTGTAGTTTCTTTTTCTTAAGATATACTAAAAACTGTCTGGAGCTTCACGCCCAAAGCTCCGCTGTCGGGAGCCTGATGTCCAGGGGATCTGCCTTGGTTGCCCAGTCCAGCTGTCGGAACAGACCACATGTTCCTTAGTTGGGTTGATGCCACTCAGGTGTCAGAACTGACTGCATGTTCCTCCCTCGGGCCGTTCTCACGATAGCTGTCGGAGCACACATGTTCTTCATCTCTCTGGGTTAGGTCTGTCAGGACGGACTTGTTTTATCTTCTGGCAATCACAACCACCAACATGGGGTAGGTGTTGCTGTTGGGATGTCAGAAAGAAAGTGTGGGATGCTGTCAGGATGGGAGAGGGAGGTGGTCGGAGCTTTTCAACTCACAAATGCAGACTTTGGCCAGAGATCACTGCAGAGACATTTCACGGATTGAGAGAGATGCGGAGAAACATGTGCGATAATGATAGTAGCTGTTGTAGTGATGTGCTGAAAGAAAAATAAAAATAAAAATCATCATTTATCTTTTTGCTTGGTACATTCGCAGTTTAGTGTTTCTTTTTGTCCATCACTTTATGAATGTTTTTGGCGGCATACCGATCTGTTAAAGGAACAAGTATTCATCTTTTTCTCTTCAGCTCACTTTTTTCCCCCTCTTCTTCTCTTTTCTCCTAAGGCTGTTGGGAAAGTAGGTTAATAGGCTGCCAAGGTTTAGGAATGGTGAAACCAGCCAGGTAAGAACACACAAGGTCTGACTGGGCCACTGTTGATTTCCAAAACATCAATGGTCTACTTTTGTCCGTCAGCTGTTACTCCCTCCTTCCTACGGTGGTCGAGGGCAAGTCCCCGCTGCTGCTATGTTGTGCTCAGAAAGCGCCAACATGGCCGTAAACAAACCCAGTTTTGCACTTCCTTAAGCCAACAGCACAGGGTCCGAGCCTCGCAGAAAAAAATTGGTTCGCGTACTCTGAAAATTTTGCTCCTCCGGCGCACCAGACCACAACGTTTGGTGGCGCCATCTAAAAAAGAAAAGAAGTGCGCCGCTTGGCGTGCAGTGGAGCGCCCCCAACCTCGTGTGTACTGGTGGTTTGACGTGGACGGAGCATCAATGAGACCAAGCGAGATCGAGCCCTCGGTTTGACTGCACAGTGAACACAACATCTAGCAGCAAAAAATGTGTCGCACACTTTCCAGGGGCCATGTCCCACTTGCAAGAGTACTAGACCAGGATTACGCTGCTCCACACTGTGTGACATTTGATCGAGCCATTGGTTCCCCGTTTTGACCGCAGAGTCGGGCTACAGGAAAGGTAGCCCAGTTTCTTAGGTAATGGGAAAAGTGTGCTGAACAAAACAGCGTTGCTCCAGCGGTGGACACGTTTTGGAGTTGTTTCCGTGCGGCGTTTGGGCGTTTCTTGCATGGTGAAGGGGTGTGCAAGAGAGCAAAACCCTCGGACATGGGGAGGTCATGCAGGCTGGCAGGCACTTTATGAGGAGCGAAATGATGCGGCCAGCCTTTGCGCTGTCAGAGGCAGAATGGTGGCCTGCACTGCCCATAACTGCAGGGTGCATGTCAGGTGACAGTGCAGGCCGGATGCATGCAGTCTGGACAACGTTTTTCATGATTACCGATTCACATTCCCGTTTTTATTTTAACCCATGTAACCGCCACACACTGCCAGGCAAAAAAGTCTAGAAACCAAAACTAAGCCCCCGCTAGTCGGACATGTAGTATGCTGGAAGAGCTTACTTCTACAAGGCAATCATCAACCAAGTTAAACTCAACAATCACAACGACCTCCCAACCGAACCAAACTAGGCTAGCCAGGTCAATTAATGAACCACGACAGCAAGAAACCGAAGTCGGCATTCATGTGTAACGACATATAGACAAACTCGACGAAGAGTTGTAGTCGTAGTAGTAGTAGTAGTAGTAGTAGTGGTAGTAGTAGTGGTAGTAGTAGTAGTGGTAGTAGTAGTAGTAGTAGTAGTAGTAGAAGAAGAAGAAGAAATAGGAGTAGCAGGGGGAGGAGGAGGAGGATATGCCAGATGGAAAAATCCCGAACGCGATTGTAGTAGTAGTAGTAGTAGTAGTAGTAGTAGTAGTAGTAGTAGAAGAAGAAATAGGAGTAGCAGGGGGAGGAGGAGGAGGAGGATATGCCAGATGGAAAAATCCCGAACGCGATTGTACTAAAAAATATAACAATGTTGCACAGTGGAAATGACCCGGTGCTCTCCTGATGTGTGATTTCTTTTTCGTTTTAGCTCTGTGGTAGTGTATATGTATTATTCATGCAACAGCAATGTAGTATAATCTGTAGAAGGGATTAGGGTACTGCAGGGCAGGTCATGGCAGACCGCTACTGCTTTGCACTGTCCATGTGCATCCCTCATCTTCTACGGAACTCTTGACTGTTCCCGTTGCACACTCCAACAGAGTGTGTCGTCAATGTAGCTGCATTTGGGGCAACTTTCAGTATAGATACAGTGATAATGATAATGACAGGGCGTTCCATTTGGGTGAAGACTGTAGTCAGATGTGTTTATTTATTCGGCTTTTGCTGATCTTTGTATAATGTCCATTTGGTATACACAGGATTTGCCCAAATGGGGAATGGCCATCTTTATCAGAGTTAATTCCACATAGACCGGGGTTAACTCCGTTCTGATTTGGGAACCTTAAACCTCTAATACGCGCCCCAGCCTTAATGAGTTTTTGTCGCCACAAGCAAAACTAGGAGGCGCTGGCGGCCAGGGATGCCGTTGAAAAAAAAAATCGGCGGCCTCCTCAGTGGTGCAGGTTTCATGCTAACACCCGCGGTCCGATTGTGGTGTACTGGTGCTTCAAACCGCCATTACCTTCGGGCCGCTTTCTGCCGAGGCGAAGTACAATCGAGCTTCAAGCTTTTGCGGAATTGCCAGCACGACCTTTTTGTTTTGTTTTGGCTGGCTCTGCTAGCCATTTTGGTCCGGTGGCGCCCCGGCCTCCGCCGACCTCTGAAGAATGCAGTATAGGTTACATTTACGACGTCGCCTTCCAGTGTGAAAGATAGTGGTCGCTTGAACCACCACTACCTGCAAGCCTCTCTTTGCGGAGGCGGATTCCCCCCTGTTCGCCAAGCTTTGTCGAAGCACCAGAGCCTCTTTTTATTCTCGGCATGGCCTGGGAAAGGTAGTGGTGGCTTACGTGTCCTTGCACCATCCCAAATAGGTGTGAGAATGCATTCTTCGAATATCAAATTGCATGATCATTTTGAACCACCGGGCTCCTCCGAGAGCTTCGTTCTTCTGACCCCGATTTGTGGCGTTTGTCATTAAAAAACGAAATGTTGACTAACGCAGTCTAGGCGGTCGGGGACATCTGAAGAAAACTGCAAACGCCCTGTGTGATGTCCCTGGAGCGTGAGAACGATAGATGAAAAGGGGGGGGCAGGATAGGCAAAGGAATAGTCAAGATGAGGTATTGATTAGATGAATGCAGTATGGTGGGAGGTTCAAACCGCCAGTACATGGCTGTGGGCAACTTGAAGACAAGGAGAGGTTCTCTTCGAAATATTCCGAGGCTCGGGGCAATGCCGCGCCAGCCAAAACGACACAAAAACACCGCGCTGTCCCCATTGTCATCTCGAGGCTTGGGGCAACCAGACCAAAACGGCTCTTCGCGCCACCCAAAACGAAACAAAAACGCCGCGCTGGGGCAAATCCGGCGCGTGCACAAGCGCCTCGCAGCATGAATTTGGGTACTTAGGAGGCTTGGATCTACCCGTGGTGGTCTTATCGTGCAGAATGTACTCTCTTACATATGATGACCGAAGATAGGCTGAAGGAAGATGACTGGACTTCCCACCAGCCTAGCTTGGAAATGGTGGCATTGCATTGCAGAGGAGGATGTAAGGGGAGAAAACATGGGCCTAGAGGAGGTCACAGGGAGGGTACCAGGGTACCAGGGCCTCCAACACACGAAAAACTGAAGGAGGTGAAACCTCAGTGCTGTGTCGTAGTTTGGGGGAGTGGGCTTTGAGTAGCAGGGATGCAGCTTAGAAATAGCTAACAGCCTGGCTCAGTTGGTAATCCACACAGCTCTTGCAATACAGACTTCAGTTCGAACTCCCCATGGGAAGCAGATGAGTAAAATACTGCAATTCTGAATTACGTGGGGGGTGGTCAGCTCAAATGATGAGATGTAGATAGCAATGAGCTTTGCAGACAGGCATAGACTGGACCATTGTCTCATTAAAAAAGAAAACAGAAAAAAAAAAAAAAAAAAAAAAAAAAAGATGGAACAGGTCATAAACCGCCAGTACGTGCCCCCAGCCTTGCTGAAAAAAAAACTTGTAGCCTACGAAAATTTGCTCTGCACGAGGAACAGGTCATAAACCGCCACGGTCCGCCAGTAGCTGCAGAGAAAAAAAAGAAAAAAAAAAAGATGGAACAGGTCATAAACCGCCAGTACATGCCCCCAGCTCAAACTTGTAGCTACGACGTATATATCGTCACAAACAGAACTGCCCGGTAAACCGTAGGCAGAGAGAGAGAAGAGGACAACAAACGAGGGGCTGTGACAAACTGTTTCGTCGGAGTTTCACCGACTCATTAGGAGGCTGAACCCTCAACAGTCTGCAGAATCCCCTCACTGATTACACTGTAAACGATAATCTACCTTAACCAAAATCAAAGTAGACTATCACTCACCCATATATATATATATATATATAACTCCGATGAAACAGTTTGTCACAGCCCCTCGTTTGTTGTCCTCTTCTCCCTCTCTGAGTACGGTTTACAGGGCAGCTCTGTTTGATGATATATATACATATCCGGTAAGTGTTTCCTTTTCAGGCCCTGGCATTCTAAAGATCTGTTTCTCCTCCTCTCATTTGTTGCGTTTTGAAAACCAATACCCAGATCTAGGCATGGAAAACCAGTGTCGGTGTTGGAGGTTCCTTTTCTTTTTTTCCCTCTTCTTTTTTGAGCCATTTCTTATTAGTGTGTATCAATCGTTGTGCAGGGCCCTTGTTCATCTTTTGTGTATCGTTCTAATTTTAACGAATGCCTCGAAGGACTTGTTTTGTCCAAATTATTTCGGTGAAAGTGAGGTCCGTTTCATGAACTCCGAAGGAAGAGAAGAACACAAGTCGAAAGATTGCAGTTTTGGAGGCTATATGCTTGTGCCGCGAGGTCATTTTGCTCTGCACGTGCATTCTCTGCTCTTCACCTAGATGTCAATCGGATCCTTTGGGTTTTATGCACGTCTTCAGCATCTGTGTGTCTCAGTAGGCAGTTCTTTTTAGCTATTTAGTTATGTGTATTGTTGGGGGATGATGTGGTCAGGTCCTTTTTTTACGGCTGAATTAATTTTTCCAGACAGTGTAATGGTCCCAAGTGCGGCTGTGCATGTCATGTATAGGAGATAGTGCTGACTCTTCTCCTTTTTCTTTTCTTTTCTTTTCTCAAAGGGTGACGGACGGCCTTCCGAAGGTAATTCATAAGTATTGTTCTTTTTTCCTTCTCTTTTTTGTTTGCTTTTTTTTCCCAGAATTATTGGTATTATATGTTTTTTCTTCGGGATTCGGACTTGTTGATGGGTGCTCCACTCAGCCACATAGGCTGGGTACCACCTACTTGTTCATGGGTGCTCCACTCAGCCAGATAGGCTGGGTACCACCTACCCTTGGCACCGGAATACAATGCCTGGTCATTATGGTACTATCTAGTCTGGAAGTTGCTTCAGAAAATACAGTTCCCCCCCCCCCCCCCCCCCCCCCCCCCCCCCCCCCCCCCCCCCTCCATCTATTGGTGGGGAGCGCCAGCTATTATGACAAGGGTCATTAATACTCATTATGTGTTGTTTTTGTTTTTTTAAACAAAGGTCAGTTTTTTTTTTTTTTTTTTTTTACTTTGTTTTTTAATTCAAAAAAAGGGCCTCCATCTATTGGCAGTAAGAAACATGGATTGGTGTTCCCAGTACTGATTTGCTTGTCTCACCTTGACGGTTTTTCCGGTTTTTCCTTTGTTTCCTGTCATCCAACCTGTTTGAAATGGACAGGGCCGGCGAATTGGGGACTACCCGGAAGTGCCCGCGGCTTTCTTCGAGCTGGCTCATCAGTACCTCATCTGGGCTCCTGAGATCATTTTGACTGTTCCGGTTCTCTCGGATATATTCCGCGCTGCAGCAGTCGTTATTCTTCATCAAGAGGGGCAGTCCACCCGGTGCGCGCTTGAATTTGTAACGAACTTTATTGTCCCCGATGAGGCACTCGTGAAGTCGTCGCACAGCGCCTGGAAGAGGTGAGAATAGAAGAATCCTTTTTAAAAAAAAATCATTTGCATCAAATTGCATGTACTTTCATAGGATGCAAGACATGGACAGTGGGAGAGTCTTCTTGCTGTTGTGAGGGTATTATTACCTATTCCATTCTTCAGAGACAAGTGCCTCATCAAGGACAATAGTAGTCCGAAGTAGCGACCGACAGAGAGGAAATATCTCAGTGACAAGTCGACCACATGAGAAAGGAACACATCGACGGAAATCTGTGTGCAGGTACAGGTGTGGGTTTCTAACTTTCTGGATCTTTTTTTTTTTTAATAAAAGAAAGAAATTGAACCATTTCTCAACTTGTGCGTGTCATCCTTGCGCAGGCGCCCCATCCTTTTTTTTTTTTTTTTTGGAAAAACACCCCCACCAGTGTTAGTGATGCTGATAAGAGAAGACACCACTAGCACCTGGGGAGAGGCTCCATCTATTGGTGGGGAGTATCACCTGCTGGAAAACGGGTCCAGCGTCCCATGCTAATCTCTACTCTTTCTCTGTATCATTCCAAGTAAAAAAAAAAAAAAAAAAACGGTTTTAAACTTTAAACCACTGGCACCTTTGGCATCAGGTTTCAACAAGTTATGGCCAGTACCCGAACTTTCAGGAGGACGAGCCTGACGCTGATCAATCTGATCGGCAGCCGTTGTTTCGTTTCGGCCTCCTGAAAGGTCGGAGGCCGAGTATTTTCGAACCGACGAAGGTACTGGTGGTTTAACGGATGTCCTGAAAGACTCTGTATCTAACATCGTTGGCGAGACAAGAAAAAGAAGAGCGTCTCTGGCCCATCACTCACTCTCACCATTCTCTCTTCAAGTCAAACTCAGCCGTGAGAACTCTCTGCAGAGGAAGGTTCTCTTACCACGACTGGGATAGAGGCTTTGCGCTTTGTTGAGTGAAGGAAAGGATCTTCTGTCATATGAAGGTAGGCGGGGGGGGCTGAGGGGGGGTGGCTTTCGCATGGTTGTTTTGAATGCCTTTGGCTCTAATCTATTCGTGGGGAGCAGCCCGTGCTGGGAACCGGGCCCAGCGTGCTAGACAGCAAGATATACGCGGCGGTGAATCGACCAGGTGGGGAGCAGCATGTGCTGGACTCCAATCTACTCGTGGGGAGCAGTAGGTGCTGGTGGCTCATTTGATGGTGTGAGATGACAGTCATCCAGCGCATGCTGATTGGACATTGTGGATTATCTTGACCATACGTGGGATCTCCGTCCTGCGCTGGGGTGAAGTGCTCATCTTGGGGGTTCGCTTTCACCCCAGCACACTATACGTGGGATCTCCGTCCTGCGTCTGTTCATTATAGCTGTGTTCTGTGCAAACAATAAGTCCGGATGCAGCCATAATGACCAGGCATTCTATTACCACCATGTGTGTTCTATCCTTTGTGCTGGCTGACCGCTTATCTTTCTCTTCCGTTCCTCTTTCCTTTCTTTTTGCTTTGACTGTCGTCGCCGCTGATATCCATTTCGCCTTTTCTGTGACAAGAGGCTTTGTATGACAGGCGCTGCTTATGTAATTTTAACAACAGCGTGCTCCTCCTCCGGGAGTTGGGACTGTCAGGGATGGAGTGTTATGGCTGTCCACCTTGTGAGGCTTGTGTGCTTTCTATCATCCTGAACCCCTCTGCCGTTTGGCGCGCTTATTGTTTTTGCAGGAATTGGTCCCTAATTGAACAATGTGTTTACGAGAATGGGCAGACGATCGTGTCCGCCCTACTCATAGCTGCATGTGATATCCTTCCCCCACAGTTGCATCGAGCGGTGGCGAAGGCGATGTCTGTTTTGTGCAGCAGTTTCCCTTCCCATGCCGGCCAGTGGGTGGCGTCTATATTCCGGCATCCGGAGTTCCCGGCGATTCAAAGTGGCGCCCTCAGACCGATCGACCAAGGACGGTTCCTAGAGTTGGTCACTCGACAGCCGGCCCTTCCCATCGCGCGGTTTCAAGACATGATGGTGGAGTTCATCAGTGTGATGAGAAAGAGATCGAACGGGGACGTGCTCCTAGCGTACAGGTAAGACAGGCAGCTTCACCCACTCCTGGCAGTTATGTAGCGTTCATCTGGCGGGCAGAGGCTACTCTGCATTGTACAGTGCAGCAGTAAAAGCACGGCCATCCCTGTTGTGTATTTTAAGGTTATAACTTATAATACTTTTGTCTTGTTGTATTGCTACTTGAGATTAGGTAGACAGAGGGGGGGAGGGGTGGGGGGGAGAAATGTGGTGTGGGTGGTCATTTACCGGGGGGGCAAAGGAGGGGGGGGGGAATCAGTGGGGACTAGCTCTAATGGGGGTTAGAGAGAGTGTAACTTGTGTGACAAAATTGCTGCTGGTTAGTGAGTTTGTTTGATGGTTGGTTTAGTCAAAAGAGGAAGCTGGTGGTTCGCTTAGACCAGAAATGGACAACGGGACCCCGATAGGGAAGGAAAGAGAGGGAGTGTATGGAAGCAAGAGTGTTTTGGTTTGGTTGTTTTTGAAAAGCGAAACTGAATTTGGCCACGTTTGCGGTCAAAAGCATTCAGAAAAGTACAGCTGTGATTGCGTTTAGACAGGACACAGGAAGGCGTTGGGTCTTTTAGACCAGCCAACAGAACCCAGATAGGCCAGGACACTGAGGGAGTAGTGTAAGGAAGCAAAATTTTTTCGGTGTCAAAATTCTCTCTGGCTGTCTTTCAAAAGCGACGGAATTTGGCCGTGCTTGTGGCCAAAAGCATTTAGAAAAAAAGGGCAGCTGAGATGGCACCGCACCTTGTTTGCTTCCTGTGTAAAGGAAGAGTGGTGCCCTTCTCGGATTTGGTGCCATTGAGTGCTAGCAGATCAGATCGGTATGGAAGCGAAGGTTTCAGTGCTTTCTCTCTGGCTGTGTTGAAAAAGTGACTGAATTTGGCCATGTTCGCGGTCAAAAGCTTTCAGATAACGAGAGCCGAGATGGCATCTTGTTTGCTTGCACTGTAGAAGAAAAGAGTGTTGCCGCTCTCGAGTTTTGTCCTGTTGAGCGCTAGGTAGTCGATGAGATCGCTCTTTGTTTCCTCGATTAGGGGATTGTAACTGTCCTCTAAATAGATAGATAGGAGGGAAGTTGTGAGGCCTTTCTCTCTCACGTTGTCCTTGTATACAGCCATGTATATGGTCAGATGCATTCAGGAAAGCGCGAGTAATGCCGTACTAATGCCTTAACATGGACTTGGAACCAAAACACAAGCCATGCCTCCTTGTCAGGAGTATGCAATCCCAAGGTGTAAGTAAGGTTGGACTTTTCAACAGTCATTCTGGAAAAAGTACAGCTGTGCACATGCCTTAGGGAAAAAAAAAAAAACAAAAAAAAAAACAGAACGTCCAAGCAGGTCATGCTTCCTTGTCGGGAGTATGCAATCTGACTGTGTGCCTTCACATGGACCGTGTGAGGATGGTGAGAACGTGTGACAACACTGCGGTCACGCAGTTATGTGACATGATGTATGCATGGAGGTCACCCTGCAGCGGAGAGGTGATGCTGCTATGGATGCCAGGTACTCTGTGAATAATGGAAAATGGCTCCAAAGTTGGATTTGAAATCTTGCTCGCCGCGCCACTCGTCAAATTTGAAGAAGAGAAAAACTGCTGCAGTTCGAACTCTTGGTTAGCTCGGTGTGGGAAGGAAGGGAGAATCTCTTGTGAAGAAATGCTGAAGCCCTCTTGAGCTGGAGTGTAGGAGGACAGCCAGGAAGGAGGAGAAGGAGGAGGTGTTTCGACACGCTCAACTGCCTTCAATGGACGCCGGATGGAAACGTGATGGCCGAAGTGAAACCTGATTCTGAAAACATAATGTGTTCTTCAGGAAGAACAAGGAAGGAAGGAGGGTATCGGCCCCGAAGGGTGCGACCGACCGAAGTGGGTGGACTTGGGGAAGCGTGGTACTCGGTGGCAGTGCCGACGTGTCAGTTTAGGGAGGCTTCTCACAACTTCTGACATGGCAGATCATGGTGGCTGGAGATGGCGCAAGGAACAGACCTCACAATCAACGAGTGTGGTTTTCTGCATTCCTTGGTGTTTTTTTTTTTTTTGTTGCGCTTTTGTTGCACTTTTGTTTCTCTTTTGTATTTTGCAATAAATTGAACTCACCGCCTCTGTTAGAATGCCAGTGCGTGTGCGCATGCACATGCGCGTGTATGTGTAGCTGCGTCACTGTGTGTGTGCGTGTGGAAGGGAGAGAACCTGTAGGTAAAGAGAAAGGCACACACAGAAATTGGGGGGGGGAAGAGAGAGAGAGAGAGAGAGAGAGAGAGAGAGAGAGAGAGAGAGAGAGAGGAAGGATCTGCATGGAATGGAGCAGCAGAGGGCAGTGGCTGGGACCGTAATGAGATTCCCTCTGGTGACTTGTGATGTGTTTTGCAAAACACGTCTTGAACAAGACAATACAGAGAAGAAGGTCGGTATTGAGGGCATTCTTGAACAAGACGATACAGAGAAGAAGACCCTAGCGCAGCAAGTCGCTTCTGTGCGAGCATAACCGTGACAGGGTGGACCTTGCAGCTACTCGCTCACATGGTTAACCTCTTGGACCTGGGGTAAGCACCAAGAGAACCCCCTCTTGCGACTCGTTGGGGGAGGCTTTTCCTGTGTGGGCATTCTCGATCTAGATGGGGATGCGAGTGTCAGCCCTCTTGTGGGACTTGGGAAATCGTTTCGCTGAAGTTTTTCCACGTGGTTCCTTGTCGTACCACGTGGTTAACCTCTTCGGACTCGTTGTGATATTTTCACAAAGTCGCTCTTCTCAAGCCATAAACAAGAGGAAACGTTGTTGATCAGCATGCTGCGATACTCCTTACGGGAGAAAAGGATTTCGCATGCATGCATGGAAGATTAATGGGAGTGTTTTTCATTGTTTTCTTTTGTTCCAACTGGCTAGAGCAGATGAGAAGGGGATTGACTCGACGGTGCTATTCCGTTTGTTCATCATTTACCGAATTGTAGCATGCACACTGCCGACTCGACGGTGTTATTCCGTTTGTTATTTTCACGGCCTTCATTGTCAGATCGGCAGTGAGTGTGATCCATTCACTGACCGACAATGCGAAGATCACCTGTGTGGATGCAAATGCGAAGCGCATGTGCGAATACATACGTACATATATTTTGCGTAGAGGTGGAATGCTTTCAAAAGCATAGTTTCGATCCGCTTCTAGAAAGCGTCTGGTGTTTTTCTAAACCCCTCTGGACAGGGAAGAGGCGCTTTCTGCAATTACTACTAGACAGTTCCGTAGACGGTTTTGCCATGATAGATTGCGGCATTGTGTTCTTGACTTAGACTCTTCTTCTGTCTGTTCATGTGGCCGTCTCTCACATGAAGCGGGACCATTTAGCGGGTCGAAAAATGGGACCTATGGGACCACAAGGAGGGAAGCCTGAGTTTGCGACGGCAGATACGCCCTGTCAGACTGTCGGAGAACCAAGGGGACCAATGGGACCAATGGGGCCAACAGGGACGACAGGTCGATGTATACTGGGCAACCTACAGAAAGTAGTGAAACCTTTTGTAAGAAAAAAGGTAGGGTCTTTTTTTGACCAAATGGCAGAGGCTAGAATAGGGTACCCAGGTTTAGCGGGTGGGCTCATGGACGGGTCTTGGGAATGGTGAAGATGGCTGTTGCTGTATGTACTACAAAGGTCATGAAAGGCATTCAAATCAAAGAACCTTGTAGTGAAGCCTGCAATGGAACATCCCTTTAGACTCCTTTTGTCAGAGTTTGGGAGATTGCAACAACTTGCGGGTTTTGATCAACTCGCAGGGGAGAGGGGTTGTGTCGTTTATCAGGTGACGGAGCTAAAATAGAAGCCTGCATTGCGTAGAGGAAGTTGGGGGGGGGGCGGCGGGGTTTTTGGGGGGGGGGGGGGGGGGGGGGGGGGGGGGGGGGGGGGGGGGTTGGCAAGGTGTAAAATCAAGCGTTTGTGGAGGTGGAGGACACGCAGGGGGAGAGGAGGGGATGTGTTATTCATGAGGTGGGGGACTCACATTTGGACCATGTGACTTTTTTCCTCCCAATGTCAATCATCTGTGTTTCCGGCGTGGTGTCGTATCTCTGGCCGTCACTTGTGCAAGTTTAAGGGCATACTCACACGAGCATCTTTATGTTTCTCACGGCATTTAAGAAGGGCAGGCATGGATGTATCTGACTGCAACTACGTCCAGAAACGAGTAAAAGGTCCGAGTGTGAGTACGCCCCTAGGTCTAGAACAAGAAACATTTTGCTGTCATTGTGCTTTGTCCGGCGGCTGGCGAGAAACTCGTACGCACACAATTTATTTTTCCATTTCTTTTTCCATTGTCAATTGTAAACGCGTTTATTTCTTTTTTTTTTAACAAGTTGGGGGCAGGGGGGAGGTGGTGAGAGGGGGGGGAAGGGGGTAGAGGGGGAGAGAGAGGGGAGGAGGGGAGCACATCGTGGATGCATGTGGATTTATATTAGTAGTGGAGGAAAATAATTATTTTATCGTTATTTTGACGGCTGTTGCTGATAACTTTTGACTGTAAATTCTTTCTCTTAGTTCTGTGAATCCAGTCCGATTCAATAATGTTGGCATCAAAGCATGCGGGGGGAGGAGGGGAGCGCATCATGGATGCTTGTTGATTTATTCTAGTGGGCGCACATTTTTATTTGATGCTTTTTTTGACTTGTGTAAACATGTGTAGTACTTGGGTGGGTGAAAGCATGGTACACACATGTAGAATCGTAGATAGATCGATCTCTCGATCAAGAGCTTGGGAGGTCGAGTGTTCGAATCCAGTCCGATTCAATAATGTTGGCGTCAAAGAGTGAACATCATCCTTGGGTGATGGAATATGTGGGACTTAGTCTATAAGCGGTAAAAAAAAGAGTTTCCATGTATCTATCTTTTTTTTTTTTTTTAAATATTATTATAATTGTCTATATATATTGAGCCTCCTGATTCGTCGGTGAAACTCCGACGAAACAGTTTGTCACAGCCCCTCGTTTGTTGTCCTCTTCTCTCTCTCTGCCTATTGTTTACCGGGCAGTTCTGTTTGTGACGATATATA
>BFEA01000344.1:1622936-1642562 GCA_003427395.1 Chara braunii
CTCTCTCTCTCTCTCTCTCTCTCTCTCTCTGCATGTTGTGCGGAGAGAGAGAGAGAGAGAGAGAGAGAGAGAGAGAGAGAGAGAGAGAGAGAGAGAGAGAGAGAGAGAGAGAGAGAGAGAGAGAGTATACTGCAAGCACTCGTATCATCGTATGCATGCCCTCAACAAGAGAGAGAGTGCAAGGTGGACTCAGTGGGCTTTAACCGGCTACAGGGGCAGACAAAAACCTTGGCAGCTACCCATAGGGGCATTTGCAAAATTTCCCACGGCAAAGGCTCTGATGGCCCGAAATACTGGGGCATATGGACAAGTTGCACAGCACCCGGTAGGGGTATATGCACAAGATAGTGGGTCCAATTGGCAAGTGGGCCATTTAGCAAAGTTTCACAACTGTCATAGGGGCATTTTGCCATACCCATGCCTTCTAGGCGTATCTGATGAAATACCCCAACTTTCACGGGCATTTCCAACAATTTTGTGAAGAAAAAAAAAAGAAAAAACATCAGGCAAAAAAAAAAAAAAAACATCAAATTTTATCAAATCATCAAACACATAAACCTGACACCACAGAGAAATGTCAAACACCACCTGAAAATTAATCATCATTCGCCCAACCCATGTGGCTGAATGTTAAACCACACGTACCTCCACGTTTTTAGGCCGTTAACGCAGGGGCCGAATCGGTGTGCCGCGGGGTCCATATGCATTTGCATCAGAGCCTTCCCAGAGGGGGCCTAAGACCCCCTGGGGTACTGGTGGTTTAAGACACACACAACTGCGGTTAACAGGTCATCACTTCCGACCCTGATAGAATCAGATGGATACAATTATGTTAGAGGCAACCCCTTTTTTGTATATGAAAAGGAACCTATCATCATTCCCTGCGCGTGTTGCAGTCGAAGAGTGTGCCCTAGCAGACCCGGATTTCATGTCCTATCGACCTGGAGGCGCACTGACAAATACTAAAACAACTTGAAGGCAGCCTCTCAGGCAGAGGGCCTGGACACCGGCAGGAGATTACCAATAAAAAAAGGCCTTCAGCAGACAAGTGTCGGCTTATCATGAAGAACATAAATGGTCCAAGACTCCAAGGAAGAAAAAAGTGGCTTTGCCAAATTGAGCACTGCTGCAGTAAATCGAACACAGCAACCCTATAAGCACTGACACAAGGGATGACGCACAGCACACCTGCAGCTCTGACACAGAATTTGCAGGTTTGCGGTCACATTTCGCCTCATTCGTGCAATCAGACTCGCTTTCATACATGCAAACAGTTGGCGATTCACACTGGCGCAGGGCGCCCACTCAAAGCTCAGAGATATGGAAGTCGAGAACACAGTTCAGACGCAAATTCACTTCAACAGGCGATGGCGCATCGGCGCCCGTACATCCCAACCTTCGTCACTGTGTCCAACCCCACTGTTCGCACATGCTCACTCTCAGCTGGATCTCCCTGAATACACCCACGCACACTCACTCGATATCCCACCCACACACACACACACTATCAGCTACCTCTACCTTCGGCGGCTATGGCCGCTCACCCCTACCACTATGGCTACAATCTCGCTCTTCAGCCCACTTCGTCTTCGGGCAACCTGCAGACCACCTTCGCACAAGACGCTGTAGCAGCACTTCTGCATGGCTTATGCAGCGAATCCATGAATGGCTGGCGCTGCCTCTTGATTTATACTTCTGAAACTCGTTGGTCTGCCCCCTTTCCACCGGGCCCATGGTGCACAAAGTCCCTCATGGTACTTGCTTGACTGGGCTGCGACTGACTGGGACCGGTACCGCTAACTGCACGGGATTGCACTGCCGACTCGATGCAATCGCACTGCCGACTCAGTGCCGTTGGGCTTACCACTTGCCCACTTGCCTCTGGCTAAATGTGAGACAACTTCGAAAGGCCACTTCCGGACCTTCCGGAAGTCTGCGGACTTGGCCTTTCGAGTACTGTAGCAGCTACGACCTTGACCCTTCAGGACTCTAGCAGCTACGACCTCGACCTTTCAGGACATCTACACCTACGACCTTTACAGAGCTGTGACCCCTACTCGACAGACCTACACATCGAACCCCTACAACTACACAGAGCTACAATAGACAGCAACCAACTACCAAAACACAGGTCACGGGGGTTCAAACACTAAGGGGTCAACTCGATACTGTACATGGGTAAGGTGAGGTCTGGGGATCGAACTCTAGGGCCGGCATCTGTGACTGCAGAAAGGTGAAAACCGTTTCATTCGTAAACTGTGGGGACTATATAGACCTCCTTCACTTTTAAAGCCTGATAAAGGGGGTGGCATTAATGGGGTAGCTGTCAATTGAGGTGGCATAAATGGGGTACCTCTCCAACAAGGTGGCATAAATGGGGTACCTCTCCAACGAGGTGGCATAAATGGGGTACCCTCCAACAAGGAGGCATAAACGGGGTAATGGCCTAAATGGGGTACCTCCGAATTGGCCACAGGCCCACAACCCTTGGGTTCCCAGTAGGTGTCATAACCCAGCACAGCAATCCAGCAGGAGGGACCGAAAGGACGCGATTTCCTGAAAATGCCTTGGCGATTATCACTGACTCGACTGTTTTAAAGGGTTAGCCCCAGAAATTATTGTACCCAAGAGGGCCTGTCTTTCAGAAAAGTTGCACCCATCTGATTCGAGCAGGATCCAAACTCATGGATTCAGTAGAAGGGACAGTAGATATTCCAGTAGATAACATAATCCAGAATATCAGCGCAGCAGAAGGGACACTGGCAGAAAGGTCCCGCTTTTTCGAAAACCCCTTGGTAATCTGCAGATCACTGGGCATTATTGTATCTGTCTGATTCCAGCAGGATTTGAGCTCATGATCTGTTCGGTAACAGTTACGTCTGTATACCATTCAGCCACATGCTCCACTAATGGTTAATAGGTGGTGTCATTTTCGGCGATTTCTTTTTTTTTCTTTTTTTTCTTTTTTTTTTAAGCTATGTTCTTCTCTCAATTTCACCTCACACTACCTACCTACAACTACTCCTAATTGTACGCATGCGGGGAACCCCGTAGCAGCCAGAACCGTGTTCACGAGGGAACATGCGGGGGCTGCTCCCGACCTGCAGGTGGGCGATACCGGCTAGGGGACAGCCGGTAGCATCAAGGACCATGCCAACAGGACCAATCCCTGTGCCTCCCCTCAGGTCCCCTCCCCTACGAACATCAGCAGACTCTGCTCAATGCCGATCGAGGGATCCAGTGGTCTATCTCTAGGTGGCGGGCGCCAAGCATGCCCAGGAAGGTACATGAGGCCAATGGGGATTGAACCCATGACCTCCTGAATGCCACTTGCGTGCCTTACCAACTGAGTGAAACTGCCATATTTCCCTGATTTTTTTTATTTTTTTTTTGTGATATGTATGTGCTTTAGCCTTTAGGGTATAGATCTGTATTCAGGTTCGATGTATTTTTTTTTTTGTGATATGTATGTGCTTTAGCCTTTAGGGTATAGATCTGTATTCAGGTTCGATGTATTTGGACCAGTAACGAAAACGTTGGCAAAAACACCGAATCCAGAGAAAAATTTGGCGAACTCTGAAAGCTATTCCGAATAGGGTTTTGAGAACTTTTGACTCTTTTGAGTGCTTTTGATTTTATATTTCCGTTTTTCTTCGCTTGTCGTGATGCGGGAACCCCCCCCAAATTTTGGGCCTTCCATTAACCATCTCTCACATGCTCTGAGTGAGGATCACAGATATCATATCTGATATCTGGCCTGGGAACACCAAGGACCAGCTTCCTGAGCACAGACATAGCTAGAGTAAGGGCTGGTGTAAGATTTCAAATTTTCAGCCTATGAACCCCTGCAACTGTCACATGAGGCTTTTCAGGGTGTGCTATATCTGGCCTGGGAACACACCAAGGACTTGAAAGTCGGGCACACCCTGCCACCCTGGAAGGCCTCATGTGACAGTTGCAGAGAGTCATAGGCTGAAATCTTACGCTAGGCCTTACCGGAGCTATGTCTGTGCTCAGGAAGCTGGCACCTACCACTTTCTATATAACGCTCCATTTTCCACTGCACTCCAGTCAGAGTTGTGCACACCACTACATCATCTCAGGCGTAGGCCAGGCGTAACTGGAGCAATGTCTGCGCTCAGGAAGCACTAATCTGGTCATGAAACCAGCCAGGTTCACAATAACTGAGCACACAACATAGCGCCCGTCATGTGACAGTGGGGTTTGGCCCGTGAACTCTTCAACCAAGTGACCCAGAATAGCGTGGGCTGGCACCCACCACTTTCTACACAGGGCTCCGTTCCACTGCACTCCAGTTAGAGTCGTGCACACCACTACATCATGATCTCTTTTTTTTTTTTTTTTGATGCAAAACACCCCCACCAGTGTTAGTGCTGCTGATAAGAGCAGACACCACTAACACCTGGGGAGAGGCTCCATCTATTGGTGGGGAGCGTCACCTGCTGGAAAACGGGTCCAGCGTCCCATACACAGAAAAGAGAATGTCTGAGAAAAGGTGAGAACAGTGACTGTGGGGCCTGCTTCATCTCAGGCGTTGATGTCATGAATCTACGGGGCAGGGTTATCACATGGCTCGTTTCTAACCTACGGCCACACGTGCTTCTCATGTGAACAGCAATTTTTTTCGTCAAAACGGACATATAATCACATCTTTGATTTTTTGAACGAAATTGAAACCTCATAAATTGGCCCGATTTAGGACAATATTGTAAGCTCCTGAGGGTACGGCGCTCTGGAAACGCCCTAGTACCCCCTGGATGCCAGCGAAGTCCAGATACGTCCAGGGGGTAAGACGTTTTCAGAATGCCGTACCCCCTGGACTCCAGCTAAGTGCAGATACATCCAGGGGGTCCGGCGTTTTAAGGACACTGGACCCTCAAGAACTTAAAATTTCCACCTAAATAGGGCCAATTTATGAGGTTTCAGTTTCGTTCAAAAAATCAAATATGTCTGTTTTGACAAAATTACTCTTTGTGGCTCATTCCTAGTGCAGTAGATGGATGCCCATAGCAGAGGGCCTGGCGTGGAAGCGGTTTGTGATTAGTTCCCCCAAAATCCTATCATTTTCCCCCATTGTGATGACCCGACCAAACACGGACTGAGACACAGTTGATTTCTGAGTTTTGCTCACGGGCTGAATGCCTTGCTGAGTTTCCCGCTTGGTACTAAGTTCTGCATGTCTGTGTGTGTGTGTGCATGCTTGCTGGTCGGCATGTCTGTCTGAGTGCTGGTTGGCTTGAGTGTGTGTGTGACCCGCAAGGGCACTTGTTCGTTCGTTGGGCCCTCAGGGCCAGTACTTACCTGTGGCCGTGACATTGAGGATTGCAGCTGGAGAAAACACTCAAGTAGCAGGTAGGCCGGTACCGCACCCTGAAGAGGTAGATGTGCGGGTACTGGAGGCCGAGCAGAAGAAGACAAGAAGTGGCATTTTGAGAGGCCCAGTAGTTGTAGGCTAGGTCTAGGCGGGTACCAGTCCAACCAGTCTGAGTCTAGGGCCTGTACAGGCAATATCAGAGTCTCCAATGATGATTCCCTCCGAAGGGAGGATGTACCGGTTGCTGGGAAGGGCGAGCGGCCTTGAAGTCACCACCCAAAAGGCAAGCAGGCCGCTATATCTCCAGGCCGGGCGAAGAGCCCAGCCTCATTGTCGGTGTGCATGTTTGGTGACACACTGGTTGGAGCGCTGGCTGGAGCAGCGCTAGCAAGAGCAGCGCTGTTGGGGAAGAAGCAAGGACACGGAGGAGGAAGAAGTGCAGGAGGAAGGGCGAGCGCCAGAGGTACTTACCTGGCTATGGTGGCAGCCATCTTCATCACCTTGGTGGGCGCTGCAGCAGGAAGACCCCAGCTGGGGTAGAGCTACACCAAAACGCTTCGAGGCACAGTCAGGCATGTCGGCCTGAGTTAGAGCAGCCATAGCTGCTTTGGGTTGTCCTTTGGGCATCAGGGCGAGGCCCAGTAGTCCACCATAGCCTCGGCCTATGAGAGTGAAGAGTGAGGGAGGCGGCCATGGCTATGGTGGACCTCAAGTTGATACCTGCAGTAGAAGAGGGATTCGGACATTGATTCCTGGTTCAGCCATTCAATATTGTACTATTATTTCTTGTGTGAATAAGAGAGGAGGAGTAAAGGAGGAGGAGAGTGTTTGGCGAAGAAGAAGAGCTTTATCATTTGTCTATGGTGGTGTACATCATCTTCTTCTTCTTTCTTTCTTCTTCTTCTTCTTCTTTCCCTCTCGCTCTCCTCTCAAGTTCATTCATTTCTTTCTGCAATTGGACGGCATTGTACTATCTGATGAAATGGAATGCATGATCATCATCACTGTTTCTAGGTTGAAAGTTGCCTCAAATACAGCTATGTTATGAATCTTATGATCCCGGCCAATTTCGAAGTACACATTCATCAGAAAGTACAATGCCGTCCAATTGCAAAAAGAAATGAATGAACTTGAGAGGAGAGAGAGAGGGAAAGAAGAAGAAGAAGATGCAACTGGGCAGCCTGGTGGCAAAACCCACTTACCAACTACAGTAACTCGGCTGGCCTCCATCTCAAGTCAGCCTCCATCTGGGCTGTGCGATCTGAACGGGAACCGGCAGTTCAGATGTGAGGGAGGGAGGGCGAGAGACACAGGTCACGGCTCGGTAAGGATAATGAAGCCGACACAAATTAAAAGCTTTCCGGTATAGAATAGCCAACGCAATTTCATGGTCGGACATTGCGTTCCCGATGTGGGTCATGACCGATTGCGTATCACGGTCCGCCCAATCAGCACCTGGGTCCATAACTCAGGTCCAGGCCCTACCACCCTGCACCAGCAGCAGGCCGTGGAAGAAAGCGGCCAGACTCCAAAATCGGATCCGGGCCCAGCCTCAAAAATGAGCTAGGCTAGGAAATATGCTGCTGGGCTGAGAACAGATAAAAACACCTGTTCCTGGACTCAGAACAGACAAAATACTCAGATGCCTGCCAGAAATCGAAGCAAATCAAACTGGGCCTGCGAACATACAAAAAAACACATGCGCCTGGACTCAGAAAACGGACAAAATATTGCCTCACTCCACCACTTACCACAGTAGTTATGGGTGAGTAGCAACGTCACGCCACGACTCACCACGGTCATAGTGTCAGAAGTAGGCTCTTTTTTGTGATGACTCCGCCGTGGCAAGTAGTACTTACCACACCTCCCTTTTTCCCTGCCTGCAATGGTGGGGACCACATGCCTCCTCTACTCTGGCCACCAAAAGTGGTGACTCACCGTCTTCAGCCAGCCCCGCCCTTGTCTTGTAGCACTCACCGGTGTGATGACGGCTCGAGTGTGGTCAGTGGCGGTGACACAGTTCTGTGGTAAGTACTCACCACAGGAAATCGAGCAAGGCCCATGCTCACATGTCTTCCGGAAATCAAAAGCAAAGCAAGCCGGACTGAGGACAGACAAGAACAAACCCGCCTGGACACAGAACGGACACAATAATCAAATGCCTGCGTAGAATCAAAAAAAGAAAACTGGACTGCCATGGAAGCATTGCTGGTACGATATACCCACATATACACAGTACAGAAGAGCGACTGTAACACACAATGCACAGCGAGATCCTATGTACCAATAGTGTCAGACAGCTGAGCAAGACCTTTAATATTACAGAACCCCCTCGCACAACCGCCTCGCCCAAAGTACCCCGCCCAGAGCACAGCACCTAACCTCCCTCCTTTTGGACTAACTCCTCGGACCTTCGCAACAGGTTATGACCGGCCAACGAGAGAATGACATCCCTTCAGGAGACCGAATGCGACGGCAAGAATGGCTCTACTCGGAGACAAGGCGGAGAAGTCAGTCGGAGAAATAAATAAGAAGCCAGACCCCAATGATGAAAATCACAGCAGAAAGGTCAAGACAGGGAAGCAGTCCAGAGCGGAAGAACGCAAGGCCCGGCCGCGATAAGGGTTAGGGAAGCTGGACGGAGTAGCGTGTAGATGAACAAGGAGAAAGTTCAGAGGAGGAGAGCTGCTCTGGTGTTGAAAGACCTGCAACAACTATGTCCCGCATTCCGGACGGACGCACCTTCCGTGAGACCGAACCTTGTTCACCAGACTGAGTGTCAACAGACTGTTTTTATAGTATTCCTGAGAGGAAAGGGGGAAGCTGAGAGGGAGGACAGGGAACGGCAAGCTGACAGTCAATCCTCCTATAAGGAGTAATCAATGCTGGTCAGGGTTCCTTCGGCCAGACGGAAGAAAGCGTGAGCGTGTTCTATGATGTATCAAATTTTGACTTGCTGGTGGAATAGGAACCGGACTGACGCTCCCCAGAATGGAAATGGAGCCAGGACCATAAGGGCCTGTTTTAAATAAAAAAAAAAAAAAAAAAAAAAAAAAGATACTCGAATGGCTGGACTCAGAACAGACACGCCCGCCCGAAAGCAAAAGAAAAGGTGGGCGTAGGGGCCTGTGTGGACTGCTATCATGGTCCTAGCTGCACTACTACCGTAGCCATTCACCATCGAATCGCCAAGTTTGGCGAGTAGGCATGTGGTCGCCACTTGCTTGCCATAGTTGCATGCGGGAAAAGCTGTCGCAAGTTGTCGGGAGTTTTTCTTTCTGTTCGCCGGAACCACCAGAGTGTGTGGCAAGGTCCGCAACCTCTCCGGCTGTTTTGTGGAGGACAGTCCCAGCGGTCGCTCCACAATTTAAATGACTTCCTGTCGAGTATTGCAGCTTCACGGCTGGAGATGCTACCGACGACCCTTTTTAAACCTTTTTTCTGCCCAGCCAAAACCATGGCGAGTAAGTGCAACTGTGCCTCCAACTAGCCACTATTTTCTGTTTTTTCACTCACCACCAGTGCGTGGTGGTTGGCGAGGAGTGCAAGAGGGCCCTGTAGGCAGGGCATGATACAGTGTATTGTGGCGGATGGCGAGTAGTGCAAGAGGGCCCTGTATGCATGCTACAGTGTCTATTAGGACTCCACCACTCCACTCACCACATGCACAAAAGACAAGAAATATGGCAGTGCATCTTTCCATGTTCAAGCAGAGGATTCTCTCTCTCTTTTGTTTTTTGGACCATTTCTCAATTTACGTGTGTCATCCTTGCGCAGGGGTCATGCTAATCTTCTCTGTATCGTTCCAATTTTAACGGATGTCCCAAAGGACAACAGAGGATTCATTCTCATCTTGCACATTAGGTGAGCGGTGGAGCGAGGCCATTTCTGAATCTGGGTGTCATTACCACCCGATACATCCAGGAAAGTCCCTCTGTGAATAAGCCATAATCAATACTATGAATATCAGTTGGCAGCCCATCAGTCTTCCCCAAGTACAACACATGCTCGTCATGACTGTATCCAACCGGAAAGATAGCTTGTATACATTTATGACGAGGATGCACTGCATTCGGGGAAGACGGTAGCTGGCTCCTATGAGCCAAGGTTGGAACGCGGCATCAGTCCAATGGCATCTGCTACCTCTTAAACCACCAGTACTTCTGAGCCACTTTCTTCCGGAACTCCAAACGGGCCAAGCTTTGTCGAACTGCCAGCATGACATTGTTCTTTTTCTTTTGGCTGGCACCACCAGCCATTGTTGTGGTCCGGTATCCCCAAAGCCTGGTTAACGCTCCGGGCCACTTTCTTCCGAAATTCCAAACGCCCTGCGCGCCAAGCTTTATCGAACCGCCAGCATGACATTGTTTTTTTTCTTTTGGCTGGCACCGCCAGCCATTGGGAGTCCGGTAGGCCCAAAGCCCGGTTAACGCTGGTGCACGTTAACATCAAGGGCCCGCACCCGATGCATGGGCCAAACAAAACCCAAGCCTTAGGGTCATTTTAACCAAACTTGCCACCAATTCATAGATGGGAGATCATACTAACTACTTGCAAAAAAAAAAACAAAAAAAAAAACTAGAAAACCCTATAAAACAGCAAGGCAAAAGTGCACTTTCATGAAATTTCGCCAACATTCCAATTTTCAGAAACCTTGAGAAAATATCAGCAGAGGAAATTCCAATGCCCCAAATGATACCAAGCTTGACACACAGCAACATTGAACCAAAACAAAAACAGGCAGAAACAAAAACTTAAAAAGATAAAATTTGACTCCCAATTTCCCAAACCCTATTTTCAGTTTTCGACCCGTTACTCAGGAGCTCAAAGTGGGGGTCCCCGTTAACCACTTGTGCTGGTGGTTTAAGGACAAATGCTCAGGAGAGGTAAGATAACTGGGCAACTATGACTACCATCATCCCTCGGACATAATGCATGGGCATTATCGCTGCATTTAGACAAAGTTTTGGTCTTGAGACAGCTATAATGGCATGGATTATGTCTAGGAGAAGAAGGCAGCTTATCCGGGGATGCAACGCTCAATCTCACTAGAATTCGTCTATCGTCCAACTGGGAACAGACGCCAGGATCAAACTCCGCAACCAGACGGAATGGAACCGGTGACCTCGGCCATATAAGCTGGATGCCTTTACCACTGCAACTATTACCCGGTGCCAAAAAAACTGAAGCCATACCGGCCATGACATTCAGCCCGGCCCAGCACAGTTGCAGCAAGCTCGTTGCGACATCCATGAGATCCTCCGCAGGCAGGTCCACACAGACACCAACATGATCCAGGTGATCATCCCCTGGCTGGTTACAACGCTCGTATACTCTCGAACTGGGGACAGCAGCCAGGATCAAACTCCGCAGCCAGATGGAATCGAACCGTATCCAGCCTGTCCGAATTGCCCAAAGTCGACTATGCTAAAAGAGGGTCCGGGGGAAACAAAAAAAAAGTGGGTCAGGTCCCTGTTCGCCAGCAGATGTAACTGTAAATAAAGTTTAATAAACAGATCAGGAGTTCAAACTCAGATCCACACAACAAAAAGTTAAAAAATGTGTCAGGTCCCTGTCCGCCCTGCAGAACACACCCTGAGTTTGGATCCTGCTGGAATCAGATGGATGCAATAAAATGTTAGGGCTACCACACCGCATCTCTGAAAAAAAGGCTGGGAAACGTACTGGTGGCGTAAAACAGAAAAAGCTAATTAAAAAGAGGGTCAGGCTCCTGTTCACCTACCAGATGTAACTGTTGATGAACACATGACAAGTTCCGATCCTGTAGGGGGATCAGACTAATACGACAAAAAGGGTCAGGCCCCTTAAAATTCCACCGAGCAGGCTAGCAAGTTAAAGGCGGGTACACCATTTGCAAAAAAGAAAGCAAGTTAAAGGTGGGTCATGCCCCTTTCCACCTAGCAGATCGAACTGTCAGATGGACTCGGGTACAACAAAATGTGTTATCTTTGGAGGGGGGATACCCCACTTTCAAAAGAAAAGCTGAAAGTGGGTCCAGCATTTGCAACCCGTTTTGGCTGGGCTAATTTACTGGCGGCAGTAGTTTAGATAAATCTGTCGAGCGATACCCGCGGAATGGACGGATGCTATTGAGCACAAAATGTTTGCCGGGTGCTTGAATGAAAGATCAGGAGGTTGCTACACCTCACAGGAATTGGAACTTGAAGGCCGCAGTTTCTGAGACGGAATGGGAAATGACCTGCTGGACGGTAGTGGATGGATATGATGGACTGGGTTCGTTTCTTTCTTTCTTTCGTTCTTTCTTTCTTTTTTTAACACTCGCCTGCTGAGTGGGTGCACTAGTGACGCTTCAGATTTTGTCCATTGCGCCTGTGGTATCAGGTCTACGTGGTCTTCCAGCCTCAGATGTCTGTATGATTCAAACTCGTGTGAACCTGCCAGACTGTCCGTGTGATTGAAACTCATGGGAAATCAAGGAGTGCAGCGTAGGCCTTATCAATTCTGTAGTCCTGAAAAAAATCTTTCGTTGGATCCTAGTGGTTGGTATTGGGTCGATTCTAGGAAGCATCAAGTGACACTTGCACTCACTCAGCATAGTACTGTTGAGGTTGGCATATGCTATGCTTCTTCCGCCTGCGGATATTGAGTGGGAAATAACTCTAAACTTCTCAAAAGTGTGATAGGTCATCTGCTTTTGTTGTTTTTCTCAGACAAACATTGCTCCAATCTATTTGTGAGGAGTAACAGTGAACTCAGATGACCTATTCCAGTGGAAAGTGCTGCTCCCTGGAATAGGTCATTTGAGCTCACCGAGTCTCATGATTATTCATCTGTCAGCTGTCAGAGTTTCACTGTTTTTTGCAAACTGCTCAGGAAGTTTATGGCTGCTAAACCAGCAGTACGTTGCACGTGGTCTCTATGGTTAGGGCACCGGTTGTCAATGCGCATTGTGGTCTGAGGGTATGCCAGTGGGTTCAAAACTCCATACCTTCGCGCAGAGACAGCGGAGGGCGTTTACATAATGCAAGGTCACTTGGGCTGACGCAGGTAAGTTATTACAAACACTGCTTGTGCAACACCCAAGGGTTGTCCACGGTGTTGTATGTCGGGTCTCGATGCTGCGTGGGTTGCTTGTCGCTGTTGGTCATGGTTGTTCTGTTGATCTCCCCGGTCTGGCATATCACACATAGGTGCCGCTTGTGATTGTTGCTCAATGACATATGGTAGAGTCTTCCTGTCACATATGGTAGAGTCTTCCTGTCACATGTCATAGATCATGTGTTCGAGTCTGGCTTGGGACTCAGAAGAAAGATCGAAGTTAACAACAAAAAGCTAGTAAACATCAGAAAGATGGGTATAAGCATAGGAACATGTATTGATGTACCAAATTGGCTAATACTACAAGGTTGAAGCAAAGTGTTGCACCAATTTACAGAGAATTTCATTATTGGTATATTACTACATTTATGAGACCTATGTGTCAAACAAAAAGAGAAGCTTGGCCTGTCATCTCTTCAAGAACACATAGTTCCCTCTACATAGTACTGCACATATCTGGCCTTTTGGGCACGTACATCCTGCTATACCGCTACACAGAGCATACAATGTCATAGCCTTCGGGCATACACAAAACATGGCTGGTGAACATACACACAGCCTGCAGGCTCATACATACATAGCCTCTGGGCACACATATATACATACAACTATAATACCGGGCTGGGGGGTCTATCAGGTACATGACAGGGTCTGCTCATGCATGGCGTAGACTCTAGGGTAGGGTAGGGATATAAGTCGCTCCGGCTAGTCTGAGTTCTACCTAGCCTTGGGTAAGTTAGGGGAAGGATGGTAGGATGTGTCCGTGGGCGCCAGCTTGCTTTGCCTAGGTACTCCTGCTGGGTAGACTCTCTGATATTGGGCCTGTAGAAGTTGGCATGAGCCTGGCGTCCGAAGTTCCCCTAATACTGGTAGGGTGATAGTCCTGAGTGCTGATCACACTGAGGTAGGATAGTAGAGATAGGGGGCGCGCTGGTGGGGAAGGATAGGGAAGGCGGCCTATCCTGTCAAGACAACCATCGGCTGCCGCTGCCAGCGATCGCCGTGGGTCTAGTCCTCAGCCTCTACAACACCCTGGCTTAAAAAAAAAAAAAAACAAAAAAAAACAGCAGTATGTTTCTTTGTTTTTAATTTCGCTGCACATCCATCCACTGGCAGGCAAAACTGGTCTCACAAGCCTGAAAATGTCCTGTGCGCCCAAAGAAAAAGGAACTGGTGCAGGCCTCATTTTGGCTGGCACAGCCATCCATTTTGATCCCGTAAAAGATGTGGCCATATACAAGCCACATATTTGTTTTTCAAGCTGGGCGAAGCGCGGGCTTGCTGCAGTTAAACCATCAGTACTTGCCCCATACATCAGCCGCGGGGCGTTGTCGTTAACGCCCCGCAACTTCCAGAGGCTCAGGGTACCAGCCCTCAAAGGCTGGCGCCACCAGCCAAAACAATTTTTATTTGCTGCGCTGGCGGGTCGGCGCAAAACGGCGCGCAGCCCGCTTTCAGGCTCGGCATCGATAGCTGGGCCAAGTACTGTCCATCATGCAGTCCCCACTGCTTCGACGGTCTATCATAGATTACATATTTCAAGCCACATATTTGTTTTTCAAGCTGGGCGAAGGTTCGCATTTTTGTCAGCTATGTTCGGCCGGATATAGGGTTGAGGATCTGCGGAACAAGTTTGTGGCCTGTCCGGTGGGCATTGGACCTTCTCCCAGAGGATTGGGGATCTTTTTGGGTTAATGACACAATAGTGTTGAACACAATTATACTGCGGCTTCCAGGGTATAGGGAGTATGAATATGAGTCAATTAGGGCAGACTGAGTGCTGTTGTGGAACCTTTGGAAGAGGCGCAATGACGAAGTGCAGAATGGCCGGATACGATGTTGTATCCAAAATCAGAACAGAAATTTGCCAGATCATTTTCTTAGATTGGAGAAAGAGGGTGAGCGGCCGTCCATCTCTTCGAATGCCAGTGAGGTGGTTTCCCTCTTCCTGCCTGAACCAGGCTGTAATTGATCGTACGACCGAATGTATTTGATATGGCCAAGGGTGACGAGGTCGTTTTCTCCTTCTGACTCGGATGATTTATCTCCTGTGGTTTTGGTCCACTTTGGACTCTGGACTCTGGAGAGGGTTGATTGAATTTTATTCTTAGCGCAGGGAACGTGGAACGATGCAGGAATTGCTGTAAAACCACCAGCACCTGGACATTTTTAGGTCGTTAACGCGGTGGCTGAATCGGTGCGGTGCGCGGATCCATATTCATTTGCATCAGAGGGGGCCTGAGACCCCCTGGGGTACTGCTGGTGTAAACCACCAGTATGTTTCCCGGCCATTTTTTCAGAGTTGTGGTGACACTGTGTATACAGCCGCCAGGCGCTGTTTTGCTGGATATCCATCCAGCCTGAGGCAAGACAGGTTCCATGTGAGGCCCTTTTTGCCTGCCAGTGGATGGATGGGATACCCAGCGGAACAGCACCCCAGTACTTCCACAAAGTTTTAAGTTGTGGCTGTATGCAAGCCACATATTTGATTTCATAGTGGGGAAACGTACTGGTGGTTTAATTCACCAGTACCTTTCCCCGCTGGAAAAACAAATACCCTCCGGGTTAACACGGGGGGGGGGGCAGCTTCGGAACTACCGGCGCGAAATGGCTGGTGGCCCCAGCCAAAATCGAATGGGCGCTGGATCCTTTTTTTTTTTTTTTTTTTTTTTTTTTTTTTTTTTTTTTTTGGAAAACAGGACCTTATGGCCCCGGCTCCTTTTCCATTCTGGGGAGCATCAGTCCGGTTCCTATTCCACCAGCAAGTCAAAAGAATAATACATCATGATTACAAACACACGCTTCCTTCCGTACGGCCAAAGGACCCCTGATCACCATTGATTACTCCATTCGCATGGAGGATTGACTGTCAGCTTGCCTTGCTATACCTTTCCCTCTCAGGTCTGCTGTGCAGATTTGCCAAATAGGGTCCGTAAACCAAGAAAAGGTCTAGCACTTTCCCTGCTCCCTACCCCTCACTATGTTCCCCTACGTGTATTCCATTTTACCCTAGAGTTCCTCAGCATATATTAAAACGCCCTCCCCCTTGTTACGTCTGGTCCAGTCCGGTCCTTACCCCATCCGCCTTGGGCGGTTATGCTCCACCTGAGACAGCTATCTTAATCTGATTCAGTCTGTCAACTCCTTAGAACCTACAGTCCCTGACCTGAACCCCGATGCTTAAGACCCTAAAACCCTTACCTTTAACCCTCCCTTATTCCACCTCATAAAACCTTTCCTTCTGGAGATGGCCTAATGATTACGAGCCCAATGCAGTCCTCGCTTTTTCTCTTCCTGTTGTACTGTATGTAGTCTGTCCAGCATTCAATTAGATGTAGGGGATTATCCGCTCCATCTTAAGTCCACACGTGTGTCCCCTCTTACTGCCCTCTCCCTTTTCTGTTATGTGCCCATTTTGCAGCGTCTGTAGCCGGCCTGGGATATTTCCTCCCGCCCCCGTCTTAATCCTCCTTGTCTCCCCTCTTGGCCTTTGTTCTTAAACCTGGTGGCACTGCCCCTTACTCCCTTCAACTCAGTTGCTCATCCGTTGCATGCTCGGCCTCAGGCCTGAACTCTCCTGCCTGCCTCTGAATTGTGCCAGTCCTTCCAGTAAATTCGATCGTTTTGTAGCTCAGCCACCTTATCATCCACTAGCCACAGCTTGGTAATTTTTTTCTTAGCCTTTTCTCGCAGATCCACGTCTTCGGGCATCGACTGTTTTAGCTTCTGCCATTTGCACAGAATTTCCGCCTGTAGCATGGTTCTCGTCTCCCCCCATACCTTCTCTCTTGGGTTGGATAGCCTTTCGATGGTTCTTCAGCATCTTTCTTTCCAGATAACCCATAACGTCACCTTCCTGATCATACCAAACCATAATCTTTCCGTCTTCCTGAGTTCGTCAGGAATGTTAGTCCAGAGAAGGATTTGGATGGGCTGTTCGGGGAAGGAAGTGTGGAAAAGGGAGTCCCCCCCGGTTCCTTTTTTGTTGGCGCGCAGATCAATTTTAGGCTCGGCACCCATAGCTGAGAAAGACAGTGGTGATTTAATTGAGTTAGCAGATTTTTTCTTTGCTGGTACAGGGAGGGGCTCAGCCTGAGGGGCAAAGTTGAGGCATTGCTGCCCCTCCTTTTCTCTGCTCTACATATTGTACTTTGCCATCATGATGGGTATTGGGCCCTTGTTGTAGGAAAAATGGGTCCAGCCCCTGTTCGCCTAACACATGCAACCGTTAATGAACAGATCATGAGTTCAATTCTTCGCGCAATCAGATAGATGCAACGAAACGACATTAGGGGCAACCCAATTTCAGAAAAATAAAACTTAAAAAAACTCGAAAAAAGTTAAAAGTGTGTCAGACCCCTGTCCACCTAGCAAATGCAGCCTGCTGATCGTCAATGTTAGCGGCTTTCCCTTTTTTTTTCCTTTTTTTTATAACAATAGGGAGACTCCACCCCTTTTTTTTTTCTTTTTTTCTTTTCACACCGATCAGAGTTTTTCAATTTAATTGAGGTTGAAGCCGGGGACCTCACAATTCGACCCGGGCTTGCTGCTGAAAAACAGGTTCAGCGTCCTCATATCTCAGGCTGGAAACCAAGTCCAGCGTCCTGTCTCTTGCTGGAAAGCAGGCTCAGCGTCCTCTGCGTCTGGGGAATTCTACAGAAAAGAACCCTCTTGATAGCTACACTGCTATCCCGCAGATTTGCAAACAATTCCAGGGTACCTTAACTTCCTATTGCTTAGAACTTTCCAGCCTACTGACTGTCTACTGTCTGGGATCATGTCTCCTGTTCATCCCACAGTAGTCCAGAGAAGAAGATCTCACCTGTCAGTGACTCCAATGAGCCTGCCTGCCCATCTAAACCGGTGTTCCCAATGACACTTGGGGACTGTGTAGACCTTCCCACTCGAGACCTCCTGTTTAACTGTTCTTTCTGTATTCAGCCAATATCAGCATCCTCACCGAGTACCTGAACTGGTTTCTAATGGAGATTTCAGAGGATGGCTTCGCATTAAACCTTCGATCTCTGCCTGCTAGCCACAATTATAGCGAAAATGCTATGGGCCGAAATTTATATGCTACTAATGCTATTGCTTTACCCTTTTTTATTGACGTAAATCCGGATATAACAAATGACCGATTCCATATATTGGTCTCCCCCTACGCTTTCAACCATATTGTCTCTACCCATTCCCAGAAAAAAACCCTGGCAATGACACATTCCCACCACAGATGCGCAGAGGATTCCACTCGTGGGTAGGGACACTGATCACAGAAAATGTTCATCATCATTCCTTTCTCTAAGCACCATTCCGCTGTAGGTACACACGAGTGGATGTGCAGCCATTGAAGACCGCCCATTTTTGCTTCCCTTATCCCGGAGATCATTTAACAATAAAATGGGAACCAGCTGTTCACGAATGTTATGAAGGACATATGTTGTGCTCTCTTGTTCCAAGACAACCAGGGCTGCATTTTCAGAGATGAGGCCTTCGAATGTAGTCCCTACTAGTCTGTAACCCAGTTTGGGAGTATACTTGTGGAGTGGGGTAATAGCCGGGGGTGCTGACTCTGAGGGCATACTCACACGGGGACCTATAATCCCAAAAGCAGGTCACACGGATCTACCAAATTCGCAAATGTACTATTCCTGTGCTCATTTGTCGGCGGCATGGGAAGCCGCGGGGCAAGCGATTTTGCGGTCACCTCTGGAGGTGACCTCAAATGCCCTTTTCTCAAATGCCCTTTTTCATTTGTTGCATTTTTCTTTGAAAATTGGCAAAAATTCGTTCACTAAAGTTCTTGCACAATTAGTGGATGGGGCCCTGTGACCAGCCAAGTACCAAATCCCCATTTCTCCAGACGGCCGCGACCTTGTCCCATCTGAAAAGGCACAGCAGTGTGACGTGAACCATGCCCAAAACCTCAAATCGGCCCTTCCCAAATTGCGGATTTGGGGTCGCCGAGGTATGCCCTGAGACCAGTGTCCAACCCCATTCGGGTGGATGAGGTCTCGTGGATCCTCCACCCCATTTTAGAAACAGAAGAAGTTAAAAGTGGGTCACTTCGCTTTCCACCTACCAGACGCGACTGTTCATGAACAGACCATGAGTTCAAATCCTCGAAACAGATGGATACGACAAAATCGTTTTTTTTTTTTTTTTTTTTTCCGTTGGACCACGAATCAGATATTAAACTGATCAGAACAGATACTACACTCCATCTTAGCCAAAAGGCCGAGAAAGGTATACGACAAAATGTTAGGGCTAGGGCCTACACCAAACACTTCAAAAAGTCGAGGGTCAGGCCCCTGTCCACCTAAGAGGGCGACTTCGCATGAAAGTTTCCATGAGAAGACGTGAACACTCATGGATAAGGAGAGAGTGGCGTAGGTGTTCGTCTGTGCTCCTGCGTACAAACAAGCACTGGTGCAATGTCCGTCTTCAGAAACCACGGCCAGCACTGGTGCAATGTCCGTCTTCAGAAACCACGACCCTGGCCGGTTGGAGGGGGGGGTCATGCTCCTGTGTAGGCAGAGTTGGTGGGGTCAAAAATTGAAAGGGAGAGGAGTCGAGAGGGGAGGCAAGTGTAGTAATTTGCTGCTAAGTAGTTCAATTTTTTCTTAGCCAAAGCCGGGTAATGGCCCCGGTATCTCTAATATCTCAAATTTTCAAAACTCCTATGTAAAAATTTCCATATGGGACGCTGGGCCCGGTTCCCAGCACGTGCTTCTCCCCACGAACAAAAAAAAAAAAAAAAAAAAAGAGTGGGGGGGGCAAGAGGGAACTGAACTGGCTTTTAACACCGTGTCCTGGCTGTAGTGGTTACGATACTTGGCTCTTGAGGCCGAGGTCGCCGGTTCGAATTCGAGCTTGCACGGAGGAGGGCTGAGGCCCAGAGGTACTGATCCAATGACATTGGAGGCTACGAGCAAGCACTCGGTCTGAGAAGGAGAGGCAAAGGCAGATGCAGTTGGATTTGCTGACAAGCAAAGTAGTACTGTTCTTTTCCCGTTTCTCATCAGAACTCCTTGATTGACCAACCTCTTTTCCCTTTCTGCTTATCACGTGCTGGAGCTGAGAAGCACTCACATAGTACTTCCAAATGCGCACCACTCCACCAGCCATCCAAACCTCTTATTACTTCCTCGCATGAGCTTTCGTCATTTCGTATACATTTTCCTCTCCGTTCACTATCCTTTCTCTCCTGCCCC
>BFEA01000344.1:1668096-1682492 GCA_003427395.1 Chara braunii
GGGGGGGGGGGGGGGGGGGCGGTGAAGACGGTATGCACCTTACGTGACACATGAAGGAAATTAGCAGAGGAAGTAGGAACATTCTACATACAGTGGGTGGGGAGAGAGAGAGAGAGAGAGAGGACTCTCTCTCTCTCTCTCTTTATATATATATGACGATAAGAACTGTTCGGTAAACCGTAGGCAGAGAGGGAGAAGAGGACAACAAACGAGGGGCTGTGACAAACTGTTTCGTCGGAGTTTCACCGACTCATCAGGAGGTATATATATATATATATATATTTATATATATATATAGGTAGCATGGGTTATCTGGCCAGAAATCTGGTCGGATTATTTGGCCGGATGATCGGGGGGTAGGATCATCCGGAAATCCGGATGATTAAAAAAAAGGCCTAAAAAAAAAAAAAAAAAAAAAAAAATTGTTATTGCGCATGCAAAATACAATAGAACTACATTCCTATTTCATGAAAAGCTTGATAGGGCTTGGAAGGGTTCAAAGGGGATAAGATAGGGCTGCCGGCGTTCGGGACGGGCCGAACGCCCGAACCCGAACGCCCGAATGTACGGGGCCCCTTCGGAAGGCGTTCGGGCCGAACGCGGACCAAAAAAAAAAATAAAAAATAATAATAATAATAATAATAATAATAATAAAGTTTTCAAAAGATTCCGGAAAACAAATTTGTTATGGAGAACAATAAACTAAATAACATTTGCCCGGGCACTACATCCAAATTCTTTACCAAATTTGAATTAAAAATCAAATACAGAAAATAAACACGATGATACTAATAAGAAAAAATAAAAAGAGAATTAAAATGAGTGAGTGTGCCAGCACTTTTTCGACACCGCCATCTTTGCCAATTTTTAATTATTTTTTGGCATTGACAAATGTCCTGAAAATTTACAGATATGTAGTTTACATAATCAATAACTTATTAAAAAGTTTTCAAAAAATAATAAAATTTTTTAGGCCCCGAAATAAAATAAAAACAAAAAGTAAAAAGTGGAAAAAAAACAAAATAGTGAGCGGGCGAGCACGTTTTGACACCCCCATCTTTGACGATTTTTAATGTTTTTTTTGCTTAGCAGAATGACTTCAAAATCTATAGGCGTGTATTTTACATCATAGAGAACTCGTAAAACCAAATTCAGAAGAAAAAAAATTATTTTTAGGCCCCAAATTTTTTTTTGGCGGTGGCTGAACCTTGAGGTGTTCGGCTCCCGAACGCCCGAGAGTTCGGGGGTCAGCCCGGGGGCCCCCGAACGTTCGGTCAGGTAACCCTGTATGTATATACAGGGTTGTCGGCGTTGGGGACGGGCCGAACGCCCGAACGTACGGGACCCCTTCGGAAGGCGATCGGCCGTTCGGGCCGAGCGCGAACCAGAAAAAAAAAAAAAAAAAAAAAAAAAAAAAAAAAAAAAAAAAAAAAAAAAAAAAAAAAAAAGGTCATTAAAAAAATATGAAAAAAAAAAAATGTTATGGAGAAAAATAAATTAAACAAGATTTGTAAGAGCATTACATCCGAATTCCTTACCGAATTTGAAATAAAAATAAAATACACAGAACAAATACTAGTAATAAAAATAAATAAAAATAAAAAGAGAATTAAATTTAGTGAGTGAGCGAGCATGTTTTCAACACCGCCATCTTTGGCGATTTTTTATTTTTTTTGGCTTAGCTAAATGCCCTGAAAATTTACAGATGTGTAGTTCATATAATACAAAACCCACTAAAAAAGTTTCAAAAAATAATAAAATTGTTTAGACCCCGAACTAAAGTGAAAACAAAAAGTAAAAAGTGAAAAAAAAACGTGGTCGAGCACGTTTTGACACCGCCATCTTTGGCGATTTCTTATTTGGCTAAGCCAAATGAATTGAAAATTTATAGGCATGTACCTCACGTCATAGAGAACTCACAAAAAACAATTCAGAAAAAAACAATTATTTTTAGGCCCCGAAATCATTTTTGGCTTGGGCTGAACGCCGTTGGGTTCAGGCCCCGTACGGGACCCCGAACGCCCGAACGTACGGAGGTCCGCCCGAGGGTCTCTGTACGTTCGGGCTGGTAACCCAGTATATATATATATATATATATATATATATCACACACACACCAAAAAAAAAAAAAAAAAGGAAGACACAACGACAGACGAAAGGAGGAAGTACAACAACGACGAAACAAGCAACAAGGAGGATAGGGAGAACGGAGAGGGTGAGTGACACTCACCGTATGATGGCAGATGCGCAAACTCCAAGCATCATGAGGACCGTTTGCACGGCAGCAACTTTCTCCTTAGTGGCGCGGCAACAACAATACAACGACAGTGAGTCAATAATAACGTACTTTCGAATTTCAATTTTTGACGCGTTGCTTCTGCGGGGGCATTACAAAAAGTTGGTTGCCCATCATGAGGGCATATGGCGCAAGAGTCGATGGAAATGGGGCCGCCCGAGAGAGCATCCCAAAAAGTTGCACCCCCAACGACAAGGGCATATCAAAAAGATTTTTGACCCCAAGGGCACAACAAGATAAGTCACCCGTCGGAGGGGTGTCATGCAAAATAATGGGGAATACAAGCGCGAAACACATTTTTCCAAAAAGAGAAGAAGGAAAAGGACCAAAAAAAAAAAAAAAAAAAAAAGGTCATCGCATTTCACGGTTAGGATAGTCTCATGACCGATAGTCGATGTTTTTTTAGTCGCGTTTCCTGGGACACCGTCGATAAACGATGGGAAACACATTCTTATCCAACGACGCATAATGCACCAAAATACTTCAATAGGATTTAGTATATATGGCTATGGCCAAGAGGGAGGGTGCAATTCGCGACGCAAATAGACACTCAGTCCATCAGCTATGAAAGTTGTTGAAGTGAGTTCCAATGTCGCACGATTGTCCAACACAGTTTGGCATCGCTTCAAGTAGAGGCTAGCCCAAACAGCCCTGCATACTACCTACGAAGATGATTAGGGGGGTTACTATTCTGCCCTTTCAACCAAGGGTCAAGACTACTTGTTGGACGAACCGAGCCTGCTAACCGACATCAGGTACCACAAAGGGAGTAAATGGAGGTGGAAGACGGTCATATCGAACAAGGTGACGAACCACTCCAAGGCCACACGTTGGTGACGTAGGGATGATGGGTCAGGAACTTATCGCAGCAGTGAAAGCATCTACGGAGTCAGTATAGAAGGACGGATAAGGGAGTGCACAACCGTTTCTCAGCCCTCCCCTGCCCATAGCAACTATTGGGTGCGGGATATGCTTGGCAAGTGCTACGACGTGGAGATATCGCCTTCTTAATGGGTTATAGGGGGTTTGATTGAAGACAGAGTAAGAACCCACTTCGCTCTCGATCCATCACTATATGAGATTGAGGTGAAATGATTGAAAAAACGTACAATCACCATAATTTTTCGGGGAGATCAAAGAACCTTTGACAGAAACATTTTGGTGGTGTGTGTAGTCGTGGGTGTGGGGAAGCGATAAAGCAAATGGTACTATAGGGAGCAGGACCATTAACGATAGATCTCGCTTGGCAAGTGTAACTACCGCTTCGATATTGCAGGAAGGACCGGTGCATTGACCTTTCTTGTTAGGCTGGTCACGATATCCGTGCGTTATAGGACCCTGTACAACGTTTTCAATCTACACAAACTTAAAAAAATTATGCTAATCTTTAAGACATACTGCATATCCTATAAAGATAATCAACACAAGAATCACGCAATTATGTCATTATTAAATATATAATAAATAATAGTGTCTAAGCACGTAAATTTCAACCAGATAAAGTGACCGGAATATCCATCCGACATCCGGTTTATCAGGATTTCATGATAAATAAAAACTGGGTCGAAAAATGGTTTTTTTTTTTTTTAGTGAGGGGACTAATTGCTTTTTAAGTTATGTATCTCGTATGGAAATTGGGTGATATTTCCCTGATCACCATTTGTATTATTTTACAGTATTTTATAGTATTATAGTAAATATACCACTATTGTATCTTGTGTGTATGATTGAGGTTATGTGTGTGTAGATGTGCTTTTAGTACTACTTTATCTTTGTCGGTTAGCAGTTTGATTGATTTAAAAAAACAATAAATAAATTCATCAGTTAATCATGCCATCGATCGATACTCCGGTGTCATAGTATTTGACTGGTTACTTGACTAATTGATTTATTGTATATGGGGGGAAATGCCCTCACCCTACCCTATTCGCACTTACACCTATACCAACCCTTTATTTCCTTCTAATGACTCTTCCCACCTTGGTATGACCCCCCGTCCAACCTTTATTCTTCTTCATTGTTTCCCAAATCTTTGCTCTCCCTCATCCTTCCTCCCCTGATCCTATCTCCCTTGACGATGTGCCAACCACCCCCAACTTTAACCCAACACTTATCCGACCCTCCCGACCCTTGTCTGACTCGACCTTTTGTTCTTCTTCGTTTTCTTTATCACCCTCATCATTCCTCTCTCTAGTCCTTTCTTTCCCTAATCAATCAATCAATTGATTAATGTATCGATTACTAAAACTCAACCTTTCGGTTGATCCAGGTTGATTTTTAATGATCGTTATATAAATTGATTGATTGATTGATTGATTGATTGATTGATTAATTTCTGTTAATATTTATTAATCATTTTATTCATTGATTGATTAAATAATAAATAAAATAAAATAAAATAAAATAAAATAAAATAAAATAAAATAAAATAAAAAACACCATCGTCGCATGTCCTCCTCCCCTCCTTGCATGTCTTCTGTCAACTTCCCGACCCCCCCCCCTCCGATATTACTCCTTCCCTTGACCTTCACCCCCCTAAGAAGAATGTCGAGGAGAAGGAACAAGAGGGTGAAGATAAAGGCGAGGAGTCGTCGAAGAGGGTAGACCCTCGTCCTCCCTCCCTTCCTCTTACCATGCAAATCAACTTTCCAGTTATCCTCCCTATAAAAATCCTCCTCGCCCTTATTTTCATCCTCCTCTTCACTCAGACGAAGGAGAACTTAAACTCGATCGAAAAAACGAAGGAAGCCTACTTTTTTTCCTTCTCCTCCTTCTTTTTCTCCATAACCTCCTCCATATAATTTTTTTTTTTTTTTTTTTTTTTTTTTTTTTAATTATTATTCTCTGTATTTTTTTGCTGCTTCTTCTTTTTCTTCTTATTTCTTTTTTCCTTCTTCTTCTTCTTCTTCTTCTTCTTCTTCTTCTTCCTCTTTTTTTGTGCTTTGCGTCTTTTTTTTTTTTTCTCACCATGCCCTCCTCCAACTCGACTCCTACTCAAACAAAAAAATTCTCCAGAATTAAATATTCATTCTATAGTAAAATTACATTTTAAATTTTAAATTTCCATTTTATCTTAAAAAATGTCATTCCAATTCTAAAATTTTTCGTTTTACTTGAGAACTTTCGTTCCAAGAATGGGGTATCCTTTCTTATTTTAATTGCATGCTAGAGATGGAATGGAAGTCTGGATGAGTTCATGAAATATTTTAATTAGACTGTCATTCTAAGTAAGGATTTCTAGTCATAAACAGATTAATCCAAACTAAATTAGAAGATATTTGTTGTAGTAGAATGAAAGTTTAATTAAAACATTTCATAAACTCGTTTAGATTTTCATTCCATCTTGAACAAATAGCTGTAGTTGGAAGGGAAAACTCATATTTAGACGGAAACTTATCAAATAGAACTGGAAATTTTAGAATTTGACAAACATTGGAATGATAATTTATAAATATGAAGGATTTGTTTTTTATGGAATATTTTTTCAGCTTTTATTTCTTGTGGGATTTTTTTTGTTGTTCTCTTCATCCTCCTCGACTTTTTTTTTTTTTCCTTTTTTTTTCTWCTTCTTCTTCTTCTTCTTCATTTTCATCATCTTCTTCTTATGTGCTATGTATCTTTTTATTTTTTCCCTTCCTCCTCCAACCCGGTCACAAGCGGTGATCTGGTAGCTGAAAATTTAGGAATGAAAATTCTGAAGTGAGAGTTTTTGGCAGTTTAAAAATTTTGAATGGTCATGAAGTGGTGAAAGGTCCGAAAACCCTAAAAACCATCTGTTTAGGCAGGTTGCATCCTGAAGTTGTGAAGGGTGTCCTGATTTATCAAGTGAGGTTTTTTTGCAGTCTAAAAATCATGAATGGTCCTAAAGTGGTGAAAAGTCCGAAGACCATGAAAACCACCCTTCACCACTTGAGGATGCAGCCTGCCTAAACAGGTGGTTTTTAGGGTCTTCGGAGCTTTCACCGCTTCAGGACCATTCAAGATTTTCATACCTGAATGATCCTGAAGTGATGAACGGTTCGAAGACCCTGAAAACCATATGTTTAGGCAGACTGCATCCCGAAGTGGTGAAGGGTGTCCTTAAGTGGTGATGAAAAATATGACTGTTGTCAACCTTCTCTCAACTCGGCTCGTACACCACCGACTTGTCCGCCTACCCCAACTTCTTGTTCTTATTATTATTAGAATTTTTTTGTTTTATTTTTCTTCAACAACTACTACTACTACAACAACAACAACTACTACTACTACTACTACTGCTACTACGACTATAAATTCGCCGTAAGGTTTTAATTTTTCTTTCTCTTCTTCCTCCTTCAACCCGCCTTTTCCCTCCTCCTTTCTTCGTCGCCTTCTTCACCGTTCTTCCTCAAGACCTGGCTCACCCTTCCTCTCACCAGACCATCCCAGCGTTTCTCTCCTTCATTTTCTTTATATATATATATATTTTATCTTGTATAATCACTTTTATTTCACCTTTATTTTTTTCTTTACTACATCTTTCTCATTCCCTGCTCTCACCCTCCATCATCCTTCATCCTTTTTTATCCAACTCCTTCTCTCCCTATGTCATTCTACTCCTCCTCCCTCTCCCTTTCTCCGACCAAAATTCCTCATTCCGTATTTCACCTTAACACGGTTCTACTTGCACATTCTTCCTTTTTGTTTTTTGGTAAGTAGTTAATCTTTCAATGAAAAAATCATCGAGTCAAAATACTATCAATTGATCGTTTTTTATCATGCCATTGATTAATTGATTAACCGACACATACATTAATAAAAACAAATACAAAAACACTTTGTTGGCAGCTCCGCCTCTTAAACTGACTTCATCCTCTCTCTCTTTCTGTCTGTCTATATATATATATATACATAATACATATATATACACATATAATATAATATATATATATATATTATATATATAATATAATATCTATATATTATATAATATATATAAATATAAGATTATATATATAATATATATATATATATACTGATGTTTGATGTTTAGGTCGACATGACACTTGTTGTCAAACCTGAAAGATCTTTAGAAGACGACGACAACAACGCCAATGAAGAAAGGAATAAAAAAAACGTAGAAGAGTGAGAGTGATACATAAGAGAATGAAAAACAAAAATGGGGTGAAGAAAAATAAAAAAACGAAGTAGAAGAACATAAAGAAGAAGAAGACTAAGGAGAAAAAAGTAGTAGACAAAGAACAAGCAGAGGAGGAAGTGGTGGAGGAGAGTCAAGAAGAAAAATGAGTGTTTTCTTACCTTATAAGATCGTTCACGATAACTCCTACTCCTCAATACGGATTTGTTAAAAAATAAATCGATTATTTTTTTAAAAGAAATTTGAGAGACCCTTATGAAATCCACTAGTACGATGGAGTGCGGGGGGTTGATCAGAACCGGATAGCATCTCCAACACCCAAAATGAATCCTATGTATAGTTTGAGTCAGTCTGAAATTGTTATTTTTATGATTAACCATGGTCCTTCTTTTGGTCGGGTAAACCACATGATTTAAAATCATACAGCCAATTTTTTGTTTAACACAAACTACGAAAATAAAAACTTTATCACACTATAAATTAAAGTGTAACTTAGTTCATAGATTATGACTTACTAAATGTTCAACGTGTTACCCTAAAAAGTTCATAAGAAAAGTCGGTTGATAATAGATTTTTTGAACCAAGCTAAAAAAATTATTTATAGGTAGTTAATTCTTCAATGGACGTGAATTTTATGATTTGTCATCACAAGACCACTGAGGATTATTTGTGTTGAGTTTCCTAAGCATATATCTTACTCAAATTTTATCAACTTCGAATAAGCAAAGTGTTTAATGGGTCATCATTCATTGTAGGATATGCATTTGATAAATACAAGAAATTTTTATGTATTTAATTTCCCCTCTGTACTGAAGCATCGTATTGCAATCATAGGGGCAATCCAAACACTACCGACCCGGTGGTCACACTATAAAATTTTGTATTTCATTATCTCTTAACACGGAAGCATGATAGCGCAATCATAGGTGAAATTCATATATTATACACATGGTTTTAACCAATGAGGAAGCATGATAATCAAATCATAGGGTTAATCCTGATATTATCTATGTGGTGGTTCATACAAGTACACCTATACATATGATTGTGACTTTTCATTGTAAGTCTGACGTTTCGTGCACGCATGTAATTCTATACAGTTAAAGTTGTCGAAGAGATGATCATCGATATTCAGGATCCTCTTGTATCCTCGCTACCGAAGTTAGGGAAAAAACTTTGTAAAAATATTATCTTACACACGACAACGTAAAAGGGTCCATCGAGTTTTTTGAAGTACCGACTTGCAGTGCTCTGAATCATAATAAATACCACTCAAATTATGAAAGATTAAATATAAGCTCACACAATCACTCGGGCAAAAAGCTTCAAGTTGAAAACTTCATAAAAATAAAAAATATAATCATGAAACTCGTGTAAACATCGATACTTATTCGATCATATCTTAGTTGTCACTTAGGTTAGAATCCTCTTAGCATCGATAAAACGAACCCACAAAGTCGGTGCCTCATAAGAAACCAGGAATATCCGCTCTACCCAAGTGATATACTTTACATTCACAGTTTCGTAAACCAAGAGATATTTTGAAATTGTAAGGTCAAATTACACATATGTCATTTGAATACGTAACAATCACATCAATTGTCGATGAGTCGTTGCATTCCATAATCCTCAAGTGGAAAAGTTTTAAAACCAATGGTGTCAAAAATCATGTACTCAAATTAATTCGTTATAATTTGCCTATAATGTTGAACGAAATCAGGCAGCGTTATCGTTCTCCGAGATAACAAATTAGTCTAAAATATAATTATGAGATTTGTGAATCAAATATATTTTTGCGGCATTTGTGTTCGTAATCATGTATCACTTGAAGATTATGTTCATGACGTCTCCGGATATAACAAAATCCGATATAGATTGTTCAACTACAAGTGCAAATCACAAAAAATAAAAATTCACGGATATATTACATTCACCCTTAATTCGTCAATTATTGGAAAGACTACTATTATACTAAAAACTATACGTGTAACTTATAGATTATCAACGTTCGTTTGTTTTCACATGCATTGCCGCTTGTCATTGTCGAGGGCACCGGCCCCCGTGCGAGCGAGGGTCATTCCATACGTGCAACTTATAGATTATCAGCGTTCGTCAGTTTTCACTTGTATTTCCACTTGTACGTTGTCGAGAGCATTGGCCCCCGCACGAGCGAGGACCCTCCCGGCTGCGTCACGCAGAGGAAACTTAGACTTTCAACTTTTTGGAGACAACTCGGGGATGACACAGAACCTGCGCTGACCCTTCGCCGCTCCGGCCGAGTGCGCCAGTCATACATCCCTCGGTCCCCTACGACAGGATAGGTTCCCGTGGGGCATAACTTAATATCTTCCCTAAGGGGCTGTCACCACACTTAGGGGTGTATCCCCGGCGAGCTACCAGCCCACGTGCAAAGACTTTTATAATGCAATTGCAGAGGTAGGTCGGCCGAGGGCGTTTGTTCGTTCGCAGTACCATAGGTACGCATGGTTGAACGCTAACGTGGACCTGAACGTCATCCGTCCCCGGGACGCTGATCTCCCTAGAATCAGAACGTAAGCCGATCGACTAAAGCGTAAGGAAAACTTCAAGCGATCTTAGTCCCTTCTTTCAAAGACAATCAAGAGTTACTCAGACAAAACGCTTTCAAATGAAGAAGACTCAGGTCAACGTAAGTTGACCTATTTTCTTAAATCGATTCATCCATAATACAATTCAACACGCATACCACCCATTCGGAACAAGTCGAAATAGGTCGACTTGACTTGCCATCCAACGACGAGCCAACATAAGTTGACTTGACTTCTAATAACACTCATCAAAAATAATAAAAGCATGATTAACATGCATAGTGACGCTCAAATGGCGTCTGACCAAAATATTTGCACTCTGCCTGCCAAATGGTTGGGTTGACACAACTTTTCAACTTGATGAGATGCGTTGTCAAGTTCTTTCATTCCGCCCCATACCGACTGTTGGAAAAGAAACGCAGACATCTCCGAATTCTCAAGTGGAGCTAGGATACCATTGCTTTAATGATGACTTCACTATCTTTCTAACTTTGGTGTGAATAACTTCATCAAGTAACCCGGCGATCACTATTCAAATCAGCGGCCGATTTGGACAACCGATACATTGGTTACCCTGCGAAAACAAGGTCCACTCTAAAATTTTATTGGTTGCCTTGTCCTCCTCGGCAATAATGATTTTTTTCCTCCCACGAATGATGAAGTACCCGTCTTCATCATAAGAATCTTTAAAGCGTTGCTCTAGTCGCTACTTCCTATGAACCCATCGCGACTTCCTCAGGTTTGCACTTCTTATGGTGCAAACTTATTCACGAAGATAGTGCATACTCGCACTCTCGCACTCCATCCAAGACTAGTAATTACACGAGCTGGGCTTCTTTTGGCGTCAGTTTCCCATACGTTAGTGGCTCCTAGGACGGCCATCAGAAGGGTATACTATGACAACTCTCCTTAACGTGAGGTGTTAGAAAAAAAAACCACTTAAGGCTCTTCTGTGAATAGTCGCAAGTTCTTCCCCTACGAGGTAGTCTGGGATACTCCTCGTCCTCGCCCGGGCGAACCTCGGATCTCAAAAGTCGGGCTGGCTCCACCACAACAGCATGATATCCTTCCGCAAAGCGGTCCACTCTGTGTCGATAACAGGGCCGACCCCTAAGACAATGAACCTCCGCCTCAGATGCCTCATAGGCAAAGAAAAAAACGTCTCCCATGGCAGGCGAACGATCTCTTGTCGCCTGATGTCAATGGTAACTTAGACGAAGAAGAAGATCACAGAAGAATAAATCATTCAGACATACGTGCATTGACAAAGAGAGGGCATTCGGGAAAGAATGGGCGACCTTAGAAAAATGTTTACGTTCAATTGATTTCTTCTCCTTTGTGATCGCTTCATTCTTCGTCACCTTTCTTTTTTTCAAGTTTTAGTTCGAAGCATACATACAAGCGTGAAGATGTGAGAACAATCAATCATTCGTCATCTCACTGTCAAATCCTATTTCGTTTCAATAAGCCTCACTTGCAATCAGATCAAACAACAAGTTAAAAAAGAAAACAATGCAAACTCAAACTCATGTCATACTTTCATTCACACGCGCAAACACATATTTTCTCTACCTTTTCAGTGAACATTCAAAAAACAAGGCCAAGCAAAGTGCGGGTTCCCATAGGTGTGAAGGGGTCTGAGTCAAAACTGACCTTGAGTGAAGTTGAAGCGACGACGCATTCAAGAAGACCGTGTCAAATCGCGCTTCAGATGAGACAATCGTTACAACGAGTCGTCACTAAAGCGATCCACATCGCTCCCTAGAACGATCGTGACACCTTCTCAACACCCAATCACCTCCCTGTAATCTGACTACATTGTAGCGTCGCTGCCACTCGCCACCAATGTCAATGTGTCGCTGCTGTGTCATAGACAACACAACGTCAATGCTACCACTTCGACGACACCTCTCTGAGTCAATACCTGACCGCCGTGAAAACTAGGCAGCGCTTCCGCACCACTGTCAAAAACTCACTGCTGACGCCAAGAAAATGCGGCAACGCTTTTGTGTCGCGACTCAAAATGCGATACCGCCGCCACGAAAAACGAGCAGCGCTTCCACGTTACCACTCAAAATGCGTTGCCGCTGCCGCAAAAGTTCGGCAGCACTTCCACGTCGTTGCAAAGAAAGACACTGAAGACGCCACAAAAGTTCGGCAGCACTTCCGTGTCGCTGTAAAAAAAAACACCTTCGACGCTGCAAAAGTTCGGCAGCACTTCCTCGTCGCTGCGAAAAAACAACGTCGACTCCACAAAAGTTTGGTAACACTTTCACGTCGCTGTACAAAAAACACCATAGACACCGCAAAACTTCGGCAACACTTCCGTGCCGTTGCCGCAAAAAGCAGCAGCAACAGAAAAATTCCCACGAGAAATGAAAGTCGAAAAAATATTCCATAAAAAAAAAATCCTTCATATTTATAAATTATCATTCCAATATTTGTCCAATTCTAAAATTTTTAGATTTATTTGATAAGTCCCCGTCTAAATATGAGCTTTTCTGTCCAAGTACATCTATTTGTTCACGATGGAATGAAAGGTTATACGAGTTTATGAAATGTTTTAATTAAACTTTCATTCTACTACAATAAATATCTTCTAATTTAGATTGGATTAACATATTTATGATTGAAAATCCTTACTTAAAATGACAGTCCAATTAAAATATTTCATGAACTCATCCCGACTTTCATTCCATCTCTAGCATGCAGTTCAAATAAGAAGGGATACCCCATTCTAGGAAGAAAATTTTTCAAGTAAGACGGAAAATTTTGAAATTAGAATGATATTTTTTAAGATGGAATGAAAATTTAAAATTTAGAATGTAATTTTACTATAGAATGATTATTTAATTCTGGGAAAGTATCTCCCCCACGACCGTCGCTATGGCTGCGGCTATGGCCGACAACACCTCTACCCTTGGTGAGATGGTGGCTATGGCAGCCTCCTCTCTCAGCCTCTACTGCAGACCTCCACTACTGCTCCCTTCTCCAGCCAACAATCCCTCCTCACTCAACAGCTTCAGCAACTCCTCTCCCCAACTGGCCAACACTCAAGTAGAGTGTGGGTGGCACCTCAAATGTATGAGGCAACTGTTGGCCAACCCAGCTTTTATAGTTGGCCAAAGGCTGAGGGTGGCTGCTTGCCCTCAGCCAAAAATCGTAGATGGCCCCAACCCTTGATAAAAAACGAGATTAAAAGCTGAAATCCTTGATGTTCCCCTAGGAACACCAGGCTCCCAGCCCCAGCAATGCAACTGGCTACTACGCGAGGCCAAACGCAGTTGCAAATGGCTGCCTCAGCAGACTGTTTGAACCCAACAGTCTGCTGTCAACTCAGGGTCTAGATGTTTTTTTGCCCTGCATCTGGTCTCGAGGCCGCGATCAGATTCGCAACCTTTTTTTTTCCAACTCTTCTTCACCCCTTTCCCCTTCATTACTTTGGCAACCTTGTTTTTCCCAAAAAAATGGAAGAAAAATAAATTAATTAAAAAAAAGGAAAAAAAAAAAAAAAAAAACTACCTTGTTTTCCCTCAGCCCTACTTTGCTAGCAGGGTGTGCTCACCAATGCCCGTTGAGCCACCCCTTCTGCTAAAAAGCAGACCCAAGTTCAAACCCCATGACAATCAAATGGGGATACCAAGAAGTACCCCAATTTTGATGATTTTTAATTAAAACTCACTATATAAAAAAATATGAAAAACATCAAGCGCGTGGGTTAGGTGCCCACGCATCCACAAAAAAAAAATCCAAGTCAGAAAAAATAATTTCGGCCACCAAAACAATGTTGGCGCGAACCAAAAAACAAGAAAAATAACTCTTCCCCCTTCGAAGCTTTGAACCTTTTTTTTTTTTTTCTTTTTTTTTTCCAGGTGCCTTGTCAACGAGGTAGAGCAAATCTCACGTGAGGCATCAACTACCACACTCACCTCATACTCACACTAATGCTGTAGTGCTCTGTATTTTTTTCTTCTTTTTTTCTCTTTTACATTGGCATAAGCCAATGGCCACTTCAAATTCGTTGTACATCCACGAACTGCTGAAATACAAACATGGGTTCGAATCGTAATGAAAAGGGGGGTCCCCTTGCCGCATCTTGGCCTTGCCAATGAGGCAAGGCAATTCATGGTGCCATTGGGCATTCATGAACTGTTGAAACACAAACTCAAGTTCGAATCTAGATGCAGCTAGGTGAACGGGGGTGCGCCCTTTTTCACAGTTGTTGCCCCTCTTTCATATCCTGTCAGCAATGCAGGGCAGTCCGTGGGCCCTGACCCCCCTCCGGTATCTATGGGACCACTGAAGGCCGTATCAGTTTAATCAATGAGTATTTGGTAATTTTGTTTTCTGTTTTCTGAAGTTTCGAACAGTGGACCTATGGGTTTCAGTCCCAAGGTTGTTGCGTACACTGTTG
>BFEA01000344.1:1689325-1703353 GCA_003427395.1 Chara braunii
CTCCGCCAGGACTTAATGTTTAATTTCTTAGTCGCGTTCGGGAGACCTATTTGTATCCATGTGTACTTGGTCTACTTCTTCTTCTTCTTCTTCTTCTTCTTCTTCTTCTTTTTCTTACCTCATTATCTCTTTCCTCTTCGATTTTGTTTTCCTTCGATCATTTCCTGAATGTTACACTGTGTGGTTTCACCTTTTACAGTCGTCATTCGTCTGTCAGTTGATGCTTATCACACCTGACCCCCCTCACAAACTGCTGAGACACAGACCTGAGTTCAACCCCTGTCGGGAATCCACAACGGGAATTTTTTTTGGACCACTTCTCGATTTATGGGTGTCGTCCTTGCGCAGGGGCTACCAACGCGATCGGCGCGGTTGTTCCTGGCTGTACGATCTAGCGATCGAATGGCCGAAAAATGGACGCGCTCGTTACGTGAGGCAGGTCCAAAAGGAGCTAGCCAGGTGATATCGTCGTCAGGCTCGATCCCTGCGCCTGCTGGATGAAAGTCTGTTGTCTTACCTACTGGGCTAAGCTTCTACTGCGGGACTTAAACCAACAATTCTTCTGTATAAAGAGTTGCTGCCAGCAGGCCACCCAAAAAAGCCTTAGCAGGCTTTACATATCGTTTCCCCGCCCTCGACCAGCCGCACCGCCATCGGCACGACGACTATCTAACGGTATGGCACGCATGTTGCCGCCGTATACACGGCGCAACATAAAAAAATGTCGCACGACACTCTAAACTAATGCTCCCACCAATCGCATGCCCCTGAGGCCTTATCGGGAATCGTGAACGACATACCATTCTGCCGACTCTCACTGTTTCGATCGGACGTCAACGACGTCAGACTCTAAAAAAAATTAAGTCTCTCAATCATGACGTTGGTCTGAATAACTTAGGCAACGTTATTCTCATTAAGTCTGCCAATCCAACAAAAGAGCGTCGGACAGTGTCTATCCTTAAAAAAATTGGGCAGGAATCACGAAAATAAAAATTCACGGATGATTTTGTAATATATTACATCAAACCTCAATTCATCAATTGTTGGAAAGACTACAATTAGACTAAAAATTTTACGTGTAACTTATAGATTATCAGCGTTCGTCCGTTTTCACCTGCATTGCCACTTGTACGCCCCCTTGTACGACTGCGGATTCGTACTCTTGTACTCGTACGCTAGAGGCCCCGTAAGAGTTTTTACTTATTTATTTTTTTTAATCTTTTTTTTTTTTTTCCCTCAAATTCTTAAAAGAATCTGAAGATAATACTTAACCAAATGTTACTTGTTTTATGTAGTTGCATCACATATCTATTTTTTAGATTGTTTCAATGATTTTTTTTTTTTTTCGCACGAGGGCGTACAAGACGTATACGTTTACGTACAGGTTCCCGTACAGATTCCTTACAGACATTACCTGTACATTTCGTACGGAAAGGTCATGTACGTATACGTTATGCAACATAGGTTTTCACTCCACCATTATTTGAGTTGTCAACTCCCTGCTAAAAATAAAACGATCATTGCAAAGAAGTGGTCATCTAAAAATAGACACATAGTCGACATGACAAAATTATTACTTGTACTGAAGTTTAAATAATCGAGTTCCTAATTCAATTTTTTTTATCCGAATTGTTGAGACAAAATGATATACCATCGAGAGTCAACAACTATGTTTTCTTTATTAAAAAATTATGCATAGTCCTAATCTACGTAGCATGGTGTTTGCGTTCGGAGGTGAACGCAAACATGTTCGCCCGAACAGGAACAAGCCCATCAAACCCTTCAAACACGAACATAAAAAACAAAAAACAAATTCTGAGAAAAATATGAAAACAATATATGTTATAAAAAATAGCAATACAAGCAACTTTTGCCCTGGAGTCATATTCAAATTTGTGGCAAATCATGAGTTAAAAATTAAAAACTAATTTTGTTCGCCCGAACATGTTCACGAGCTGTTACCGCGAACACGTTTGTCGTGCTACGCAAGTCCTAACACTTAATGATGACTTAACAAAAGTAATACACGTTATCCCTCATTTTTATAAGAAACCAAAATAAATTAAAAAATTGAACTATGTGTTAGATAGTGTTTAACTTAGATATTGATATCAAGTGAGGCTTTGAGTATCACAACTCTAAGGGGAATCCTGCCCACCTCCGACCTTTATCTGTTTATAAAGATATAAAGCAGAAAATCAAATTGTTGGTAAATAAATTATTGATCTAAACTTTTACTAAATAACCATACGATCAACCGTTTGACGTTAAGGGCAGTAATTAATTTCACATAAATGGTACTTTCAATCTGAGTAAAACATGATAGTTAAATATAAATCACAAATAGTTTTGTAAAGATTTTTAAAATATTTATAATGATGAGGAGTCATTTGCTGTCACTGATTCTCGATCCCAATGAGAATGTAAGTGATGCTTAGTAATCCTCTTAGTACCCCGGGTTGAATTGTGAGATTCATGACCTCGATTCTTTTTCGCATAATAGAATAACGTAGTTTTTTTGTAAAAAAAAATCAAAGAAACCAATGTTTATAATCATCGAAAACTAAAAAACTAAAAAAAAAATCATAAACAATTGTGTAGCACATCGAACATGTTCGTAGTTTTTTCAAGTATCTAAACATGTTCAGGTGTTAGAGCGAACACCTACCTAACATGTTCGGTCAAACAAATATTTTTTTTTGATTTTTTTTTTTTTTAATAGTTTTTTTATGAAAGTCTGGTTACGAATCTGAGCATACCTCCGTTACAGAAGTTATTTGCATTATTATTTTACGTTATATATACTTTTTTTTTTTTTTTTTAATTTTATTGTTCTTTTAAATATTTTTAAGTTCACGTTTAGAGGGTTTTGTCGCTCGTTAGTTTTCAGTGAGAAACGTTCGGGTTCGATCATTGAACGTAAACTCGATACAACACAACTAAAAAAGAGTAAGTTTTAAAAGGATACTAAAAATAGTGTGTTGAGACTGAAGATATACGAAGCACAACTTGTAGCTTAAATAAGAGTAAGTTCTGGAAGGAGACAAAAAAACACTACATTGAGAGTGAAGATATACTAAGCATTAGTTCTTGCTGATAAGACAGACTCATAAAGACTAAGATAAAATATGTTATAAAAATATGATCTGAAAAAATAGTTTCACGATAAATTTCAAGAAGTCTCACTAATTCTACACTATCTCATGTAGTTTCACTTCAAATCCGTACAGTCTCAGTCAGTTTAAAAGTTATTTCAAGTCTCAAAGACTAAGTAGCGAGAGTCATAGACAAGTCATAATTGAACGGTCCGATGAATTAAAAACTGAGCGTAAGACTAGGCCGCAAAGTCTCATTAGGTACCAAGTGACCTTAACTGTCCCAAAGTGGTTTCAGTTTGCATAATGCAGTCCTAAAATTTTTTAAGCTAACACCTATGGTTCCAAAGCACCTCCAACCAATTGAACATAATACTAGATAGTCCTAAGTAATAATATTATAAGTTTCGCTCGTCCCCAAAAACAATATGGTTGTCAGTCCACATTTCTCCTTTAAGTCACAAATTATTCATTAAGTCTCAATTGAAGTTGGGATAATTAACAGAGTGTCCCATAACACTAACTACTAAACGTCTGTAACAGTGCATATAAATAAACAACTCGTTAAAGTGCTGCTCTAAATCATTATTGCGGTCAAGAAAATAAAATGTTATATGTAGAGCAGTTCCGATGGGTCCTAGCAGCCCAGCAAGCTGATGCAAACATTTCTACATGTTAGATTGACACTTACATGGATCCAAAAAGAACAATTATAGCGCAATCAAATTTTTCCGTTTAATATACATTTCAGTCAAAGTTTTACGACTTTTGCTCAAAAACGAGGAAGATCGTGAATGTATCCAACCCAACTTTAGCTTAAGTAAGGATGTGTTTTATTTCAGCGATGAATAAAATGGATCTATAACTGGAAATGATTGCGGTGTAATTATCTCTAAAAAACAAAAAAATTGTATTGTTTTATAATAAACAATATCACTTCAACAAAATTCAAATGTGGGTTGATACCAGTTCAACTTTAGAACAATAGGGACACACTGCAAGCATTGCGAAGTTCACCTTCATTGTCTTAAAAAAAAAAAAAAAAAAAAAGTGATTGTTGTATGCTACAAAACAAAATCTGGTTTATACTGATAAAAAACAATGTCCAAGTTTCAAAATATAGTTAATAACTAGCTCCTGGTGTGATGCTTTTGTATGTCCACATTCAAGTGACTAAATAATACTTAAGGTGACATTACACCATTTTGTGTAAGCTGATGAACAACTTTTACCTTCATACTGGCTAGAGGAGTGTTGTCGTCACTGCAGCCCCTAAGTAAAATCACAGACCACTTTATAGTCTTTGATCTTGGTTGTCGCACTTTCGCAACATACTTAGTATGATATTTTTCCCTCTTTTATTTTCATTATTCATAAATTCTTTCAAGATAAATAATATTCTTTAATTTTCAAAACAGGAAAAAAAACGTTTCCCCCCCCCATTTGTTTCTTCTACCCCTAAATATTTCAAGATAATTTATGTTCTGTCACGTTCAGAATAACATTTGTTTTACTTTTGTGATAAGTGGTCGAAAAGTTACAGCTCTTTATAGTTCATTGTCTCTATATCGTTTATTTTTCCATTGTAGATATATCACATCGTTAGTTATACTTACAATTTCCTGAAGGTGATTTTTATATTTTTCCGTTCCAACAAAATGAGAGTGTAAAGTTAACTTTAATTGTTTTTGTGAGAAGTTTTAAGGAGGTAATTTTAAAATTTTTAGACTCCCACAAGAGTTACCTTTGATAACCTCTCTCAAAGGTTGTACCTTGTTCCAATAAATGTGTAAACGAGGAATTATGAAAAAAAAAAAAAAAACTTTAAAAATAATATTTAACTTGCTTTAATTTCGAATATATACGTGATGTTATCTCCAACAACACTCTTTTTTCTTATTATACCTTCCCGTGAAAAACAAAAGGATAATTATGGAAATGAGAGGAGTAGATCCTCTCCCCCATATCTCTCACTCTCCATCTCTAGCTTCTTTCACTCCGTGCATATTGTTCGAAGAGATATTTAAGATTCTTCGATCAATAATATTCTCACTTTTGACTGAAAGAGGATATGTGTGATCATACTAGTGTTTTTTTCTAAAATCAAGGGCATGGGTTCCCACAAAATACAATTTATTTTTGTTTTTATTTTTAAATACATGTTCTAACAATTACGGTTCGTTATTTTATAGGAAATCTGACCGTTCAGTCAACTGTTTGAGAATAAAAAACCTTATTTATGTTGTTTGAAATATAACGCCAATTTTAAATTCTGATATATCATAATGAAAAGAAAATGATCTGAGTTTCGTGGAGTTCAGTTAGTTTTATTGTGATATCATGTACTCGTTTTCGTTTTCCTTACGTATCTGCATTAAAATGAAAAATAGGCGCAAAATTCACAATACACAAAATCCAGGACTGCAATCATGATTGTTTAAATACAAGTTAATGTTTGATCTAAGATTAAATAATTCATGCATATGTAGTTCCACAATATTATATTTTTTTCCATATTTATTTCCACCTAGACTATGATACATATTTTTGACACAATCTCCATTAACAACGAAATTCCCACAATAAATAAAAGTTTAAAAAATATTCAATTTTAAATAAATCCTTCATATTTTAAGATTATGATTCCACAGTCTTCCAATTTTAAAATTTTGTTTTATTTGACAAGTTTCTATCTGAAAATTACGTTTCTCTTCCAAATACATCTATTTGTTGAAGATAAAATGAAAGTCATTACGAACTTATAAAATGTCTTTGTTAAATTTTATTATACTTTAACGAATATCCTCTAATTGAGATTGAATTAACATATTTATGACCAAAACTCCTTATAATAAAAGTATATTCCAGTTGAAAAAAATTATAAACTCATTTGAATTTTTTTTTTAATCTCTAGCATGCAGTTCAAACAAAAAGGGATACCCAATGTTTTAAGGAAAATTTTCAAGTAAGACAAAAATGTTCAAAAGTGAAATGATTTTTTTTAAAGATGAAATAAAAATTTCAAACTTTAAATACAATTTTTTACAAAATTATTATTTAATCATACAATTTTTTATATTGATTTCGGATATATGTGGTTTCGCCATAATCAATTACTCGTTTTTTAAAGAGTTGTTATTATCAAAACGGTGTCTCTTATTTTTGTCGGGTTACTTTATGTAGTCAATACTTTATTAAAACGATACGGAAAAAATAAAAATTGTTGCCTATGAAAATTAATACTTGATCAGGTACATAACCAAAATTTTACAACAAAAATTGAAGTTCGAAGCCTATATGAATCTAACTGAAAAATATTATGCAGAATTCTCGAATTATGCATATTGCTCTTACGAAGAGTTGAACTCTTTACTTATTCGTTCGACTTACCTCGTTCACACGATTTTATATAAATCATTGCATTTTTTCTGTGATTCTGCTTTAAAGCAATGTGGGTTCAATTGAAGGTTGAAAAAAAAAAATCTCTCTATAACACTTTTGAAAAGCATTTCTTAACTCGATTATCGTAGAATCAACATAGAAAAAGTTGATTCATTTATCGATTCTGCATAGCATCTTCGCGAAAAGATCAAATCACTTAATTTATCTTACCGTACTATAATAAAAAGTACAATTTCAATATCACACGGTTGAGAAACAACAACGAAAAAAAATTTCAAAATTACATAATCATTCTGTAGTAAAATTACAATCTAAGTTTTAAATTTTCATTCCATCTTAAAAAATATCATTCAAATTTTAAAAATTCTCATCTAACTTGCAAACTTTCATTCCAAGAATATGGTATCCCTTCTTATTTGGACTGCATACTAGAGATGTAATGAAAGTCAAGATGAGTTCATAAAATATTTTAATTGGTCTGTCATTCTAAGTAAGGATTTCAATCATAAATAAGTTAATCCAATCTGAATTAGAGGATATTTGTTGCAGTAGAATGAAAATTTAATAAAATATTTCATAAACTCGTCCAGACTTTCATTCCATCTTGAAGAAATAGATGTAGTTGAAAGATAAAGTTCATATTTAGACGATAACATATCAAATAAAACTGAAAATTTTAGAATTTGACGGACATTGGAATGATAATTTGTAAATGTGAAAGATTTTTTTTTATGGAATATTTTTTCAACTTTCATTTCTCGTGGGAATGTTCTTGTTGAATGATTGATGTTTTAATTAAAACATTTCCTCTAAAAAAATAAATTAGCCTCAGAAACGGAACAGTAGTTCGATCTTGGTGTCTTTTGTTGAAGAAAAAACACTCCTAAACTTATCGCGCTACCGTATACTTTGAGAATTGCAGGAGCATGCTCTCTACTGGTAGAAGTTTGAGAGTTTGTAGCTCACCTCAATTTCAAAAGTTCCATAAAGGTGAAACTTCTTACATGGTTGATCACCTCTGTTCTATCCGAACCTCTGTCTAACGAAGTAAGGTAGAGTACATATTTTCTTATCAGAAGTGCAAAACTACAATAATCATAATAAGAGCAATACTTAAATGTTACTAGGGTTGTGTATGGTCGTTACAAAAACTTTCGGAATGGTTGCTTTATAAAAATAGTGAGGTATAATAATTGGTTTCTTTTTTTTTATGTCATGTTGATAGTGTGATTATACGACATCTGAAGTTGTGCGATGTCGTAATTTTTTTGCATCATTAATTTTAACAATAGAAAAATTTTCCAAAACTAAATAATCATTTTTTAGTAAAATTACATTCTAAATTTCAAAGTTTTATTCCATCTAAAAAAATGTCATTCCAATTTTAAAATTTTTCGTCTTACTTGAAAACTTTCATTCCAAGAATGGGGTATCCCTTCTTATTTGAACCGCATAGTAGTGATGAAATGAAAGTCTGAATGAGTTCATTAAATATTTTAATTGCACTGTCATTGTATGTAAGAATTTTCAATCATAAATAGGTTGATCAAATTTAAACTATAAGGTATTTGTTGTAGTAGAATAGAAGTTCAATTAAGATATTTAATAAACTCATCCAGACTTTCATTCCATTTTAAATAAATAGATGTAGTTGGAAGGGAAAACTCATATTTAGACAGAAAGTTATCAAGTGAAACTGTAAATTTTATATTTGCACGAACATCGGAATTATAATTTATAAATATGAAGGATTTGTTTTGAATGGAATGTTTTTTCAACTTTCATTTCTCCTGGGAATTTTTTTTTGAATATATGGTGAATAACCTTTGAATGCAACTATTTATAGTTGTACGAACCTTTACCGTACGGGGCTCACCCACTTACACAAAAGACACTAAAATATATGGTTTAACCCTGACTATACATATGAGGTAGTATCGATTCATTTTATTTTATTTTAATCGTGGCACTAAGGTCTACCCACACTCGATCTCAAGCATGGGTCTACCCAAGCATCAATATCGTCTATTGCTGAAGGGGGCGTCCGATCAGATTTAGGAGGGTAGCGTGCCTCTCCTACCCCCCCGTTCTCCTAACTCTCCCCAACTCAACCATCTCCCCTCCAACATAAAAATTATCAGGAAAAAATGAAAGTTGAAAAAATATTCCATAAAAAAAATTCTTCATATTTATAAATTATCATTCCAATGTTCGTCAAATTCAATAATTTTCGTTTGATTTAATAAGTTTCCGTTCAAATATGAGTTTTCTCTTCCAACTATATTTATTTGTTCGAGATAGAATGAAAGTTTGAACGAATTTATGAAATGTTTTGATTGAACTTTCTTTCTACTACATTAAATATCTTCTAATTTATATTCGATTAACTTATTTGTGACTGAAAATCCTTCATAGAATGAGTCCAATTAAAATATTTCATGAACTCATCCATACTTTTATTCCATCTCTAGTATGTAGTTCAAATAAGAAGGGATACCCAATTTTTTGAATGAAAATTTTCAAGTAAGACATAAAATTTTAAAATTTGAATGACATTTTTGAAGATGACATGAAAATTTAAAATTTAGAATCTAATTTTACTATAGCATGATTATTCATTATGAGAATTTTTTATGTTGAGTCCCCCACTGCAACATAGATTTTCAAGACCCGTACAACCAAATGCGCAAATAACCACGTCGGTGGACGCCGTCCAGTCACATGAAGTGCGCTTAGGTGTAAGTCCTACGAATCGAACCGTCAACTTATCCATTATTGACAATTTTGCACTATTGTCCGAACCGCTGAGTCTTATACTATTTGCGTTGAAGGTTTAATCGAAGTACGTTTTAGGTAAATCATTACTCATCAAGTCATTTTATCATAAAAAATTCAGTGAATGGTTGAAAAATATTCGATGTCTAAAATACTTAACAAATTTCTTTGTAAAGGTGTCTGCTGTAGCTGCGCGATAATGTATCAGGTAAAAATAGCGGTCCCCAGTTATGATGTCACAATGATGCTGCCCCACAAAATGGACGTAGGGTCGACAACCGAATACTTCCTAGTGATTCTCATCTACTTTCGCTGCCCCCATTCAGAAACAACAATGTCTGAGACCATACAACATACACACCACCCCCCTAGGGTAGGTCGAGTAGGTTAGTCCCGTAATCAAGATGCTAAAATTAGGGTTAACATCGTGTTTTAACCACTATTCAAACCTAATTATTTTTTCAATCATGGCAGTTAGGTACACTCACACTCAATCTCAAGCGTGAGCTCAAATCTCAAGGGCAAGTTGTCGGGAGGCTATCCACGAACCATTGTCGCCTGTCGCTGAAGGAGATGCCCGATCGCACCCTAGAAGTGTAGCGTGTCCCCCCTTCCCCTAACTCTCCTCAACTAAGCCCCCTCCCCTCCCCCCCCTAACATAGATATCCAGACCCGCACAACCCGATGTGCAAATGGCCCCGCCAGTGGACGCCCCCAGTCAAATCCTCTTAGGGGCAGGTCTGAAGAATCAAACCTGTAACCTCATCCAAAATTGACTAATTTGTATTGGTGTCCGAACCACTGGGCCTTAGACTATTTGTGTTGAAGGTTTGGTCTGAATACGTTTTAGGCAGATCATTACTTATCAAGTTAATTGTATCCTAAAATTTTCAGTGGATAGTTGAAAATATCCGATGTCCAAAATACTGAGCAAATTCCTTTGTAAAAGTGTTTGTTGTAGCTGTGCGACAATGTATTGGGTGAAAATAGTAGGCCCCAATTATGACGTTGCTGCCCCACAAAATGGAAGAAGGGTGGGCGACCGAACATTTGTTAGTGATTGCACATCCCATCTATTTTCGTCGCCCACATTGAGAGACAATAGTGTCGAAGGCCACACATCTAAGCTCGTGAGGATTGCAGGGTTGGAGCGAGTTCGCAGCTCTAAGGTTGCGCTTTAGTAGGCTTCGACGCCCGTGTCAATGTGACATATTTTCAACGACGGGGGACTAATGGGGAAAGTTGTTGGGGGACCGGTCCACCGAGTTTTTACGGACTACCTACAGTTATCGCGTATAGAATAGGCATGGTAGCAAATTTGGAGGACCGGTCCTCCCTTGTATGTGAATTGCAAAAGCGCCTTCCAACCCAAGCATTGAGGCCTGTATTCTCTAAATAGGGAGGTCAATACTGGGAAGATGTGGGAAGGCGCAACGAAACAGACGTTCTACAAAAGACAACTTTGGCGATTTTTTATGCTATGAGGAATTCACTGAAAAATCTAAAAATTTGAGAATATATAAATTAGATTGTGTTTTTTCCAGTAAAAATATCTGAAAATTTCCAAAAACCACCAGTACTTCCTAGAGTCGTGCCCGTTAACGCGCCACGATTTTAGGAAACGTACGGGTTACTACATGAGCGCTCAAATTCATCCGACTAGAAATATTTTTACTCTTTTCTTTGCCGCGGCCGATAGTTGAGCCAAGTATTGGTGGTTTAAGACCACGACAATTCGGCACATTTTCCATTTTTGCCACTCAACCATGGGTGGGCCAAAGGGTAGATCGCAACTGCAATTTGACCCATATTCCAATTCTGCCATCCTCTTTCTCTTTCTCTCTCTCGTGCACCCACTTAGTCCCATTGCTTTGGCTACCTTAGGGCTGCGTTTCCCGCATGCACGTGGTAGAGAATAAAGTAAACCACTTTCATCAGGGGTATTGCTAACTCTAGGCAATGTGGTATCAGACAGTGAAATACATCCTGGACAGACTGTCAGGATTCAACCTCCCGATGAAAGTTCGATGGAACAATTTGGCATGGTACAGCCAACATACCAACACTTCTGTGTTGGCGAAAAACCCTACCAAAGATCCCAACAATACCAACCAACCAGGCGGAGCAAAACAATGATCTCAACTACCTCAGTTGCTTGACATCTCAGTTGGTTGGCACCAAGAGGGCCCACCCAGTCAGCGGAGATGGAACTCACAACCTTCCACACCTTTAACTAGGCCAGATGCTTCACTTCAACACCTTTCTCGGCCTTTTGGCTAACATCCAAAAAAAAGACAAAAAAGAACTGCTCCCCCCCCCCCCCGGGGTGATCAAATGAGCGTCCCTAGGTGCGCCCTCATCCTTAGGCATGACCCTTTGTGGTCCAAACGGACTCCGTAGGTTGAGGCCCCACCGGTGCTGCGTCCATGTGAGGAAAGCGCCTACCTGACCTCAAGGACGGCCAGGTTCCGGTCTTCCGGGCATGAAGGGATAAAATATGTTCCACTGGCGCGCCCCTTACCGCCTCGCCACCTGCCCTGCGAACCTGTTACTGTCACCTCACCTCCATGGGACCACGTCCCACTACTGTCGTCATCCGAATAGAACACCCGGTAATTCTCGCCGTATCTGGGCTGAAATTTGTGCCAAATACCGCTATAACGACCAGGCGTTCTATTCGGGTGAAGCCGGTAGCAGCGACATTGCTACCGGTAGTAGGACTCGGCCCCTGGTCGGCCAACCCCAGCCAACGCCAGCCAACGCTCGCCTCGATTTGGGCCCGGAGCGGGGGCTACGTCCCACTTGCACGAATTGCGAGATACTGACCGTAGATAGCAAAGATCAACGGCCGAAATCTCCTAATTTGCGCCAGTGGGACCTTGCCCCGGGAGGGGGGGGGCGGGGAAGGGCGCCAAACACGATATCTCCGTGGTGCCGAGGCCTATTTACAGGGCGGTGACGTGGATTGGCGGGTCAACCCCGCTTCTCTTTTCGGCGGCACCGCGTCCACCCACAAAAGGGTGAAGGGTGAAAAGGGTAATGGTCCTCCCCGCCACGCTGACGCTGTGTGCCCACACGCCTTGGTAACCGTCCGTCAGCTTGTCAAGTGTGTCAACGTTTTCGTGCGCCCAAGCTCTCGGCGCAACGTGTGTCTGGAATCTTCGTCCTCGTCGATCGCGTGCTGTTGACGTCGCGGCGCCATCGCCGTGGAAATGGCGGGAGCTCAGCGCCTCGTGCCTGCAGCCGCCGCTGCGGCGAAAAGACAACACCCAAACCTAGTGCGGGAAATCGCCATTGCAGCGACGATGGGACTGGCTGGCGGAGCAGTCTGGAAAATGTACCATTGGAACCTGAAGAGGAAATCAGATGAACTCTACTCTGCGTTGGAGCGCGGAGAAGTGACCCTCGACGCCAAGTCGTGAAAACGGTAAAGGAAGCAAGAAGATGGCGGCAAGCGTCTGGTCCACGTGGCGGCAGATAAGCCGGTGTAGCTTCGTTCGCTCGACTGATCATGGATAGATGGGTGACCGAACAGGACGAGGATGAGTCTGCGCAGATGACGTGTACATCACATGGCGTTTTTTTCTTACACCAGAGAGAGAGAGAGATGGGGGAGGGGTAGGAGGGAAAAATCAGGAATGGATGAGTGTGTGTGATTGCGCTGTGTGAGTTGGACAGAAAGGGTTGATTGGGAAGACCAAGCAATCGTGGAAGGTAGGGAGGGATCTCTTGTAGTGGTTCTGTGTGAGGGAGGGAGAGAAGAGCCTGGGTAAGGAGGGGGTTGGACGGGGGTAGGGCGAGGCGGGGGGGGGGGGGGGGGGAGAGAATGGTTAAGGATGGAGGTAATTGATGTTGACGATGACAGTATTGGCGAATATGAGTCTGTTTGTGAGCAGCATGAGTTGCGCCATTACCGGCGCGCAGCGCGCTTGAGAAAGCAGTCAAGAGAAAGGCAATCACTCAACTAACCACTCATTGGCGGCGCTTGAATGTCATGATTTTATTCTTTACTTAAGACTTCGTTCAGGCGGCGGGAAGAAATATACGCTTTCCTCAAATACCCACTGTCCTAGCTTCGTCGCCATTTTCTCCGTCGAATCCTTCTCCTTTTTCTCTTACTCTCCTCTCTCTCTCTCTCTCGCGTTTTTTCTCTCTTCGTCGATGCTTCCTGTGTTCTCCTCTCCTTGTTTCACTTCCCTTCCACTGTTTCTTGAATTTCCTCGATTTCTTCAATATTTCTTTAATTACATCAATTTCTCCACTCCAAATTTCTTCAATTACCTCAATTTCTCCACTCCAAATTTCTTTAATTACCTCAATTTCTCGATTTTTTTCACTCGACTTCTTTAATGCAAGCTCTGTCGATAACATGCTTGGTGGATTGAACGAAGAGCGAACAGGAGGTCAGCAGCTGGACGAGGAGGAAGGGAAGTAAGCCCGCCATGATACTCCCCTGTTTTTTTTTTTCTTTGAAGAGGGAGGAAGGGAGGGAGGGAGGGAGGGAGGGGCAGTTGTAAGGCGTCGAGGTGAAGTGTTCTTGTCCCCCATCATCAGAGAGAGAGAGGGACAGGAAGCCGTCCACTGTTGGGAGGGAGGGCGTGGGCCGATCTCATTTGTTCGCGAAATCTTGTCCTGGATTTTGTTGTGTCGAATCTTTTTTCTTTGTTTTTTTGGTTACGTCGAATGTTTATCTTTCTTTTTCGTGTTTTTTATTTGTTTTCCTGTCCAACTTTTTTTCCTTTTCCTGTGGATTCCC
>BFEA01000344.1:1705738-1724263 GCA_003427395.1 Chara braunii
TTCGGGAGCAGCAGGCCCGTGATTCAGACGCATGTGACTAACATGCAAAATCGCTTCACTAAATTGATATCTCTGTTCGTCCCGATGGTGTCCACAGAATCTCAAATCGGTTGACTGCTGTATGAAATGGGGTTTCGGTAATACTAATTTGTTAAATCAATCTGCCTAACTCTGGCATGCATCGAAACTGTTAAATCATTCTGTCCAAAATGGTCATCATTTATCCCAACCTATATCCAGTATGTCCAAAATGCTCATCGTTTATCCCAACCTAAATCTGATGTGTCCAAAATGCTCATCACTTATCCCAACCTGTATCGACTGCCCAAATCGGTTCCGATCATGAACTAAATAGGAAAATCGAACTGACCGATTCGGTTTGATGATTGTCCAATTGATTTTTCGTTTGTCCAAATCGCTTCACCTTTGTCCTAACTTACCTGGTCAAAGGGGTAATATAGCGTAGTAATCGAATGAAGATGATTTTTTTTTGACGTTAGTTTTCGTATTTTTTTAAAGATGATTTTGTGAAAATATTTAAATTAGTCGAACCAGACGAAATTCGTTCGTTTGCCTGAATGTTGTCCGTTCAAGAGTAAGAAAGTAATCGTAAATTATTAAAATTAATCAATTAATTAAGTTAATCGCCAATGACTTGCGAATTTACGCTGCACACTATTCATGTAATGATTGATTGATTGATTGATTTTTTTTGTTTATTAAATGGGGTTAGTGATGGGTTTTCTGCTATTGTATGCGACATTTTGTGCTATCGAGGTTCGTTTCAAGTCTCAGATCGAAAGGAGAGGACGATGGTGATGACGAGGATGACGGAACAGATTAATCGACCTCTGTGTGTGTGTGTGTATGTGTGTGTGTGTGTGTGTGTGAGAGAGAGAGAGAGAGAGAGAGGATCGACGCCTCAGAGGTCAGAGAGCGGGGATGCAGGTCCGGGGTGGGGTATACGGATGAAGAAGTCTTAAAGCACCAGTACATTGCCCCAGCCAAATTGAGAGTCCAATTGTATACGGATGAAGAAGTCTTAAAACACCAGTACATTGCCCCAGCCAAATTGAGAGTTCAATTGAGCCTGCTCACACGCCATCGATTAAGTAAATCAACGGTGTGCGGCCTCCGATAAGGGGTCACGGCCGATGGCTGGCATGTACTGGTGGCTTAAGAAGAGAGAGAGAGAGAGAGAGAGAGAGAGAGAGAGAGGATGGTCGCGTCAGAGGTTAGAGAGCCGGGGTGCAGGTCCGGGGAACTTGGGACGTTTGGTGTTAGGCACGGGTCGTGTCGACCTTGCCCGGCCAGCGGATCATCGTATCTTTTTTCCCTTTCTTGGGCTTAGCCTGTCATCTGTCATCGTCGTTGGCAGGGGAAATTAGATAGACGTCATGCGGACGTCCACGATCTTTTTTATTCTTTGTTTTTAGTTAATTCATATTCATGCTGGACGTCCACGATCTTTTATTCTTTTGTTTTTTTTTTTAGTTAATTCATGTTCATGCTGGACGTCCACGACCTTTTATTCTTTTGTCTCTCTAGTTAATTCATGTCCATGCATATCGGAGAGTTCTACGGGTGGAGAAACTGCAGACCGAGGGTTCGAGCTACCTTCTTTCGCCGAACACAGCGGACGGTCATTATAGCTGTATTTAGACTGAAAGATACCCCAAATACAGCTATAGTGACCGTACGTTGTATTCGGGGGAAGAAGGTAGGTTTGGCACGTATGTGGGGAATGCATCTTCTGCGTAACTACTGGCTCAGTCTTGGTTAAGACACGACTGCCGTCTTATAATGAATGTATACAAGACGGTAGTTAATGCTCGCCGTAGGAGAGGCGTGAGGTAGGGGCCGGAGGCGGGGCAGGGATGGGGCGGGGGGAAACAATATATATATAGCCTCCTGATGAGTCGGTGAAACTCCGACGAAACAGTTTGTCACAGCCCCTCGTTTGTTGTCCTCTTCTCCCTCTCTGCCTACGGTTTACCGGGCAGTTCTATTTGACGATATATATGTGTCCTCTGTCAGGACTGTTTTGATGGGATGGTTCGTGCTAGCCGTCCTGCTGAATGCTGTGCTGGGCAACTCTCCTTGGGTATCCGTGTGAACATCCACATCATCCTCACCGGAGCTGTCCTATCTGCCGAGGTGGGAACAGTTAAAGAAGAAAAGGAAAAAAAAAACAAGATAGAAAAATAAAAACAGAGAAAAAAAGAAAATAAGAAAGTAAGGAAAAAAAAAAAAATGTTGATCCGCGGGATGTGTTATATGCTTTGTGACAATTGGATTATCTGCGGGAGGTTTCCACCTCCTTTTCTTTACCTCTTTGCCTTTTGGCTGCGTGCAAGTAGGTCCTTGTGACACACGGGGATGGGGGCAGCCAGCGCTCAACCTGTCATCCACGTGGCTGGCCTTGTACGTAAGAGGTGATGAACAGGTGGGGCTTTCCTTCCTTCTTTTCCTTTCCTTGTTTTGCTTTTTTCCGCCTTCGCGCTCTGATTTATATACCGGGCAGTTCTGTTTGTGACGATATATATATAGAGGGGATTCTGCAGACTGTTGAGGGTTCAGCCTCCTGATGAGTCGGTGAAACTCCGACGAAACAGTTTGTCACAGCCCCTCGTTTGTTGTCCTCTTCTCTCTCTCTGCCTTACGGTTTACCAGGCAGTTCTGTTTGTGATTAAGGCCAACGGCGTGGAGGTATTATTATCGAGCGGACCGGCCCTAGGTAGTTCAGAATTGTAGTAGTTTAGTCATCTTTTTTTTTTTTTTTTTTTTGGTAAGAAACACCGAAGGGACAGACACTTCCCTAGAGGGTGGTAAGAGAAGGCCAGAGCCTGCATTGGTCGATGGCTCCACTCACCCTTCCCGCCCTGCCTCCACTCCCACCCACCCTCCCCCACGCCCACGCTGCTCTCGAGGGTGGTAAGAGAACCCTCAAGGCCAGAGCCTGCATTGGTCGATGGCTTCACTCACCCTCCCCCAGCGGCCCTCTGCTTCCCCCCCCCCCCCCCCCCCCCCCCCCCCCCCCCCCCTTCCCCCTACACCATCATTGACAATCAGCAACCCGCCCCTACCCCAAATGCCATATTCGTGGGGAGCGACTTGTGCTGGAAATCGCGTCCAGCGTCTCTTCCAAATGTTCATTCAGCACCTACCATAAGCCTCTTCACCTGCGCAGGGCGCCATATATAACTATCGCACACAAGCTGGTAGGATCTTGATACATGTCTATGCAGCCTACTTGGGCCACAGAAAAAAAACTATGACCGCCTATTGCAGACCAGGTAATCTTATAGTCCTCATATGTGTTCCATGTTGTCGGGGGGGGATGAAGTTCCCCAAGATAAAATTCGGCTATTCGAGTGACAAACAAGGGTGGCTACGAGGACACGCGTTCATGGAAGGCCGTGGGACCCCAGGAGCCTCGGTGACAGTTTTATCCCCCTGTGCTTGTTCCTCGAAGTCAGCCAGTTTACTCTCTTCCCCAGGTGCAGAAGAACCATCCTCCTGTATCTCTGAGCCAGTTTGCCTGTCCTGTTGCGTTCTCTCCAGTCCGCCCATATCATCATTCTGATATTTGTAAGATAAAGATATCAGAGTGAATTTGTTGTCTGAAACGGCTATCATTTCTCAGTTTCCAAATCACATTCATAGTGGCGGTCCTCACTGTGTCACTGCCAGGTACCCCCATCCTTTGCTGGAAGGCCTCCGTGCGGGGGGAGGATGCCATCCATCCAGGATAAAACTGTCTATCCCATATGATCTCCTTAGAGCCGAAAGTTCTCCCAGTGGTTGGTTATTCCACGACAACCAAATCCTCTTGGATTCAATACAGTTCCACCACAGGTGTTCTGTAGATTGTGTACCTTTCTTACATCTGCAGCATTGGTCCTGAACCAATGATTTGTATCTGTTGAGCCACACTTGGCGGTTGGAATAGCCCCCTGTTGAGACTGTAGCCGCGCTAAGCTGGCAAAGTTTTTGACTTGCGGGATTTGCTTGATTGATTTCCAATCTTTCTTAATCTTCTTTGTTTGTGGTCACAAGGTGGTTTGCCAGCTCATCCGATTGTTTTTCCGCCATCCACTTGCTCCTCACTTAGAAAGGCACGGACCATGGCTTCACTTGTTCTAGCTATCTTACCTTTGGCTTGAATTCCAACATGGGTAGCACTTGATTAGTTAAGAGTTCGCTTGTTGCCAACCCCAGTGTGGAGGGAGAGGTAGTAGCTTGCCTTTCGCTCTACAGCCAAGAGGTAAGTGCCGTTGTCTCCTCTTTTTGTTAATGGATTTTTCATCTACCACAATCTGTCTGATCCCCTGCTTCATACTGATTGTGGTAGTCTCTCCAGATCGAAGTATTTCTATAAGTCCCAGCTGTCTGACTCCTTCTCGACCTGTCCTATCTGCCCCACTGCTTTGTGTCCATCTTGTACCTCTGTGACTTTCCAGACGACCTGAGGATGAACCTCCAACTAATCAGCTACCCAGTTACCCACCAATGAATCCTCGGGGGTCCTAAGCAACTGTACGCAATGATTGGGTACGCTGTCAATGATTGCGTGGACCGTCCCTGGAACCCCACATCTCATGTGGGAAAGCTTCCCTTTTTCAATTTCCAGCGGAGTGTGCCATTGCTTTAGCTCCATGTTGCAGAGGTCACTGATCCTGGAGATACCACGCTGGATCCACGTATGGCCAAAAGTAGTGCATGTTGCTGCTTCTAACTCTTCTGTAGGATGCTTGCTCCGACGGCCTCACCGCGCCTGCATACCACAGACAGGAGAACACACACATTCAACAAGAGGGCCCTCCCTTGAATGGAGACCCGCTGGTACTGCCGCCACCTTGTCTATCTTGGAGAGAGGACTCTGTTGTCCGGCGGTGTGCTTGCTTGATTCTTGGCATTCAACATTCCCACCTGCACACCCAAGAATCTTTCACTATCGTGTACAGGTCAGCATCTCAGACCCTGTCCACTTTCAAGCAGGTGTTCTGATTTACCACAGCAACTGACTTAGGCCAGTTAATGAGAGCCTCAGAGAATTGAGAGTGAAGTTCGATATGTTTCTTTTAGTTCCCCAAGAGACCCATCGGTGTTAGCAGACAGTGCAAAGAGGTCATCTGCCATAGCGGAGGCTTTGGGCCTTGCTGGCCTACTCTCCGAATGTGCAAAATGAGACTGAATACTCTCCGAGAACATGGAAAGATACATTGGCATCATTTTTGTCTTTTGCGCATGTCGAGAGTAGTGCAGCGAGTTCCTTTATTATGTTTTGTTTTATGAAATGTGTTTTAGTCATCTGCTCTCAGTGGAGTTTGAACTCGTGTCCGTATTTCAATATTTTAACAGTTCTGGTGAGTGCCCACTGAGCCAGGCCAGTTGGTCACAATAAGGATTGTGAGGGGGAAAAAAAAACAGTAAGGATTGTGCAAATGTGAAATGTACTGTATGTTTCTTTTTCTTTTTCTTTTTCTCGAGTTATCATTTGTTTGTTGTGGATTTAATTTTTGCGCATCTGCTTTTTTGGTTTTTGTTTGGAGGCGAGCTTGAGTGGTCTTGACATGTTGCCTTTTAAAATTCAAAATAAGATAAGTTGCCTTGGCGTGTGTACGTAGGTCAATAACACTATAGACGTCACCCGACCGGTCATTATTGCTGTATCTAGACCGAAAGGAGTCCCCAGATAGGGCGGCAGTGAGTGGTGATGAGCCCGAACCCTACCTATCTTAACTGGAAAATGAGGCCCGGGCGTTATGTACACAGATTGCCTGCCGGGCGTATTGTTTGTGTGCATGGCCTCGGCGTTATAATTGAGTAAAACGGTAGCAACTTCGTTGAGGCCCCAAAATTTTAGAAGACAGTTTTTAAAACTTAAAAACGGAAGTGCTGTGTAGGATTTTAACACAAACAACTTTTGCCTGAGGGGGGCCTCAGAGTTAAGATGAAAAGAGTAAAATAGAGAAGTCGAGCTGAAGCACACACCGCGTAGTAAGCTAAAACTTTCTACCACCTGTAAACCCCATGTGTATCTTTCTCCCCTTTTGTCCCCTCCTCTCTTCCTCGTCTCGGGCGTTATGTTTGAGAAAACCTGAATACAATATATATATTAGACTATTAGTTGAATATATGTCTCGGTTGTTGATTTTGGGTTATACCACTAGTACCTTTGTCGGTTTGGAAAACAGCGGGCTTTTGACTTTTCAGGAGGCCGAAACGAAACGATGGCCGCCGATTATATTTTTTATCAACGGCAGCCTTCGTCGGGCCCGACCTCCGAATTCTTTGGGAGCTGGTGATATCCCTCTTTTTTCTGAAGTGGCCAAGGTACTAGTGGTTAGTGAGGATGGGAGTAGTGATGAGTTCAAACCCTGTATATCTGGACCGGTTGCCAGCAGATGTTGCTTCGCATGAATTATAGCACCAAAAAAAAAAAAAAAAGAACTAATTATAGCACTGAGCCTTAGCAGTCCCTGAGTGGACTCGAAACTGTGGGGATTCTGAGAGCTGCTGGGCAGTGCAGGCTGCTTCAATTTTTTTTGAGTTTTTATTTTCGACTAAATAGTGAAGGGAATAGATGAATTGGGAGCAAAAAGAGGGGCTGCCTGTTTGACCTCTCCTCACTAAAAGTTTTTTTTTTATAGTGAACTTCAAATTCATAAGAGGCAAAAAAAGACGGAAGAAATATTAAATAAAAAACGGAAGACATATTAAATAATTTAAATGTCAGTTTTGTGAAACCCCCACGCTTCAAGCAGCTTCTCAGTGGTGGCAACACACCATGGAGAATCCTTGTGGATGTGCCCATGACCAATCTGCAATTCCTGATCCTGCTGTTGGGACCTCGTTGCTGCTGCTCTTGCTTGTCAACGAGGCAACCTGCCTTTTTTTTTGGGAAAACACGAAGGCGTGGTCAAGGGTCGGGGTATGGAATGCATTTGGAAATTGGAATATAATTTCTGCAGTCCAGTCGAGTCTGAAGTTTGAAATGCAGTTCAAGTTGGGCTTGCCAGTTCAGTCATGGTTTGGAAGTTTGGGTTGGCAGTTCAGTAACGGCGGTGAGGTTCGGTTAGCACTCTGGTCCCTGCCCGATGTCGACATATGACACTCAGAGGGTCCAAGAATTCAACCGAAATGAAATGATGAATGAATACAAGCTGTAGCTGATATCTTCTCTTCCCTTGCGGGATTGCCATGAGTTCCATGCTTTACATACGAAATACAGCGACGTGCGTCTTTGTACAATAGGTGACCTAACGGACGCCCGACGAAACATGCAAATAGTGACAAAATTCATGTAGTGTGTCTTTGACGAAATCGCTGTTCTAGTTCCTCTAGTGTACCTTTTGCCCATCCCTTCGACATGCTCCTTCTACGGACCGTGGCTTCTACACTTTTCAACTCTGCCTATAGCTGCCCGTTGCTGGATCACAACAACAGCAGAAGTAATCTGTGTGCAGCTTTGCTGGTCCACCTCTGCTAACTACCTGTCTGCGCAAGCGTTTTGTACACCTCATGACCAGCCCTGCAGATTACTGACCCCTAATTCCATTCCTCCCATGGACAATTTCCAACAGTTCACTCCTTGTGAAATAAACTTCTTACCGTCTTCACCCAAAAATTATGCCCCGGCTTTGTATGTGAACGTAATGCCTTCCGGACATTATATTCAGTAAATTGGTGGCAGCTTCGGTGGGGGCCCAACATTCCGGAAAAAAAAATCAAAAAATTCTGTAAAAAAAAAAATGTTGTCCAAAATTGCAATGTGACCATCTTTTCTCTGAGGGTCCTACATAAATCCTTATAAACTGGGAAGAAAAAAGAAAACAAAAACTCGAATCGAAATATGCCCCTTGGAAGCTGAAACCTCTTTCAACCCCTTTTAAAACTTGTGTATACCCCCCAAGGCACTCTGCCCACGGAACAAGCAAATATGACGCCCGGGCGTTCGATTCGAATACAATGCCCACCCTTTATATTCGAAGGGCATTATATTCAAGCGGGCGTTCTATTTGAGAAAAAGATGGGAAAAACAAAAATCTCTTTTTAGGATTAGTTTAATATAACGTCCGGACCTTATTTTCAGGTGAAGAAGGTAGCCTTGGTAGTGCAACTAGTTCGATGATTGTCTTTCAGGGTTTTCAGTATACAGACATTGCATACCTATATTTGCTAGAGAAGCAAGGTGTTTGTGTTCTTGTTTCCCTTGATGCATATGTGGATCTACTTACAGATGTTCATATGTGGGTTTACTTCTCTTTATATGTCTATGTAATGACCCACATATGAACATCTATGAATGTTTATGGATGGATAATCTAAACTTAAATGTATAAATATATAAATAAATCTATGCATTTCTGAACTATATATAGATTTATAGATGTTATGTTTATAGCTACTGTATTAAAGAAATATCTATATGTGCGTTGATGTACACATTAATTTATAAAGGGCAACTTACCTCTATATATATTTATGATTTAATAGATGTATATAGATGTAGATGTATGATTTAATAGTCCTAAAGATCCATCTCTAGATATATATATCTATATCTTCTATAATCTATATGTAAATATGCACACATCTATGTATGAATTTTTAGAAAAGAGTTATTTATTTTTTCAAGAATTTTCAAAGAGTTTTAATTTGTCTCAGCGTATAGTTGTTGAAAATGACGAGTCCCATCAATGTTTTCTTTTTCCTGTTTTTTTTTAATTGTTTTTCCTCACCTCTTGTAGATTGTGTGGTTGGTGGCGAATTTTGCATGTGAGTTTTCAGACTGTGTGGAGATTGTACGAGAAGTACCTCACATACAAAACCCTCTGTACATTCTACAGGGTGCTTTGTATGTACCCGATATTTCATGATAATGACGCGTGTGGCAAATAGTTGCCTCTCATCTATTAGATGATTATGGGTGTAATATGATACTAATATCAATTAACTCCAAAAAAAACAGGCTAATGATGATCCCTATCTTATCTTTTCAGACTCGTTTTTGTATTCCTCCTACAGTAGTTATAATATGTGCTCATGCACAACGACGTGAAAAAACCCTTCGATGATTGTATTAATCTTTTCATGGTTGCATGCCAGACTTACTTTAGTGCCATATTTATTCAACTAGTTTTTAGGCTATCAGAGTGATCTGGGACCACTTGCCGAGCAACAAAATAATAAAATAAAATACAAATTTTATTTTAAATTTCAAATTTGGTAAAAATTTTCGATGTGACCCTGAGACAAACATCGTCTAGTTTATTTTTTTGCATAACACAATTTTTTTTTGTTTTTTTTTTTGATTTTTTTCCCTTCGCTGAGACCTTCCTTGGTCCTTTAGGACCGAGTTGCCTGGAAAAACAGGATGACCTGGGCGGCCTGACTGATAGCCTAAAACAATTTTATATTGCAATTTTTATCAACATACTCCAATGTTCAACGGGTGTTTTTTTTTAATGGATAATGACATCCTTAACACCCACTATCTAAGAACCCTTCCAACAAATATTTCGTTAAACATCATAAACTTTTCAAGTTTGTTTTTTTCCATAACCAGACATCCAAACATTAAATTGTAATTGTCACAAAAAGGAATAAAAATACGAAATCTCAAATGTAGGAAAAAACAATTTTCATATTTATTTTTTCCCCTCAATTAGTCTAGGCTACCAGCCTGGCCGCCTCGGTCACCTTGTTTTCTCGCACGGCCCGACTGTGCAAGGACCAGTGACGGTCCAAATTAAAAAAAACAAAAAACATCCTGGAAAAAAACTATGTTATGGAGAACAATAAAGGGAGCAACTTTTGCCTTAGCATCACCTCGAAATTCTGTATCAAACTAGGCTACCAGAGGGGTCCGAGGCCACTTGCCCGGTCGGGCAAAAAATAAATAAATAAAGAAAAAAATAAAACTTATTTTTTAACTTATTTTCTATGTTACCCAATCGGACGTCCGGATCGTCCCTGACCGTCCGTTGTTGTCCGATCCGGTCGGTCGTCCGCCCGGGGCCCTATGTCCGATCGGTGGGAAAATGGGGGGGGGGGTGCTTCTATGGGGAATCGGATGCTGTGAGGTTGAGAAGTGGGCAGGGGCGAAGCAGGGGGGCCGAAGAGAAAATTTTTCGAAGGCCGGTAGGGTCTCGAAAATTGAAAATGAAAATGGCCCAATCTGGGCCGTTAGATCTTTGAGATCGATGGCCCAGATCGGACCGATTTCAAATTTGAATTTCGAGGTGTTGTGGCCGTCTCTCGCGCGCGACTTCGCCCAACCCTGTCAGTGGAGTTCGGCGTTGCAGTTGCCGAACTCCGATGCTAACGGTCACAACCCACGCACCATCGCTCGCCCGCACCAGGTGAGTTTGATTCCCTTCCTGCATGCCATTTCCTCCTCCTCCGCCTCCTTTTCCTCCTCCGCCTTCTGCTTCTCCTCTTGTCCTCCTCGTACTCCATCTCCTCCACTTCTTCTAACACCTCCTCCTCCTCGTTTTCTTCTTCCTCCTCCTCCTCCTCCTTCCCCTCTTCTTCTTATTCCTCTTCCCCATCCTCCTCCTTGTCCTCCTCTTCTTCCTCCACATCCTTGTCGTCCTCATCGTCGTCATCCCCCTCCTCGTTGTCCTCCTCCTCCTCCTCCTCCCCCTCCTCCCCCTTGTCCCCCTCCTCCCCCCTCTTCCCCCCCCTGTCTCTTTTGCTTCTACCTCAATGTCCTCCTCCTAGTCTTGGTCGACCTCCCCTCCCCTCCGATCGCTCGCTTCCCTTGTGGCAGTCAAGCGTTTATAGCGGCATTGCTTTTTGATCCCTCGACGTCGCTCTTTGTATCACTGTCGAGCAGAATCCACAAAGTGTTGACCAACATCATATCAATCAATCAATCAATCAATCAATACAATCAATCAATCAAACCATCAATCAATCAATCTATCAATTAATCAATCAGTCGGGATCCCGTCGAATCGATTGGTTCGATAGGATCTTGATCAAGATCCTATCGAACCAATCGATACGACGGGATCCCGACCGATTGATTGATTGATTGATTGATTGATAGATAGATAGATTGATTGATTGATTGATTGATAGATAGATAGATAGATAGATTGATTGATTGATTGATTGATTGATTGATTGATTGATAGATAGATAGATTGATTGATTGATTGATTGATTGATTGACGAAGTTGGGAAAAAAAAAAAAAACGTTGGGGGGATCGAGGTCACCTCGCGGTGATGTTGACGGTTCTGCCTACTCCCCATTGTCGCCGTCCTCCTCCTCTTCTTCTTCTACCTCGATGTCCTCCTCCTAGTCCTCGTCGACCTTCTTCTCCACCTCGTACTCGTCCTCGTCCTCCTCCTCCTTCTTCTCCTCCTCCTCGTCCTTCTTCTCTTCTTCTTCCTCTTCCCCATCCTCATCTTCCTCGTCCTCCTCCTCCTCTTCTTCCTCATCGTCCTCGTCCTTGTTCGTGTCGTCGTCATCCTCCTCGTTGTCCTCCTCCTCCTCCCCCCCCCCCCCCCCTCCCTCCTTCTTCTACCTCTATGTCCTCCTCCTAATCATTATCCACCGACCCTCCCCTCCGATCACTCGCTTCCCTTGTGGCAGTCAGGTGTTCATAGCGACATTGCTTTTTGATCCCTCGACGTTGCTGTTCCTATCACCGTCGAGCAGAATTCACCAAGTGTTGATCAACATCGTATCAATCAATCAATCAATCAAATTAATCAATAAATCTATTAATCAATCAATCAGTCGTGATCGCGACGAATCCATTAGCTCGATGGGATCCTGATCAATATCATATCGAACCAATCGATTTGGCGGGATCCCAACTGATTTATTGATTGATATATTGATTGATTGATTGTATTGATTGATTGATTGATTGATTGATTGATTGATTGATTGAGTTGGGAAAAAAAAAATGTTGGGGGGGGTTGAGGTCACCTCGCGGTGATCATGGCGATTCTGCCCGCTCCTCGTTTTAATTCCCTAAGCAATCCACCCCCCACCATCACACCTTGCACACCGTATCAGAATTGTTTTTTTGTTTTTGCTTATAACAATATGATTTTTTGGGGGGGAGTTCCCCTAGTGGTGCGCAGACCCCCCCCATTTTTTTTGTTTTTTTGTTTTTTTTTTTTGGCAAAAAAAACGTTATCCTATTTTCTGGACAACTCCCCCCTGATTGTCCCCCGGAGATGTCCGCGGGAGACTTCTCCCAATCGAACAGCTGGCAACCTAGCTTATTTTTTTGCATTACAGAGTTTGGTTTGGATTTCTTTTTGATTTTTTTTTTTATAGGAGAAATTAGGACCTTTTGGTTCTTGCACGGCCAGGTAGTATGGGAAGATACGGTGACCCGGGCGACTCGACTGGTAGCCTAGGTATTAAATTTAAAATTAAAATATAAATTAAAATTTAAAACTAAAAAGTATTTGTTTTCTTCAAATTTTTCTTTATTTTTTAATTTCTTTTTGACCTTGCTGGACAAGTGGATTCAGGCCACTCTGGTAGCCTAAAAAAAATTGATTTAACCTAGGTTACCAGCCGGACCGCCCGGGTCTTGGGTGGCCAGCCCGTGCAAGGATCAAGGAAGGTTCCAAAAAAAAAAAAAAAAAAAAAAAAAATCAAAAAATCCCCAAAACAAACAATGTTATGCAGAAAAATAAACTGGACAATTTTTGCCTCAGGGTCAGATCGAAATTCTTCACAAAATTTAAAATAATAAATAATTTTTTTTATTTTTATTTTTTTTATTAATGTTTTTTAATTTTTTTGCCCCTTCCAAGCAAGTGTCCCTGGGCCACTCTGGTAGCCTAGGATTTAACTATAAAAAAAATATATATATATATTTTTTTTGTCAGCACAATCGACATAATTGAAAAACTACATTTATGAGCTGGGTGACACGACATTTCTGGTCAGATTGCTTGTTCAGATAATTCAATAATCGACAAACTTATTTCGATTTTTCATGGAGAGTTTTGAATGAAAAAAATTATAAGTAAATCATAATTAATTATTTTATGTTATTTTTTTAGCTTCAACTTTGTTATGAATTCAAATATGACCTCAAACCAAAAGTTGTTTGTATTATGCTAGGGTACATGCTCAAGTGCCTGACCGGGAATGAACCCCAGCCAGAGTTGCGGGTATAATTTCGAGCAGCCCCATCACAAAAAAAACAAACTTGAAAAATAATATGTTGTGTAAAATTGCAAAACAAAGGATTTTTGGGTGCTCGTCACATTAGAATTTCTCACAGAATCAGAGATAAGAAAAAAAAATAATAGAAACACACTTAGATACCCACTTTTAAACTCTTTTAGGCCCTTTAGAACCAATTTATACCCTCGTCCGCCCCCTTTGATAGTGAACTCCCCCCAAAAGAATTGAACCCGAATTTGGGGTCCTCTTGAAGAGCGCATTTATTTATTTTATTTTGGCACGTCCGGGTACCCTCGGTATGAACCCCCCGAGCGTCACCTCTGGGTATCCGCCTGGGCAGGACTGGCTGGGCGTGAGAATCTTCATAGTTACAACGTACATTTTTTCAGATTTTTTTGAGAATTCATTTTTGATATAAACCCTATTTTTTCTGACCTTTTTACCCCAGGTGTACGTCATCTTGCTTTGCTTGGCTAACATTATCTGCCTGACAGAACCAGATAAATCAGGGGCATATAATATCCGACTATGCTACTTAGTTTACAAGCGAGTTATAATTACGAAATAAGAACAAAAAATCTTGACATGGAAACTTTGCTCAATATAATTTCTATGATTTATAACAAGCCAGTTATAGAATGTTATAATGGAAACCGTGCTTCATATAATTGCCATGCTTTATAACATTTCGACAACGAATGGTATGCCTTCTTTCAGTGATAACTAATGCATCATAATCAACAAAAAATATCTTCCCCTCTTATTGATGGAGATTCTATTTTTTTCTTGATGATAAAAACTTTGTAATAATTAAAATACTAAGTGCAATGTAAAAATAAAATTTTATACGTCATTTTCATTCACGATGTATGACAAAAAAATTCCCATAAAAAATGAAAGTTGAAAAAATATTTGAGTAAAAAAAAACATTCATATTTGAAAAGTATCATTCCAAAGTTTTTCCAATTTTACAATTTTCACTTTCATTCGACAAATTTCTGTTTAAAAATGAGTTTTCCCTTCCAACTATATCTATTTGTTGAAGATCGAATGAAAGTTTAAACGAGTTTATGAAGTGTCTTAATTAAACTTTTATTTTACTATAACAAATATCTTCTAATTAAGATTGAATTAACTTATTCGTGAAATAAATTTATTATAATAAAATAATAGTAAAATAAAAAAAAGTCCGTGCACTCATCCAGAATTTGATTTCATCTGTAGTATGGAGTTCAAACAAAAAGCGATATCCCCATTTTTGGAATGAAAGGTTTCAATAAGATGAAAAATTAAAAAATAGAATGAAATTTTGTACGATGGAATAAAAATTTTAATTTTAGAATGTATTTTTATTATGAAAAATATTATTATTTTATTATTTTTCTTCTGTTATATACATATTACATTGCTTGTAAGTGAATAAGAAATGATATCAACATACTATAAATAATGAAACACCAACTTGAATACAAATTTATTAGAAATCATTCCATCATCCTCTAATGGTGGTTTAGAAGACATGAACCACACTCTGACCTGATATTTGTTGCACACCCTTTTTTGTTTATTAATTAAGAATGGGGATATGAAAAAAAAAACAAGTTCCGTTGATTTTTGCTTTAATCCATAAAAAATGGAAAAATAGAATTCCCAAGGTGATACTGGATAATATGTAAACACACGATGGTGATTTTTCATATTGAGATAAAAAATAAGCAAGTCGTTATCCACAATGCAAATGCTTTAACGTATCTAACAATGCTAGCACGCTCAACATAGTTATCCGAAATCTAATTCAATTGATTATAACAAAAAAAGTTTAAAATATACGATTTTGACGTTCTTATACGTTGTACTATTGATTATGGTTCTGAAGTTCATGTATCGTTTTCTACCATCATTGTTTGCTTGTAGAGTTATTAAATATGAATGCTCTATTTCATTTTTCGTACCGCTTTATACAATATCAATATTTGAACAGAATTTTAAATTTTGATACACCCAGGGTGGCCGACGTTCGGAACGGGCCGAACGCCTGAGCCCGAATGCTCGAACGTACGGGACGCCTTGGGAATGAGTTCGACCGTTCAAACCAAACACAGAAAAAAAACAACCTCAAAAAAATTCTGCAAAAATATATGTTATGGAATACAAAAAACTAAACAATATTTGTTTGAGCATTACATCAAAATTCCTCACCGAATTTAAAAAAGAAAAATAAATACTAAGAAAAAAAAATAAAAAAATTCGAGAATTAAAATTAGTGAGTGCGCAAGCTCGTTTTTCGACACCGCCATCTTTGGTGATTTTTCATTTTTTTTTGGCATTGCCAAATGCACTGCAACTTTACATATCTTTACTTCACATAAAACAACTTATGCAAAAAATTTCAAAAAAAATGAAATATTTGAGGCATCAAAATAAAATTGCAAAAAAAAATGAAAAGTGAAAAAAAACAAATTGAGTAGTGGAGCATGTTTTAACACCTCCATCTTTGACGATGTTTCATTTTTTTTTGGCTTTCCAAAATGCCTTGAAAATTTATATGAGTGTACTAGGCTACCAGAGTGGCCCGGGGTCACTTGCCCGACCAGGCTAAAAAAAATAAAAAGAAAAAAAAAAAAAGTTGTTTTAAGTTTCAGTTTTTTAAAATATTTGGTGAAGCATTTGCGTGTAACTCTAAGGCAAAAATTTATTTTTCTGCGTAACATAGTTTTTTTTTGGATTTTTTGGATTTTTTTTTTTTTTTTGCTGGGACCTTCCTTGGTCCTTACACGGGCTGGCTACCCCGGACCCAGGCGGCCCGACTCGTAGCCTAGTGTGTGTAGCGCATGTTCGAAAAAATTAAAAAAATATATTTTAACGAAAAAAATTAATTTTAGGCCCCAAAATAGGGTTCGGGGCCCGAACGGGACCCCGAACACCCGAACGTTCGGGGGTCACAGCTCAATGGGCCTCTAACATTCGGCCTGGTAACCATGGATACACCAAGTTTTTAAAATAAAATCATCACTATTACCTACTAACATTTTGGTTATCCATAAGAATTATAACAATCTCTGCTAAGCATTTGAACAACCATTGTATTTACCATTATCATTCGCTTACGAGGTCGTGAAATATAGTTTACTAAACTTTTTACACTTTTTTATATAATGCTTATATTCGAATATACTTTTAAATTTTAGGACACCCACAATTTGTTTTTTAAATCGTCATTATTATTTACTAATGTTTTTGTTATCCATAAGAGTTGTAACAGGCTATGACATTGCTAAGCATTTGACAACCATTTAGGTCTTTTTTTGTTTATTTTTTATTTTATTTTATAAATTGGACTTAAAATAAAATAATTTTCTATATTTTTGCTTCTGCATAACATATGATTGAAGTTTGGATTCATAACTACGCTACAACGTGGTAACTGACGTTACAAGTCATAGAAACAACATTTGATTTCACCAACATTTTCCCTTCTATTAATTACAAAAATTACTCTCTCACCTTGGATATTTTAAGAGCCGTTATTATATTCGAATCGAGCTTTTACCCAACTTTGGGATATAGAGTGCTAGCTTTTTTCCACCCCGTGTTTGACTTCACATATTTTTCGCACCACCTTTCTCTTCATATGCGATATTATAATAAAAACAAGCATATTTTCTTTACTCCACATCTTGCTCTTACCCGGGGCAAAAACAATCATGCATGCCAAGAAATGAACCTGCGTTGATGTGTTATGCAAAATACTAGTTTACGTAAGCACGCTATTCGCCTGCATAAAAATCCTCATATGAAAGCAATCATAAACGATTACAACATGCAACAACACATAATTATAAAAACAATGAAGTGACAAAAAAAAAACACGGAAATAGATGACCATCATGATCTTTACATGCCATATGCTGTGAAACCACCTATTAACATAGTCTGCCATTTCGCGCTATCATAGTGCACAGCCATTCGCACACCGGTTGCTGCGGGTTGGAGTCGGTGTTTGGGAGATCAAGTCCCGACTGCAGTTTGCTCCTGGGGGGTTGTTGTTCGCACTGTCGATGTGGTGGGTGTCAAGATGACGCACGTATTATGCGCATGTAGTGGATTCCGTGTGGGCACAAAAATAGTCGGGCACGACGAGGGTTGAGGCCCTGTCAGAAAATACGAGGTAGTTATCGGAGGCGGGGCCGTGTCGAATTGTGGGAGATGCTAACGCTTGGGGGCTTTACCGGGACCCCCCCCCCCCCCCCCCCTGAAAAAATCAGGTCCATCGTGGTTGGGTAGGAGTATCGTGGTTGAGTAGGAGTGTTGGGATATAGGCAGTAGTAGGCATAGGGTAGATTCGGGAAGGGCTGCCTCAGACATGTCTCTTTCATAGCAGGGATTGGCGCCGCGGTAATATGGGTGCGACTGTGTGTAATATGCCCCCCAACACAAATACCTCTGGGGCAATCATGGTTTGAGTTCGGGGGTGCCCTAATGTGTTGCATGCGGCCACGGAGCGTCGGCCGTGGTCGAAACCTCCCCATCTTCTAGGGTACGTGAGGATGTGTGTTGTCTTAGGAGTGTCTCATCTGGTGCAGTGAGTGTGTGTGTTAGGGGGTGTGGGGAGGGGGTGGAGTATACGATACCATTATGGGCAGGGCCGTGAGAGTGGGTCTCGCTTGGTGAGTGTAGTACCCGCTCCGAGAGTGTAGGAAGGCTTGGCGCGCCGGCCTGTCTGGCGGGACTGCCCTCGATGCGATAAGGACCCCCCTAAGGCCGTCTCCAACCGGCACAACCTTTTACAAAAAAAAGAAACTACCTATTAAGTATAAATTTAGGCTACCAGTTGTCCGATGGCCGGTTGTCCTGGCCGGACATCCTGTGTGGAGTTGTCCGGGATCCCTGACAACTCATTTTTTTAAAATTTGGAAAGCAAGAAAAAAAAAAACGAGGGGCGGCTGCGCTCCACCAGGGGACCCCCCCAAAAGAATTTTAGGCCATCTGGAGCAAAAAAGAAATGGTGTCGGGGGTGGGGAAGGATGTGGAAACTTGCAAGGTGTTGTTGAAGGCCCGCTGCTGCAGCTGCTGCATGTGACTGCATACAAGCACACACACACTTTCTGCACACAGTATATAGTATGTACACACATATACACACACACACTATCTACACACAGACCACACACTGTGACACTATATGCACAGTGTACACACACAATTTAGTTTCCATACACGAGTGCACACACACACAGACTCACACACAGATGCACACACACAAATGCACACACGCACAAACTCTATCCACACACACACACACACACACACACACACACACACACACACACACACACACACACACACAC
>BFEA01000345.1:74179-84962 GCA_003427395.1 Chara braunii
TTTCAGATGCCCCATCCAACCATTTCGATGGAGGGACCTGAAACCACTTTCACAAGCTTCTACCACTTCATATCATTTCAGAGGTTTCAGGTCTCTCTATCTGAAACTCCTAAAATGATATGAAGTGGCTGAAAATCTAAAAGCAGTTTCAGGTCCCCTCATCCAAGCATTTGGACGGGGGGACCTGAAACCGCTTTCAGAAGCTTCAACCACTTCATATTATTTCAGAGGTTTCAGGTCTCCCCACCCGAGACTCCTGAAATAACTTGAAGTGGCTGAAAATTTGAAAACGGTTTCAGAATCACTTCAGGACATTTCAGAGGTTTTACGTCTCCCCGCCTGAAACTCCTGAAATAACATGAAGTGGCTGAAGATTCTGAAAGCGGTTTCAGGTCCCCCTACCCAAACATTTGGATGGGGGGACCGGAAACCACTTTTAGAAGCTTCAACCACTTCAGGTCATTTCAGAGGTTTCAGGTCTCCCCACCCGAAACTCCTAAAATAACTTGAAGTGGCCGAAAATATGAAAACGGTTTCAGATGCCCCAATCCAAAAATTTGGATGGGAGGATGTGAAACCGCTTTCAGAAGCTTCAGCCACTTCAGATGATTTCAGAGGTTTCAGGTTTCCCTCCCGAAACTCCTGAAATGACCTGAAGTGTTACACAACAACGTTGACGGTTGAACCAAAACAAAAACAGGCGAAAAAAAAGCGAAAAAAAAACATAAAATCTGAATTTCAAACCACCTGAATCTCTTGAAATGACCTGAAGTGCCTTCATGCAATTTCAGCGATTTCATACCTCGCTAACAGACTTCAGAATCTTTCATTCTGAAATTTCAGTAGGTCGTTAACCACTTGTGTTGAGATTGGGGAGCGTTTGGAGGCGGCTGGCCATAGACTTCCATACAGCAGCGGTCCACTGTACGGCTAAGGTCTGCTTAAGCCAGCCCCGCCTGGCCCAGCGGTATTGAAGTTCCTTGTCCATTCGGTAAGGAGCAGAAAGTGTTCTATAAATCACTTTGGTGGACACTTGATGCAGCGGGAGATCGCGACGCTGGAGGCCTTGCTTCCGCCAGGTCCACATAGCTGGGTCGACTGCCAGCTGGGCGGGACGCTTCTCTGGGCGGAAGACATGGTGGGTGGTCCGGGCGAGGCCTTTTCTATCCGTGACCACGGAGACTTCTCTGACAAGATCGCAAGGGATCCATCCATCCCTGGTCGGGGCACAGACCAAAGGTTGCCCAAGGGCGGAGTCAGAGGGAGGATTCTCCTAGGCTTCAACCATCAGCCAGGTACTGCCAACTTGCGCCGTGATCTGAAATAGCAGGCGGACCGGACCTTCCGAACTAAGTGTCACCCAATCCCTGTCAAATCTCTGCATCGTTCGAAGAGTGTCCACCCATGCCTCCAGAATCGCCTTCTTGATGCTGCAGAGCCGTTCCTTCCAGTGCTTTTGGCCCTCGAGGTGCTTGAGGAGCGTTGTCTCCTGCTGCCAGTCCTTGGTCTGTAAGTCCCAGAGGTCTGCTACTCTTGCCAGCCCAGCTTTGAGCCAGGCTTTACCGAAGGCGCCCTTGGGGCCCGTCCATGGGGAAGGCTCCCCGTTATTGTCCGGGATCCACCTGTTGCCGAACAAGGGCTGCTGAAGAATCTGGTCTATCGACTCCGACGGTTTAAGCTGAAATGGTGCCAGGTCCGGCCACGCCTTCAGGAACCGGGACCAGAGAGCACCTCTTTTGAGTTCCGTGAGAATGGCCGATTGGAGTAAAGCTAACTCCATGTCTGCAGGATGCAATCGCACTGCCTCCGCCATGGTCTGCAGCGTAAGGGTCTTCCAGGGAGCGCAGTCCTGCTCTAAGAGGAGCCAGATGATCGTTCGCAGCTGGAGCGCCTGTACCTGAGTGGCCGGGTCAATCAGGCCCAGTCCTGTGCCTACTCTCGGCTGAATAAGCCTACGCCAAGAGACCCGGTGGATTGCATGCAGGGCAAACGGATCATTCTTCCAGATAAACTTGGAAAGCGCAGTCCGGTATTCTTGCTGAGGGACCGGGTCCGGAGTTGAGACCGGGGCTGCGCACCAAAGCATCGTCGAGGCCGCCGTGTTCGCCAGAAGTGCTCTACCAAATATCCTAGCATCCACCGTTTTTCCGCAAAGAGCAAGTCGTGTGGCCGCCTTCCTCATCAACTGTTTCATCTGGGAGTTGTCGGTGAGGGCCTGGGAGAGCTCGATACCTAGGTAGGTTGTCATTTCTCTCATGGGCTGGACACGCATGCCCTTGAACAAAGGGGCAGCAGCAAGGTCCGGGACCAACGCCACCGATTTGTGCCAGTTCATGCGTGCTCCTGCGAATTTTTAAAAAATACCCACCTGGTTTTGCAGTGCGCCGACACTGGCGGATGTGATGGCAGTGACTGCGCCGGTGTCGTCGGCAAATGCCGAGGACTTGAGTTGTCTGCCTCCCGGGAGTTTCAGCCCCTCCAGTTCATCATCCGCTCTAATCATATCATGCAAGTGTTCAATATAGAGCGCATACAGTGCCGGGGACAATAGGCAGCCTTGGCACACCGAGCGCGTGACAGCAATCGGGTCGGACAAATAGCCATTGATGAGGAGCCGAGACGCCGCCGAGCCCAGGAGACACTTCACCATGGAAAGGAATGTCGAACCAAATCCCTGTCGTCTCAGGCCTTCTAGTAAGAATGGCCAAGAGACTCTGTCATAAGCCTTCTCGAAATCCAAGAGGACGAATGCCAAAGGCGGGTCGTGTCGCGGGGCTTGCCATACTATCTGTCGTGCCAACAAGATGTTGGTCAGGATCCACCGCCCCGGAATGAAACCAGTTTGTGTAGGGTCGACAATCTGGGGGATTTTGCAGGCTAGGCGGTTTGCCAGGATCTTCGCCATCAGCTTGTACGCAGCAGATAGCAGGGAGATAGGCCACCAATTCCGGATCTCCTTGGGAGGGCCCTTTTTATGCACCAGAATAATCGTGGCCAGGCCAAACTCCTCCGGAAGGGGTTTGGCTCCCTGCCTTACGTCATTGAAACCTTCCAGGAGATGCGGCAGGAGTACATCTAGACAGACCTTGATGTGCTCCACCGGCATTTCGTCTGGTCCTGGGGCTTTTCCTGCAGGCATTTGAGTCAGTGCTTCACCTATCTCCTGCTCGGTGATTGGTTCGTCGATGTCACATCGGTCCGCGTCAGTCAACGTTGTAATCGTTTTCTGCCAAATCGCCAAGGCCGGGGCCGTGGCGATTTCCTCTGGTGTCCATGGTTGTTCTTCCGTCAACAGGTAGGAGTAGTATTCGTGGGCAAATCGCAAGATGTTCTGAGTGTTGTCCGCAAGCGGGCCATCCTCCTAGAATGGTGCCTGCAATGTCATCATAATGGAGGCCGACCTTTTCGAGTGCATTCGCCGGAAGAATGTCTTGGTCATGTGACCCGCCGCGATTGTCCATTGCGCTTTATTGCGCAGCCCCCATGATTCCGCGTCTTTAATCTGCCATTCCTCCCATTCCACCTGCAGCGCAGCCCACTGCATCCACCATTCCTCCTCCCCTTCTTCTGTTGGTGGCCCGTCACCAAGTTCCAACGCTCTTCTAATGAAGGGTTCCGACGTCAATCGCTTTGCCCGCTTGGATGCAAGCACCACCTGCTTAAGTAGTCCTGCCAGGGCCGCCGTGCCGTCTGTTAGCCATTGGAGGGCTGACTGATCTGGATGCCGAAGCTGTGCCCAGTAGAGCCAATGCTGATTTGCCATGTTGCGGAATCGCTCCTCTGAGAAGAGCCAGCCCGGGACAGTAGAGGGGGGGGGTCTGGTGTGCAGTGCAGAGGGGATGGCCAGCATGAGAGTGATCATCTTGTGATCCGATCGAACGACCGGGATGATGCCGAAATCTAATAGGCACTGTGCAGCTGCCTGGGACAACCAAGACATGTCAATCCTACTACGTTTTTTGAGCGCAGATCCAATCCATGTTACCCCTTTCTCGTGGGGCTAGAGCATCCTGAAAACATCCTGCAGGCCCATAGTTGTCATCGCATTGATCATGGCACGCGCATTAGGAGAGTAAGGGGCACGGGAGGCAGATCGTGGGGGCGGATCCACAACAGTGTTAAAGTCGCCAATCAGAATTAATCTATCCACGTCAGGGATATTGGCCGCGAAGGTGTGCCATAATTGGCATCTATCTCTAAGCTAGCGGGAGGCATATACTGTTGCAATAAGGATCCGTTCCCCAGCCAGGTCTATGTACACCCAGGCCCAACGGCCCTGTGTGTCCACGAAAAAATCCCGGATCTCCCCCTTAAAGTACTTGGTACAAAGAATGGCCATCACCCCCACCATGCCTATGGCCGGTGCCCAAAGCTGGAAGCCAGCTTGGAGGCTCGCCTTGATTGGCGGCAACTCCCCTTCAGTTAATCTGCGGTTAGACAGTTTGGTTTCCTGCAAACAGAGGAGCTGACCCCGATCGCGATCTACCAAACCCTTAATCTCTTTCCACTTAGTTCTAAATGAGGCCACCCCCAACACTCTTACATTTAACGATGCAATCTTTAACAATTGTGCCATGCTGTGGTTGGCCGAGTTGTTCAATACCCTCCCCGTTATCTCATCACAAATTTCACACCAGCTCTAACCATGGTACTCAAATTGTCACCACCACAAGGGTTCACATGGCAGCCGTTTGACCCCATCGAGTCATCCTCGTTCATTCACCTACCAGTTAGCTTATACACTCGTTCATCTTTGCTCAAGTGTTCACATGTCAGGCGTCAAAGTTCGCACACAAAAACACGCAGACACATCCCCACACATATCCCACAGTGTCACCACCCCGATTGCTTATGCCTCAGTACATTGTCCAGGGGTTATACAACACATCCTTACCTCAAGACACACAACAAGTTATACACTAGCCTTCTAGTCACCTTTCACAGTCCATCTCCGTGCTTTTCGAACTAGCCTTTCAGTATTATCCTACACGGTATTCACAATGAGGTGGAGTCCTATCCTCCCTATCCCCTCCATCACAACAAAATCCAATCCATTATTCGCATTTCCTTCTATCCCCTACCTTTATCCTAACTTATTTACAATTATCTCACGCCTTCGGTGCAAGGATCAAGTGCATGCAGGAACGCAGGCCTAAACAGGATAATCCATGGTTATGGGCTGCTCAGATCCTTGCCGTAAAGAGCACTCAAAGTATTCATTAATGTTCTCGCGGAGGCTTCTGCTTCTTCCACCGGCCCCTACTTCACAACACAGGCCAATCACCCCAGTTGCCTCTGTCCTTCCCCTACCAGTTCTCACCAGGTTCAAAGTCCCACAACTAAAGATCTCTCAGTCTACCATGCTCAAACAAAGTATTCAGTGCGCGGTATTTTACAGTGAAGCGAATCCCTTGCATCCCATCCCCTTCCCACCTCACCCGACACATCTCCTTCAACTATCCCGCTATTCTACTGTTTCCTCGAGCCTTTCGCACATCCCATTACACAACGCAGAGATATCTCTCCTTCTATCGAGCACTTATCAGTTTATCCAGCGGTCGGGAGTCCCAATGAGCAGGTTCTTCCCTCCTCCCTTGTGGCCACAGAATTCATGCCTTGGCGGATTTACGCCGTATTCTCGAGGCCGAGGCCGCTCCGCGCAGGAGAGGCCTCGTTATCCTCGACGATTGCCTACCTGTCTAGCGCGGTCCTCTGAGCCATGTCTCCGGATCTGTGATGAAAGAGGGATGGGTGAACCTCTTATTCTTTGGAAGCCGCTTACTAAGCAGAGCAAGGATTTTGACTGTTTCGTTGTACGTAGTTGTCGTTTCTTTCGGATCCGGCAAGCCATCCGGATTTGGCAATGCTAGTGTTAGCGGCTCGAGATCATTCCAGAGGAACAGGGGGTCTGCCACTCGCGCCACATGTTTCCGGGACTCCGCTCGGAGCAGAAAGCAATATGCCCCCAAGCTGTCCTCTGAATCTGACTTCAGCAGCAATCGGATCGCCGACACACCCTTCATCGGCAATACATCACAGTCGGTGCCGAGCCACTTTTCCGCCGTTACAATCGCCTGCTGTATGGACGGGTGACTTGCGAACTTGAGAAATGGGATAGTGGGAAGGTGCCCGTGATCTTTTGGCTGACACAGCAAGATCTGCAACTTAGCCTCCCATAGGCGAAGTATCACAGGAACGATTCTCAGTCGGCCTTGCGATCGAAGCTCGTCAAACTTTCCGTCCAATAGCAGCATCCTTCTGACGTGGGTGTCGTTGAAGACCTGGTTTTCCTCCTGTTGCTGGATCGGTCCGGGATCCTCCTCCTCCTCCTCGACCCTTCGATATTCCATGAGCTCCATCTCGTCCACCTGGATCTGCTCTATCTCCTCTAGTCGTCGCCGCACCGGGTCCGGCTGGGGAGGGGGGGAGAGGGACAGAGATGCCGAGCTACCCAGAACCAAAGGATTAGTCCAGCCCGTGTCTGGCTGCGGTGGGCTCATTTCTTCACTCAACTTCTCTCCACCCTCCAACCGAGCCGGGCCAGGCCGGGCTGAGGCATCTCCGTTGTGCAGGCTACCCAAAGGGGCCGGGCTAGGAGGCGGCAGGGGGGGCCCGGGGGGGGAGGGGGGGGTTTCACGTTCGGGGTGTCCAGCAGAGGCCTCTGCCGCTTAGCCATCTCCGCGTTCCACGAGCTCATGTCTTGGTCCGATGCCGCCATCCTCCTCGTCTTTCGTCTCGCCCTTCCCCTCTTCTTGCCCACCCCACCCTGTTGGGGTTCATCCATGGAGTCGTCCCAGAGCGATTCAAGCTCTTTCCTAGCAGCCTCCTTCAGTTGACTCTGGTTCAGGACGTGGCTTACGGGCTGTCATCGCGGCTGGAGGGGCTGGGGCTGTTCCAATCGAAGCTCGTTCAAACCTTGAAGCAGCAAGTCATGCGGCGGTCGATCGGAGGGTGGTTCTTTCTCCACGACAGGCCTCTGGTCTTCACCACTCACTGGCGTTTTGGAATCCCGGGGGGGCCGGGCGCCGCTTGAGCCCTGTTGTCTCCGTTCTTCCAAAGGGATCCGCACAGTATCCGGGACACTTCCCTGCGCAGTCTTAGGTGATTCCCCGTCCTTCGCTCGTGTCGGTTCCATTTCTACTCCCGGCGTCCCCTCCAACATCGACCCTGAGCATTCCAGTAGCCAACCACCTCTGTTCGGCCCGCGCGGCGGGCTGGCCGGGCTCCCTTGGCGTTTCCCCTTGACCGTGTCGTCCCGGCGGCTATCAGCCTGTGCTTCCACTCTGTCCGGACGTCCGACTTGCCGGCTGTGATTCTGCATGTCTCCCCCTCCTCTTGCTTCCGCCGCGGGGTCGCATTCCCCACTTTCGAGCAGGGACTCCGAACATTCCAATAGCCAGCCACCTTTCTTTTCTCTTTGGAATGACGTCGCCGTCTTCCCCTTCCTTTCTAGTGTTCCCTCGTCCTGTCTGCCATTCTGGCAACCCTTTCGCTCGCGTGCCAAGGGTGGCGGTCGTTGGCGCTGGCCTTGCGGGGCACTTCCTTGGTTGTTCTCACCTCCCCCCTGTTGCCCCGCCCTTGTCTGCCCTCCTTCTGTATCGACTTCCAAGGCGCTTCGTCCTGCCTCTTCAGCAGGCCTCGTTTCGGCTCCAGAGTTGTGATGATGGGCGTCGGTCCCTGGTTGGCCCTTTGCCACCTGCCCTCTCACTGCTCCACTCTCCCCCTCCTTCCGCTCCTGCGGGGTTCGATGTGTGACTGCTTGTCCCCCAACCCTCCGTCCGCCAGCTGGCGGGTGCTCCTCCATCGGTATGTCTTTGGTTGGCGTCTCCTGCTGCCCCAGCTGGACGGTCAGGCCCTCGTCCTGGCCTCGCTGCTCGTGATCTCGGGGCCGTTCGTCCTGTCCTTGCAATTGTCTGCCGTCTTCAGGCATCGCCGCAATTGGTGTCTCGCCCCGATCTTGCATCTGCCGTTCCTGCTGGACCACCCGGGTTTGCTGCATGAGTTGAATTCGATGGGAAAGCTGTATGTCGTCTGCGCCGGACTGTGGGGCCTGATGCCCCGGGAGGAGGGGTGCGGTCCCCACCTCCTTGACATCCCCCAGACCATCATTCATGAGAATCTCCGCAAAAATGAGTATGGCGCATTTACCTGTATCCACGATCACAAGTCTCGAAGTATGCACTATGGCCGCCCACAACGAAGTGATCAGTGTATAAGCCCCATCCACTTGTCTCGCCAGCAGCCATCCCAGGATCAGCAAGAAAACCCCCCAAACTCGCTCCTCGTCGCCCATGTGCTCTCCAGATTACTCGACTTGCGATGTCCTGCTCCTCCTCCCGAGGGTTTCAATACCTAGGGGCGCCGGGTCTTCTTCCACTACGACGTCAACTTCACCCACCCTTCGCTTCCGACGCCTCGTGATCTGTCTATCTTTCCGTTTCGTCGTTCCCTCCCGGTCGTTCCGCACGCACCGAGTCCATACCACTCCACGTTCTCAATCCCCATGCCTCCCCTTCAGCGTTTCCTCCCGATTCTCCATCACGCGCCGAGCCCATACCCCCTCACGTCCACACCTCTCAGTCACGCGGTCATCGACACACTATGTGCCCGCGCCTTGTTCCCACATTGTGAGCTGGTCCGTGCCTCGCTACCCTATACCCTTCTACATCACTTGCGCTCTCCGCTCGCCTCCGCTCTCACGCTCTCACCGCTCTCACGCTCTCCCTCTCACATTTTGTATTCGTACAGGAAATCAAAATCAAATGAGCTTTTGCCCTTTTGCTCCACACGAGATTTCTGTTCTCGTTGAGCTCATCTTAGGACACCTGCGTTATCTTCTAACAGATGTGCCGCSCCAGCCAAACTCCCCACCTGACAATGTCTTTCACTTGGATCGGTCAGGCCACGAGGGCCTGCACCTTCGATCGAGAAGCAGGGGCAGAGCCCCAGCTCCACCTCACGAAATAAATAAAATAACGTTAAAAGTAGTGGTATTTCACTTGCGCCGTAAGGCTCCCACTTATTCTACACYTCTCAAGTCATTTCACAGAGTCGAACTAGAGTCAAGCTCAACAGGGTCTTCTTTCCCCGCTGATTCTTCCAAGCCCGTTCCCTTGGCTGTGGTTTCGCAGGATGGTAGATAGGGACAGTGGGAATCTCGTTAATCCATTCATGCGCGTCATTAATTAGATGACGAGGCATTTGGCTACCTTAAGAGAGTCATAGTTACTCCCGCCGTTTACACGCGCTTGGTTGAATCTCTTCACTTTGACATTTAGAGGACTGCGCAGATATCACATTGCGTCGACATCCGTTGGGACCATCGCAATGCTTTGTTTTAATTAAACAGTTGGATTCCCCTTGTTCGCACCAATTCTAGGTCGCCAGTTTGATGCTTAGGGAGAGTCCCACGACCCCACCCGAAAGGTGGGGACATAAGACATTCTACGCCCGTCGGCACACTGGCACGCGGGCTCCGCCCTCGCCGCGAGAGCAGCTCGGGCAGACCACCGGCAGCCAACGACATCGAGGCGCAGACCCCTAGGCCCAACCCTGAGAGCCAATCCTTTTCCCAAGGTTACGGATCCATATTGCCGACTTCCCTTACCTACATTCTTCCTTTGACCAGAGGCTGCTCACCTAGGAGACCTGATGCGGTTATGAGTACGGCCGGGCGTGAGAGGTACCTGCAGCTCCATATTTTCAAGGGCCGTCGGGGGTGCGGTGGACACCACAGGACGTGCGGTGCTTTGCCGGGCGCTGCACCCTATCTCCGGTTGATCTGACACCAGGGTGGGCGAGCCGTCAAGAAGGAAAGAGAACCGTCCCCACGGCCTCCGCCGACATCTCTAGAGCTGCTTACGTTACCGTCCACCTCCACAACCCGGTTCGGGAATATTAACCCGACCCCCTTTCGATGTGCGGGGCGCAGTGCGCCCTTGATACAAGGTTTCCACATCTCTTAGGGCTGACTGACCCATATCCAAGCGCTGTTCACATAGAACCCTTCTCCACTTCGGTCTTCAAAGTTCTCATTTGAATATTTGCTACTACCACCAAGATCTGCACCGGGACCCGCTTCACCTAGGCTCACGCTCCAGGCTTCGCAGCAGGCCCCGCGCCCTCCTACTCGTCGCGGCGTCAGAATCGCCGCGACGGCCGAGCATAGGTCGCGTGCTTCAGCGCCATCCATTTTCGGAGCTCATTGATTCGGCAGGTGAGTTGTTACACACTCCTTAGCGGATTTCGACTTCCATGACCACCGTCCTGCTGTCTGTATCAATCATGACCCTTTGTGGTGTCTGGGTTAGCRCGCAGTTTGGCACCGTAGCTCGACTTTCGGTTCATCCCGCATCGCCAGTTCTGCTTACCAAAAATGGCCCACTTGRAGCTTTCATTGATCCTCGGGGTTCGCTTAAGCAACCCCGAAATCTTACCTATTTAAAGTTTGAGAATAGGTCGAGGGTGTTTCACCCCCTAGGCCTCTAATCATTCGCTTTACCCGATAAAACTGTTCAACAACTCCAGCTATCCTGAGGGAAACTTCGGAGGGAACCAGCTACTAGACGGTTCGATTAGTCTTTCGCCCCTATACCCAAGTCCGACGAACAATTTGCACGTCAGTATCGCTGCGAGCCTCCACCAGAGATTCCTCTGGCCTCACCCTGCTCGGGCATAGTTCACCATCTTTCGGGTCCCAACGGGCATGCTCACACTCAAACCTCTCACAGCAGATCGTGGTTGGCGGACGGTGCACCCGCAGAGGGTTCCCGCCACTCAGGTT
>BFEA01000345.1:119696-132594 GCA_003427395.1 Chara braunii
AAAATCAAACAATCCCCGATAATGCTAACGATGCTGGTAAGAGCAGCCATCGGTAGCACCTGGGGAGCGGCTCCAATCTATTGGTGGGGAGCAACACCTGCCGGGAATCGGGCCCAGCGTCCCGGAGTACAGGTGAGAAATAGCAACAGAAGGAGGAACGGGGGTATCACCACTACCCTAGGGCAGCGGCGCCTGCGCCGGGGTTTGCTTGGGGGCACATATTCAGGTTGGGCGGGCCTGAGGCCCCCTCTGCCGGGAGGCGTTAGCACCCAGTCACAGAGGGGGTTATCAGAGGAGGCACAACCTGCGATGTCCAGAGGCAAGCATTTCACTCCCCCCGAAGAGTTGTCAATTGTCCTTACCCCTACAGGTTTTATCACCTTGTCACCCTTTAACCACCTTGGTGTTACTAAGCGTGCATTGTTCGTTTCAACCTCCCTCAACTGTTAATATTGCACTGCTAACCCTTACTCATCCTTACCCCGCCGACTACTATCACCTTGTTACCCTTTAACCCTCTTGATGTGACTTATCGTGCCCAGGCGGGGCAGCATTGTTCATTTCACTCTCCCTCGATTGTTAGTACTGCACTGCTAGCCCTTACTACTCATTGTCTGCTAACCACCTACGGAGATCGTCACCTGCAGAATGCAGGCGAATTGTCCACTCGACACCTACAGAAGCCACTAGCGTACAAGATCCGAACCAGCCCTCCTTTTTTAAAACTAGAGGCTATAATGGCTACTGTGCCGAGGTAACGTAGCCCCCGTCCCGTTGTGAGAGATCCGGCTGGAGCTGAGTCACCGCCAGACCTTACGCACTAGTCTCAGAGCGCTGCCGCGGAGGGGCAGCTCCCGACGTCCAGGATCCATTCCCAGCATCCCGGCTGGTCCTGAAAGCGCACAAGCTTGGAGTAAGGCGTCCACGTTTGCGTGAGAAGTGGCCATGCCACTTCCGATTTCCGTTTGCTGTCAGCCGCAATGGCGGTTCGAAGATTGGCGAGACACATCGCTCGCAAGGCCGCAAAAGTGGGGGGACGCTGTTGGAAAATAAGCTGCGTTCTGAGAGCCCAGACGACAGCAAGGAAGGCTGCCCGGATAATGTCAATGGCGTACGCCCGCTGTCCTCGAATGGGGGGGTCTATGAGGGCTGGGCCGGCAAGCAGGCAATCCGCCCACTCCTCCTGAGTCATCGTGAGAATATCTCCCCCAACCTCTCGTCCCCACCATTCCCAAAACTGCTGCTGCGAAGGGCAGCCGGTCCACACGTGCGGGACGTCTTCGCAATCCGCGGCACAGTGCGGGCACCTCCCGTCAGACGAGGAGGACCGCTTCGCGAGCCATTCGTCGGGAGTGCCAAGTGGATGTTCAGCCACAGGAGCCCTGCATGCTTCAGATTAGGGAGCGTTTGGAGGCGGCTGACCGTAGCCTTCCACGCAGTGGGGGACCATTTTGCGGTGGGGGACCTCGTCAGCCAGCCCTTGCTGGCCCAGCGGTGCCGAAGTTCCTGATCCATTCGATAAGGAGGGGTCAGCGCGCGGTACATAGCTTTGGTGGTCCTTGATGCAGCGGGAGGTCGTGGCGTTGGAGGCCTTGCTTCCTCCACTTCCACATGGCGGGATCCACTGCCAACTGCGCCGGGCGCTTTTCCGGGCGAAAAATGTGGTGGGTGGCCCGGGCCAAGCCCTTCCTGTCCGTGACCACCGAGACAGATCTGACGAGGTCCCGGGGTACCCACCCATCCCTGTCGGGGGAGCGAACCAGGGGGGGGCCGAGTTCCGAGTCAGAGGGAGAGTTCTCCCAAGCTTGAGCCACCAACGAGGACTCCCTGACCCGTGCGGTAATCTGAAACAGCAGGCGGACGGGGTCTTCAGTCTTCAGCACCACCCATTCGCCGTCGAACCTCTGCCCCGTCCTAAGGGCAGCCACCCAGTCCTCCGGGACCGCTTGCTTAATCCGGAGCAGCCATTCCTGTTCATGCGTCTGGCTGTCCAACTGTTTCAACAGGGCCGCCTCCGGCTGCCAATCGTTAGTTTGCAGGTCCCAAAGGTCGGCGACACGCGCCACGCCCGCTTTAAGCCAGGCTTTGCCAAAGGCTCCTTTGGGGCCTGCCCATGGAAACTGCTCGCCATTACTGTCCCGGATCCGCGGGTTCCCAAACAAGCGTTGCTGCAGGATGTGATCTGCTGACTTGGGAGAGTTGAGCTCGAGCAGGGCCAGAGTCTGCCATGGCTTCAGAAACGGGGACCACAGCGCACCTCGCTTAAGGTCCGTGAGGATGGCCGGTTGTACAAGGGCCAGTTCCATATCTGCCGGATGCAGCCGGGCCGCTTCAGCCATAGTCTGCAGGGTCAGGATCTTCCACGGAGCGTCGTCCTGCTCTAGGAGGAGCCAGACAACCGTCCTTATCTGCAGCGCCTGGATCTGTGTGGCCGGGTCAATCAGGCCCAGTCCCCCACTCGCCTTAGGTTGGACCAATTTGCGCCAGGAAACCCGGTGAATTGCGTGAGGAGCGAACGGGTCGTTCTTCCAGACAAACTTGGAGAACACCATGCGGTATTCCCGCTGAGGGACCGGGTCTGGAGTTGAGACCGGGGCTGTGTACCAGAGCATCGCCGAAGCCATTGTGTTTGCGAGGAGTACTCGGCCAAAGATCCCGGCGTCCAACGTTTTTCCGCAGAGTGCTAGTCGCGTGGCTGCTTTCCGCATCAACTGCTCCATCTGGGAGCCGCTGGTAAGGGCCTGCGGGAGCTCGATACCGACGTAGGCCGCTGTTTCCGTCATCGGCTGAACTCTGATTCCTTCAAACAGGGGGGCTGCGGTGAGGTCAGGAACCAGCGCTACAGATTTATGCCAGTTCATACGTGCCCCTGCAAACTGCTCAAAAATGCCCACCTGGTTCCGCAACGCCCAGACGCTGGCCTGAGTAGTGGAAGTGACCGCACCGGTGTCATCCGCGAATGCTGACGATTTAAGTTGTCTGCCCCCCGGGAGTTGCAGTCCCGCCAATGCCTCATCTGCTCTGAGCATGTCATGCAGATGCTCTATATACAGTGCGTATAGCACAGGGGAGAGCGGACAACCCTGACGAACCGAGCGTGTGACAGCTATCGGGTCCGATAGATAACCGTTAATCAAGAGGCACAACGCTGCCGAAGCTAGCAGGGACTTCACCATTAAAAGAAATTTCGGACCGAATCGCCTTTGCCTCAAGCCTTCAAGCAGGAAGGACCACGAAACTCGATCGTAGGCTTTCTCGAAGTCCAGCAAAACAAATGCCAGCGGCGGGTCTTGAGATGGAGCTTGCCACACGATCTATCGAGCGAGCAAGATGTTCGTCAAGATCCGCCGGCCCGGGATGAAGCCTGTTTGCGTAGAGTCCACAATCCTGGGGAGCTTGCCTGCGAGGCAGTTGGCCAGAATTTTCGCCAGCAACTTGTAGGAGGCGGACAGTAGGGAGATGGGCCGCCAATTGCGGATTTCCTTGGGGGGCCCTTTTTTGTGCACCAGGATAATCGTCGCAAGGCCAAAATCCTGTGGTAGAGGGCCAGTGCCCAGTCTCACATCGTTGAAGCCCTCCAGGAGGTGCGGAAGAAGAGTGTCCAGACAGGACTTCAGGTGTTCCACCGGCATTCCATCTGGGCCTGGCGCTTTTCCGGCTGGCATGTCAGCCAATGCTGCACAGATCTCCTGCTCAGTAATTGGCCTGTCAAGGTCAATACGCTCTGAGTCGGTCAGCTTAGAGGTTATCTTCTGCCAGATGGCCGCGGCCGGTTCTTCCGCAATTTCCTCCGGTGTCCTTGGTTGTTCCTCAGTGAAAAGGTAGGAGTAGTACTGCTGAGCGAACTGCAAGATGTGCTGGGTACTGTCAGCCAGCGGGCCGTCCTGTTGAAATGGATGCTGCAGTGTCATCATGACGGACCCCGGTCGTCGCGTATGGAGTCGATGAAAGCAAGTCTTTGTCATACGCCCTGCCGCCACCGTCCACCGAGCTTTGCTGCGCAATCCCCAAGCTTCAGCATCCTTAAGCTGCCATTCCTCCCACTCCACCTGCAGCGCCGCCCATTGCATCCACCACTCCTCCTCCCCTTCTTCGGTCGCCGGGCCGTCGCCCAGTTCCAACACCCGTTGTATGAATGCTTCAGCCGTCAGCCGCCGTTCTCGTTTAGAAGCGATCACTGCCTGCTTGAGCAGTCTGGCCAGGGCCGCCGTCCCATCTGACAGCCATTGAAGGGCGGATTGATCCGCATGTCCGAGCTGGGTCCAGTAAATCCAATGTTGGTTGGCCATATTACGAAATCGCGCCTCCGCGAAATTCCACCCTGGAACAGTGGAGGGAGGGGGCCTGGTGCGCAACTCGGTGGGGATCGCCAATGTGAGGGCGATCATCTTATGATCCGACCGGACCACGGGTGTGACGGAAAAGTCCAATAAACACTGCATAGCGGACGGAGATATCCAGGCCATGTCTTTTCTCCTTCGCTTTTTAAGGCCTGGGCCAACCCATGTGATGCCCTTTTCGTGCGGCCAGAGCACTCGAAAGGCATCCTACAGCCCCATGTCTGTTAGTGTAGAGAGCATGGCCAGTGCATCCGGCGAGTAGGGGGCAAGAGGGTCCGCTCGAGGTGGGGGTTCCACCACGGTATTGAAGTCTCCAATTCGAATCAGTCTATCGACCTCGGGGATGTTAGTGGAAAAGGCTTGCCAGAACTGGCACCTATCCCTAAGCTGAGGGGGGGCATAGACCGTCGCAATGAGGGCCCGTTCCCCGGCCAGGCCGATGTACACCCAGGCCCAGCGCCCCTGCGTGTCGGCAAAGAAATCCAAGATCTCACCCTTGAAATACCGAGTGCCCAGGATGGCCACCCCCCGCGCCGTGCCCACTGTCGGTGCCCAGAGCTGAAAGGTTGGCCGGAGACTGGCTGTAACGGGGGGCAGCTCCCCCTCTGGCAGTCTCGGGTCAGACAATTTAGTTTCCTGCAGACAGAGGAAGTGGATGCCATCCCGTCCAACCAAGCCCTTAATTTCTTTCCATTTTGCTCTAAAAGAGGCAGCCCCCAGCCCTCGTACATTCAATGAGGCCACTTTCAGCAACTGTGCCATGTTAGTATTGCAAAGCATGCAGCATCCCCAGTCATTGTCCCATTATGCTCACAAATAGCACCGATGGCATCCTTCCTGGGTCCCGCATACATACGAGTCCTACCCTCCCATCCCCAGCCAACGGCCCCTGGGGGCACGTATTCTCACACCTTTCCACCACTCACAGCCAGGGGATCAGTTATGGCTGCACTTTACCAAAACCCTCCTTATCCAGAGCCACTCTCACACATGCATATGATGACCCCTTAGGCTCGTGTTCGCACAGCTGTCCCGCCAATCACAGCTAAGAAATCAGTTGCGGCTGCATTTTGCCAAAACACTCCCCCCCTGGTTTATTTAGATGTAGGGTCCCACCCAGCAACCAGGAGCTGTTAAGCTAGACAATCCCACCCGGCACATACCATAGCTATTCAGACCTTTGGTAAAAACACAAGAGCGGCGCACCCATGAGCTTTCCGTCTATCACTTCCAGCCATCCCAGCGCTCACAGATGCATATGACGACCCTCCCACCAATCACAGCTAAGAGAGCAATTACGGCTGCATTTTACCAAAACACTCCCACATGAGCTATTCTATCTGCCACTACCAACCATCCCAACTCCGGTTCCCATTATCACTATCCGCCTCTAGCACTTAGGGGCCACACTCAGACAACTGATTACGAATCCACCACCTTACTGTACAATACACCGCCAGGGTGTCACCTGCGTCCTGCCCAATCCTTCTACGATTGTTAGCTAAGTCCATTGTATCTCACCCTAACACTCCATACTACTCCACTATTCCACTATTAGCCGTATCCATAGCGTCTTGCCCTACGAGCACTCACAAGTCTGAGAAAAACTTACCCTTATTTAGCATATACACAGCAGCAGCGCACCCTTAGGCACTGCAATCCATTACGTCTCGGCTTTCCTCTCCTGCGTTCCTGCATGGGATCACGCCCTTCCCCTATCGCCTTGTTCACCTGTTGTGTGTATTAATGGGCTCGTACCCTAGACGTAGAGAGACTTCCCTTCCAGTGTCCCGCTAAGGGCCCTGATTCTACTATTGTCTGTACCAATTGTGTCTACCCTTAACACCACGCACACTTCCCATCACACAGCGTGGAGAGACTTCCCCCTCCACTGGTCCTCCAAAAGGCCCTATCCAGGCCAATATCCCTCTAAGCTCCCATATGATACTGCGGTCTGTGTCAATTGTGTCTCCCCCTACCAACGCTCCCACTTCCCATCGCACCACGTCACTACCCCTATCCCGTATGGGGTCTTACGCTCCCACTCCATATCCCTCTTGCCCTGGTCCATTTGCCCTCGCAGTCTGTATACCCGTTCCCCGACTGCCTGGCCCATCCTCTTCCAATCCTCCAGCTCAGGCCTTGGCTGGCTTGCGGCGGAGTCTCGAGTTCGAAGCCATTCCCCGCAGAAGGGGCCGCGGTATCCTCGGCATCTGTCTTCCTGTTTGCCGCGGGCCTCTAAGCCACGCCTCTGGGTCCGTGATACAGGAGGGGTGCGTGAATCGCTTGTTCTCCGGGAGCCGCTTATTGAGGAGGGCGAGGATCTCGACTGTGTCCTTGTATGAGGTCGAGGTCTCTTCCGGGTTCGGCAGGCCATCAGGATTCGGTAGTGCCACCATCAGAGGTTCAAGATCCTTCCAGCAGAACCGAGAGTCGGTTGCTTGAGCAATATGCTTCCTAGACTCCGCCCGAAGCATGAAGCAGTAGGCTCCGAGGCTTTCCTCCGAGTCGGACCTCAGCAGCAGACGGATCGCGGACACTCCCTTCATAGGCAGCACCTCGCAGTCGTTCCCCAACCATTTCTCTGCGGCCACAATCGCCTGCTGGATAGAAGGGTGCCTCACAATTTGAGAAACGGGATAGTCGGAGTGTGCTCGGCCTCTTGTGCTCGATGCAGCAGAATCTGAAGCTTAATCTCCCAGATGCGGAGTACAACAGGGACTATGCGGAGGCGGTCCTGAGCCCGAAGCTCATCAAACTTTCCATCCAGCAACAGCATTCTTCTGACATGAATGTCGTTGAATACCCTATTCTCCTCCCCTTGATGGACAGGCCCCGGGTTTTCCTCCTCCTCCTCGATCCGTCGATACTCCATCAGTTCCATCTCGTCCACCTGGATTTGTTCCAGCTTGTCTGCTGCCCTCTGCTCAAGGACAAACTGTGGAGGGGGGGATAGGGACAGTGAGGTCGAGCTACTCAATACGAGGGGGTTGGTCCATCAAGTGCCTGGTTGACGCCGACCTGCTTCCTCACCACCCGTCGCCTGATCGATAGCAGGTGCCGTCCCAGGACGAGGCGGGGGGGCCTCCATCACGCAGCACAGGCAAAGGAACAGCAACCGGAGGGGGCGTGGGCGGGGGGGCGGGGGGGGGGGGGGGGGGGGAGGGACAGCCGGGAAAGGCACCGTCCTCGAGGGGGTGAGGAGAGGCTTCTGATGTTTGGGCAGTTCCGCATCAGATGCACTCATTTCCTGGTCAGACGTCGCCGTTCTCCGCATCTTTCGCCGTGCTCTGCCTCGTTTTCTGCCCAAGCCCCTCTGTTGGGGTTCCTGCATGGAGTCATCCCATAGCGAGTCGATTTCCTTCCTGGCGGCCGCCTCCACCTGGTCGTGGTTCAGGACGTGGCTCGCTGACTGTCGCTGCGTGGGCGTAGCTCGAGGCTGTTCCAGGCGCAGGTCGTTCAGCCCTTGAAGGAGTGGGTCGTGTGGCGGTTGGTCCTGCTGCGGCCGGGGCATCTCTGATTTCTGCTCCCGCTGCTCGTCCCGGGGGGGGCTGTGTCCCCGCTTGCTACTGTCTGTCGCCTCATTGCCCTCACACAGGCGGCCCTCGCCGCATGTCAATGGATCCTCCAACATCGACCCCGAGCACTCCAGTAACCTGCCAGCTTTCATCGTCGCGCCCGGCGGCCGCACCGTACTTGCCTTTCTCTCGCTGGTTTCATTATTGTCCCTACTACTGCCGACTCTCCCGCCCGCTCGGTCGATGCCAACTTCCTCCTCTCCCGTCCGGCCTCGTTGGGGGCTGGCTAGCAGGCATTTCGAGCACTCCAGCCGCCAGCCGCCGGTCGTCCCCCTTTGACCCGAGGTCTCTTTTCTCACCAGCGCTTCCAGGGCTCCCGCCTTCGTTCGCTCCCCCGGCCTGTCACCTCGCTCCCCCTCCACCGGTGACAACTGCTGGTGTTGACCGGTACTCTCCTTCCCTCTCCGACTCCCATTCTCCTGCTGGCGTTCAGCCACAGGCGGTGGCTGGTGTTGAGCGTGCAACTCCGCCGCTACCCTACTCCCACTTCCCTGCTGTCGCTCGGCCACTAGTTGCACACCTTCCGAGTCTACTTCCATGGCCCGCCGTTCTACCTCCGCCGCTGCCTCCTGTGTGGCCTCAGGCTGGTGCTGTTCTGTACCGATCGTCGACGGGTTCCTCTTCTCCTGTGCCCCTACCGCCATCGTCTCCCCCCCCTTTGGGGACCGGGGTCTTTGATGCGTGACTAGTGGCGTTTCCATCCTTCCTTCGCCACCTGCCGATCGCTCATCCATCGGGATGTCCTTAATTGTGTCCTCTCGCGGCGCCTGCTGGGCGGTCGGACCTTGAGCGCAGCTAGTAACCTCCAACCCTTGGGCACCTCCTCGGGCACCCTCTTCGCACTCCTGGTGTTGGCTGCCGCGATGGGAGGTTCGCCCTGCCGGGGTCTCGCCTCTTCCCTGCATTACGTGTTCCTGCTGAGCGCGGTTCAAGTGGCGATCGGTCGGGCCCTTGTGGGAGGGCTGAGCTTCCCTAGTTGGCAGCTGCGGGGCCTGGTGCCCCGGAAGGAGGGCCGTTTCGCCCACTTCCTTAACGTCTCCCAAGCTATCGTCCATAAGGATCTCTGCGAAGATGATCTGGTCGAACTCTCGCTCGTAATGTGCCCAAGCCGCAGTCTCCGAGTGCTCGTCCTCCGGTAGACCCGGATCTCTCCTGAGTCGGTCCTCTAGGCTGGCCATCTCTTCTCTCATCTCCGCCAAGGTGAGGCATCTGGTGGCTCCGTCCAAGTGGTCGTGTCGATGGCAGTGTTCGCACCACGGCGTTTCACTTGTGACACACCGCACCTCCGTCCGCCCATAATATGCCTGTGCCACCGCAAAGCGCTCCAGGGCTTGACTCTTCAATGGCGGGTATAGATCAAAGCGGACGAATTCCTTCCCTTCTGCATCCGTTGCCCACCTACCTTGCGGATTCTTGACTGCTCCGAAGAAGGCCTCTGCAACTTGCCTGAGGGATAGGGCCACCATGGGGGAAGGCTGCACAAATTTAACCCATGGATTGGCTCGCCTCTCCTGGAACTTGGTCCACTCCAGTTCCTTGGGGGTCATCCATGGCTTAAATCGGATGTAATACGTTCGTTCGCCCACCAGGATGGCCTCCCGTTTCCTCTCATAGATTAGCCAGTTTCTCAGCTCCGCCGTCGGCGCCCAGTAAAATGCTGCTGAATTGCCTTCAATAGTCAGCCGGCCTGAGTGGCCGCCTTGTCCCTTGTCCGGCCAACGCATTGCTTCCCACTCGTTGACCCACGTCATCTTCGTCTTTGGAGCGAAGTCCTTTACGGGACCGTCGAAACACAACAGGATGACGTGTGCCCGTAGATAGGTGATCTGTGCCTTAGCGACTTTCTTGCCCATCCACAATGTACATTCTCCGTTGACCCGTTTAGGGTAAGCGGTCGGATCATCCATGAAACCCTGAGTCAACGCCGCCTTGCGCACCCGTCGCATGACCTCATAGTCACTGAGATTTGAGGCCGGCGGAATCGCTCTTCCCTTTCCCTGTTGCGGTGAGGTCCTGGCCGGAGTTGCCATCTCGTACTCCTTCCCGAGTCTTCCCCGTAGCTCCGTCCTCCCTTGCCTTGCTGCTCTCTCCCACCGCTCTAGTCACTGTCGTCTCCTCTGCCCCTGCGGAGGAGTCGGAGGACGTATAATACCCTAATCTTCCTAGGTTCCCAGGCCGCCTCTGCGAGGGGGGATGGAGATCTAGTCCAATCGTCGGTTCAGGATGGCACCCTTCCCCCCTGTTCCCTATCGGTGAAGTGGCCGGAGCTGTACCCTTCTCTAAATGTGCTCGCCGCTCCGGACGGCCATGTCGCGCTCCCCATCGACCTCGTCGCCGGAGGGGCGAGGTTCGGTCGGCCAGCAGGGCCGATTCGTCAAGTCTCAGCGGACCTGGGGGGGGAGGGCGATTCCACCGTGGCCGTCCTTTTGACGAATCAGAGGTCAAATATTGGTCCGAATGCCATGTGGGGTCAAACTCCCTCAACCACCGTTCTTCCTGCGCAATCCTAAATCTCAGCCACCTAATCTGGGCTTCCAACCGCCGCTGCTCCCTTCGCGCCAACCATCTCGCCACTGTTGACGTCCAGATTTGTTGGATACCACCTCTCCGCCCGACTTCCACCCACACAGCTAGCGCCGCCAGCCAGTCTATCCACCCCCCAGTGGTCAAGAGTTCCCACCAACTTCCCACCTTACTCCCCGCCCAGAGAATCTGTCTACAACAGATGTACGCGAGTGTCCAGGTAAGGATCAGTATAGCACATTTACCTGTGTCCACTACCGCTAGTCGCCAGGTATGTGCTAGAGTCGTCCATAGCGAGACAATCAGCCTGTAAATTCCGTCCACTTGTCGCGCCAAGACCCAGCCCAAGACTAGCAGGAAAACCCCCCAGATCTTCTCCTCGTCTCCCATGTGCTCTCCAATCCTAGCCTCCTGTCTCAGCGCCGATCGCCGCTCCCCTACGATGCCTACGTCCGTCGCCGAGTCATGTCCTTACGTGACCGCATTCTCACATCTCCCTTCCCAACCCCCTCCCCGGCCCATCTCCAGACCAGCAGGAAGGATCGCCAATCGTCTCGCCCCTAGACTGCCTACGTCCGTTGTCGGCTCGTGTCCTTGCATGGCCGCCTTATCGCGTCTTCCTTCCCACCCCTCTCTCGTTGTCCGCATAACATGTTGCCATCATCGCACTTCCGCCATCTAGTACATCACTCAGAATACGCCAGGACATCCCCGCTCCTCGCTCCACGTCTCCCCGATGTCCCCCAAGACAGGTCGTCCTCCGCTAGCAGACTTCTTCCCCGGAGTGTCGTATTCGCAGCTTCCCGTCGTTTCCTTTTCACGTTTCCTCCTCCATCCCCTTTGACCTACGGTCGCGTGTGCGTTCCGAATCGCCTCGCGGCTATCGGTCGTGGCCCGCGGAAGCGCTGCGCCATCTCCCTACTCGCCACTTCCAGGATCTCCCTACTCCACGCTGCGCGGTGTTCCGTGTCGCGATATCGTATACCTAACTACATTACTCACGTTACTACGCTACGCTTCCCATGCCTTGCGCTGCGCTCTCCGCTACGCTCTCACACTCTCACACGCTCTCGCTCTCACAGTTTGCTCTCACAGTTTGTATCCACAATTTGTATCCGTATTTGTATCCGTACTGGAAATCAAAATCAAATGAGCTTTTGCCCTTTTGCTCCACACGAGATTTCTGTTCTCGTTGAKCTCATCTTAGGACACCTGCGTTATCTTCTAACAGATGTGCCGCCCCAGCCAAACTCCMCACCTGACAATGTCTTTCGCTTGGATCAGACAGGCCACGAGGGCCTGCACCTTGGATCGAAAAGCAGGGGCAGAGCCCCGGCTCCACCTCACGAAATAAGTAAAATARCGTTAAAAGTAGTGGTATTTCACTTGCACCGTAAGGCTCCCACTTATTCTACACCTCTCAAGTCATTTCACAGAGTCGAACAAGAGTCAAGCTCAACAGGATCTTCTTTCCCCGCCGATTCTTCCAAGCCCATTCCCTTGGCTGTGGGTTCGCAGGATGGTAGATAGGGACAGTGGGAATCTCGTTAATCCATTCATGCGCGTCACTAATTAGATGACGAGGCATCTGGCTACCTTAAGAGAGTCATAGTTACTCCCGCCGTTTACCCGCGCTTGGTTGAATCTCTTCACTTTGACATTYAGAGCACTGGGCAGAAATCACATTGCGTCGACATCCGTTAGGACCATCGCACTGCTTTGTTTGAATTAAACAGTCGGATTCCCCTTGTCCGCACCAATTCTGAGTCGGCAGTTTGATGCTTAGGGAGAGTCCCACGGTCCCACCCGAAAGGTGGGGACATAAGACATTCTACGCCCGTCGGCACACTGGCACGCGGGCTCCGCCCTCGCCGCGAGAGCAGCTCAGGCAGACCACCGGCAGCCAACGACATCGAGGCGCAGACCCCTAGGCCCAGCCCTCAGAGCCAATCCTTTTCCCAAGGTTACGGATCCATACTTCCGACTTCCCTTACCTACATTCTTCCTTTGACCAGAGGCTGCTCACCTAGGAGACCTGACGTGGTTATGAGTACGGCAGGGCGTGAGAGGTACCTGCAGCTCCAGATTTTCAAGGGTCGTCGGGGGCTCGTTGGACACCACAGGACGCGCGGTGCTCTGCCGGGCGTTGCCCCCTATCTCCGGTTGATCCGATTCCAGGGTGGGCGAGCCGTTAAGAAGGAAAGAGAACCCTCCCCACGGCCCCCGCCGGCATCTCCGGAGCTGCTTACGTTACCGTCCACCTCCACAACCCGGTTCGGGAATATTAACCCGCCCCCCTTTCGATGTGTGGCGCGCAGTGCACCCTTGATACAGGGTTTCCATATCTCTTAGGGCCGACTGACCCATGTCCAAGCGTTGTTCACATGGAACCCTTCTCCACTTCGGTCTTCAAAGTTCTCATTTGAATATTTGCTACTACCACCAAGATCTGCACCG
>BFEA01000345.1:174541-188990 GCA_003427395.1 Chara braunii
TGAACGGGTGTGGGGGATGGAGGAAGAAGAAAGGTTGGAGGCGGCTATGGTGGACGGGTGTGGGTGATGAAGGAAGAAGAAGGGTTGGAGGTGGTCGGCTATGGTGGACGGGTGCGGGTGATGAAGGAAGAAGAAGGGTTTGAAGGTGGTTGGCTATGGTGCACGGGTGTGGGGGATGGAGGAAGAAGAAGGGTTCGGGGTGGCTGGCTATGGTGGACGGGTGTGGGTGATGAAGGAAGAAGAAGGGTTGGAGGTGGTTGGCTATGGTGTACGGGTGTGGGTGATAAGGAAGAAGAAGGGTCGGAGGAGGTTGGCTATGGTGGACGGGTGTGGGGGATGGAGGAAGAAGAAGGGTTGGAGGTGGTCGGCTATGGTGGATGGGTGTGGGTGATGAAGGAAGAAGAAGGGTTGGAGGTGGTCGGCTGTGGTGGACGGGTGTGGGGGATGGAGGAAGAAGAGAGGTTGGAGGTGGTCGGCCATGGTGGATGGATGGGGGTGATGAAGGAAGAAGAAGGGTTGGAGGTGGTTGGCTATGGTGGACGGGTCTGGAGGATGGAGGAAGAAGAAGGGTTGGAGGTGGTCGGCTATGGTGGACGGGTGTGGGGGATGGAGGAAGAAGAAGGGTTGGAGGTGGTCGGGCTATGGGGGATGACGTGAAAGAAGGCCCGTTGGACGTATCCTAACTCCCCGCCCCGTGCCTTCGTTTTCTACTTCGGGTGCCTGACTGCTACATATCACTTTCGGAAGTCACCGGTCACAGCAAAAATGGGGAAGGGATCGAACTGCAGCCCACACACACTCACACACACACGCACATACTCCGAATGTCCCCGGGTACAGCCAGGGGTAAAGGTGGACTGCACAAGTTGCCGAGAACTGCAACGTTCACATATATCCACACCGAATGTTACTGGGTGCAGCAAGGGGTAAACATGGACCACACAAGTTACCGGGGACTGCAGCACTCACACATACACACACCGAATGTCCCCGGGTACAGCAAGGGGTAAAGATGGACTTCACAAGTTACCGGGGACTGCAGCATTCACACATACACACACCGAATGTTACTGGGTACAGCAAGAGGTAAAGATGGGGTGCACAAGTTACCGGGGACTGCAGCACTCGCACATACACACACCGAATGTCCCTGGGTACACCAAGGGGTAAAGACGGACTGCACAAGTTATCGGGGATTGCAGGACTCACACATACATACACCGAATGTCACTGGGTACAGCAAGGGGTAAAGACGGATTGCACAAGCTATCCCAGACCTCAGACCGGTTAACACAGTACAAGAGGCAACCCGTAGGCACTCGCAGCTAAACGCTGAACAACCAGCCTCCCCCTTTTTCTTTTATAGGCTTTTCTCATCCCTTAGCCTCTATGCTCTAAACGAGGAATTCAGAAAATTAATAAAATAATTAAATCAAATAGTCTATAGGTGAAATTGGAGAGCCGGAGTTCATCGGCCGAAACATGAACTAAAAACTGCATCGCTGTCAACCACTAGTTCCGGTGGCGAGATTATAGGTCCAAGGCGATGGTCCTATAACGGGATACCGACAAAAGTTCTCACCTCTTCAAAATGACTCGTCGGCCTATCCCCACCGGGTACCCGTGTCCGATGGCAAGGAGGGGGCTTATGACCCCCTTCAGGGGTGATAAGCTTTCTACCGATGCGGCCGAGGGCCGCCCTCCTTTTGAGATCTTACCGTACAGCGCCAAATCGGAATTCTCCCACAGACTGTATCCGCGAGGTCGGCCTACTTAGGCTGCGGACCGCTGAACTCAAATTTTGAACCGTTGGCCTTCCCGCGAAGCGATGGACCAACGGAAAATTGGAAAAAAAAAAGAATTAATAATGATTGTAATGATAATAATAATAATAATAGTAATAAGGTGCTTCAGATTTCATCATGCGCAGCAGCTCCAACTGAATAGTGGTACAAGTCCCCGCTCAAAACTAAAGCCGACCTTCAACCCTTTTCCACTCTTTCTTTCTTTTTCTTGCCTCCCCTTTTCTCAGTCATTGCTGTATCTACCCCTAAACTCAGCTACTAGGGCCGAGTGCGTGGTTAAAACATCCACATGGGTTACCTGTATCCCGTCCCTGTACCTGGCTCAGATCACAACCGTTAGGACCAGACGGTCCTTTCAACCCCATGCAGGCTCAGTCTAAACTAACAGCGACCACAACTTGGAAACAAGACCGTTGGCCTCCCCCGCGAAGTAACAGGATCCCGACAACAGGGGAAATCACATCTGAAAATCGATGAATTAATAATAATAAAAGTAATAGTAACAGTAATAACAACAGAAAAGGAAAAACTCAAACGATGCAGTAGATGAACGTCGCTGAACTTGGCCACGGTCCTGATCCACGTGCTGATCAGGTTTTCTACTTTCTTTTCTTTGCTTTTTATATTTTTGTTTTCCCCTTTTATCTCTTTCATTCAGCTTTTCCTTCCCACCAGCAAGTCGTTTCCACGCACCTAACCCATAACTTGGCCACAGGGCACTCGGCGCGCAGTAGAAAAGACTGCGCCAGTCCCTTCGCTTTCTCGTCCCAGGGCGAACCCGGCGGCTACCACGACCACAGGTCGGTTGTGCTCTGCTGTACAGCAGGGCGCCGAGCCTGCGCGGACCAATGGAAGTCTTGTGGCGCACCTCTTTTTGTAAGGGGTATAGCCACCAGGACTGGTCTGAGCCGAGCACAGCCTGGGCATTAACGGCAACGGAATCCCGAGGCACGTCTACAGGCCGAGGCACCGACGCGAGGGACTATACCAAACAGGGACTAGGCACACGGAGGAGGGCCGGGACACCGCGCCCTTCGACATAATACCAAATCCCCACCCAGCGTCCCCGCTGGGTTAGAACGAGTTGCTCAGGGAGTATAAAGCAACAGCGACCACCAACACTTTCATTCATTCTTGTTGTGACCTACGTCAAGGCTCTTACAACGACTTTGCGCCATTTCGCCTCTTTGTGTTTCCTTAGCGCTCACTCTCTCCCTCGGTACTCACTTCTTGTCCTAGTACTTGTCCCTTCTCTTAGTGCGAAGTTTTCTTTCCTACCTTCGGTTGTCTTTTTTTTCTGCGCTTGTCTTCTCTGCGCTACCCATCTCTCTTTGTGCTAAGCTTCACGTAGCATGTTGTAGTCCTCCTTAGCCAGCGCGGTTATTCTCTCTATTTTTATGTATTCTTCTACCTTCGCTTTTCCGGATGCATCTCTTTATCATAATCTTTGCTCGCACAGCCTTCTCAGTCGCGGTCTTCGGTGCAAGATCCACCCCTCGTGCACCATGCCTGAGGCACGCCGCGGTCAAGGTAGAGGAAGGGGAGGAAGGCAGAGAAAGCCAAGGACGAACCGCCAGCTCGTGCGAGGCGTGAGTATACCTCTGACAAAGAGGAAGAAGAAGTGCCACGAGGTTATGGGCACCTAAGGCCATACCCTCGTTATTCACTTGCTGATTGGTACGAAAGGACCCCATCCCCCGAAAGGATGGAGCATCTTCGAAAGAGATTTGATGCACGCTACGACATGCCCAATGCTTCTTCTCCTCCTTATATCCCCAGAGTTTCATCCATCCCTGCCGTGAGTAAGGCCGTAGTGTCTGCTCCACCTTCCTCTGTCCCATGTGTTGGCTCGTCACCTCATCATCCTGACCATTGTATTCTTTTCAGTATCTTCCTTCTTCTCTTTCTTTTCCAGTTGGAGCTCATGGCCGTCTTTTACGTCTTATATAAACGTGACTTCTTTTCAGCCTTCTGAGTCAGATTTCGGCTCACAAAATTTCGTGTTGATTGTTCACTTCATAGCATCCCAGGCCTGAGAGTTTGGCTCCTTTTAGGGCCAGGGATGTAGGTTCCTCGTGAACCAGACCGCTCGTCGGCCACCAAATGAAATTCTAAGAAGGATTTTGTCTGCTTGTTTGACTGGTTCAACTGCTGGTCTTTCGTATGAAGGTTACCTTAGATCTTGATCAGGCGTCTATGCCAGGGATGCAAAGTTTCGAAAACATTGCTTGTAACGATGCGGCGAAAAACCACGAATTTTTGGCCTTCCATTAACCATTAGTAAGGGATGACCCCTGTAACGGGGGTACTCACTCTGTCTGCCATGCCGGAAATAGAGCATACCAAACCCTCTTTACTATTCTCTGGCCTGAGTGAGACGTCTTCTCAGCTTCTCAAGCACCTGATGGGGATACCAGACCCTTGTTTTCTTTCTCTGATCTGAGTAAGGCGTCTCCTCAACTTTTCGGATAAAAAGGGGGGGGATACCAAACCCTTTTTCTTTTCTCTAGTCTGGGAACTTCAGATAAGTATTTATATACCTGCAAAATCAGCAAGTCCCACAAACAACAACCATGCCCCAACAAGCAGACCCTCTGACAACCAGCAATCAAACATTAACGAATTAAAATAAAACCCATAAATAAAATAATAAATAATAATTAATAATTAATACATAACAACTCTTCATACCCAGGATTTATTGATTGCCTTGGTTTCGGCCCACCACTGGCCAGGAATTGCAGACGTCCCGTCAGTCTGACATACCTCATTCGGCCCGCCTCAGGCCATGACTAGTTAGACCATTTGTCTTGACAGCCCCTTTGACCTGCCTCCAGGTCAGGACCAGCATACCCACTACTCGAGTACGACAACCCTTTGGCACTCTCGCTAGGACACCCAGACTATAGCGGGACTGGTCACCCTATGACAGTAGACGTCCCGTCATTCAAACTGCCCCGAATCCGGATTTGACCACTGCGGTCAGGGACCAGCTCACCTACCAGTTTTTGGCCAAGGGCGCTGGTTGCCCCGCCCAGATTTTTGAACGTGGGACCCGGTCTAACCACTGTTCCAGGCTCTGGCTAACCTCACTGGATCGCATCCTCTGGCTGCGGTAGGGTTCCAGCTGACCCCTTTCGACCTCATAGGCCAGACTCACGAAGTCTTAGCCTCAGCCGACTACGGAATTCGACACTCGAGTCGGGGACCTGTTGACCCCACCAGATTGCAACCTACTGGGGTAAGGCTTTGGCTGGCCCCAGCAATCAATGCACTCTCAGGTTAAAGCAGAAAAACCCCAGGCACAGACAATCAGGCAAGCATATCATAACCCACAAGCAGACTGCCCACGCCCCATAACATAACAAACATTTCTCAAGAGACGTCCCGTCAATCTCAAGAGGTACTGAATAATAACATGCTAGCCAACACCAAGAGTTTGCAAGAGACCTCCCTTCAGTCTCAAACAAAGAACTTAGTGCTAGCCCCAGAGAGGTTCCTTCCCTCAACTGGAATTTCTTTTCCAAAAGACGTTCCGTCAGTCTCAAGGTAATACTGAAACATTGATCTTAGAGAGGTCCCTTCCCTCATCTGAGTGAAGACAGACCCTTAGCGAAAGGCACGAAGTCCCTTTACTGACCACTCTCAGTCAAGTAAAGTTGAACTTCTTTATGCCTGCCTTCATCTGAATCTCTTGGATGGACATTTTACTCAGAGATACAAAGTTCTTCTGCTGATAGCTCTTAGTCAGACATAACTGAACTTTCGCATGCCCACCATGCTCTTCTCTCTATCTTAGAATAGTGCCGGTCATATCTTTTGATGTGCCACTTCCATGAGCTTCTCAAATTTTTTACACTGTGTCAATACTTACGAATTTGATTTTACAGTTATTCCCCACTCTCAGGGACTTGACACTCATGGAATGACTGTAGCACTGCATCAAAAGACCTGACTTAGTCGCTTGCTGAAATACTGAATAAAAGGACTTGCTGAAATCTGAGATATTGAAACTGAGATGTTGAAACAGAAAACATAAATTAAATTACCGGAACAGAAATGATGAAACCAAGGTTCTGAAACCGGAATACTAAATCGAAAATGCTGAATTGACTATGCATGAACGATCATCGCCTCTTGGAAATTCAGTCTTACTGTCCCATTGTCTCACTGTACTTTTTCTCTTAGTTCTCTGAAAATTAACTCTTACTTAGATAACTGACCCCTCTTCCCTCTCCTTGAGGTTACTGTGGGAATCAGATATGGATATCTGAATATAAATTTACGAAGTCTAGAGCCTGATACCATGTCATGAACCCTGGATCCGTCTATTTCTGAAATCTCATAGACCTTTCCTTCTGCCTCTCCTGTGATTCTGTAAGGACCAAACCATCTGGGCTCCGACCTTTTAGTCCATTGTGTCTCAAGAGAACTGTCAAACAGAAGGACAACATCTCCGATCTTCAAATTTTTTTTTCTTATATACCTTTTCTTGTTACATCTTTCTTGATCTGATAGCCTGCTGGATGTCATCCTTTCTGCAGCATCCATCACTGCCTGATCAACTTCTGATATTTGTTTCATCCTGATCTGAAGAAGCTCTGAAATAAAATAGTTCCTGTCACTTTCTTGATTTGACCATGTCTTGACAATACTTTCAATTGGCAATGTAGCGATAGGCCGTACCACAGAGTAAATGACGCATATCCAGTAGTTCTCTTGACTGTGATGTTGTCAGCATACACAGCAGCTCTTAATACTCTTGGCCAGTTACTGAGATTTCCTTCACACCACTTGGCTAAGGAATCTTTCAAAGTTCTGTGTCTTTTTTCAACAGGTGCGTTCGCTTGAGGATAGTAAGTAGTCACATACCGAATTCTGAAACCCAACCTGAGTGTAGTTTTTCTGACATTTTCATTCCTGAATTCTGATCCTCTGTTTGAAACAATTTCTCTGATAAAAGAATATATGAGATAGACTTGCTCAACTGTGTTCCTTTTCAGAGTTTTTGCCTCAACATATCCTGAGAAATTATCTCTCAATTTTAGTATGTATCTCATCTCACCCTTGCCTGGAGGCATAGTGACGAGATCTAGATGAACTCTGCTGCCTGGCTCTACTAGAATGGTAGAAAATAAAGGTTCAATCATTTCTGTGGTAGACCTCTTCTGACATAACACACATGATTTACAGTATCTGAAAATCATGTCTCTCATGCCAGGCCAGAAGTAGAGTTTGACAGTCTTGGAGTAGGTTACCTCAGCAGCCATGTGGCCACCAACAACCCCCTCATGCAGGGCATCAATTATCTCTAACTGCCTCTCTTTACCACAGACCACTCTTAGTGGAGGTAGGCCTCCCTTACCATCCACAAAGAGATGGTCTCCCTTACCACAGACCACTCTTACAGTAATATTCTTTTCGCTGCTCCTTTTTCATCCTTTTCCCAATCTCTTGATAATTTTCATCATATTCTTCAAAGAAGAAAAATATCTCTTCTTCCTTCTTCTCACTCTCTTCTTCTTCCTTTCAACCTGAACTTTCCCCAATCTCATGAGCAGCCACTGCTGCTGCATTAACTTTAGCATACCAATCGTTTGGTTCATCTTCTTCTTTTTTCCCTAGAATTGACTCATAAACGTATGCGCTTGGGATTTCTTCCCAGCTGTCTCTCTCTTCAATTGTTCCAATCACATCTTCTTCTTCTTCTTCTCGCCACGCAATCTGGCTTAAGCCATCCGCTCTGTTTTTCTCAGTGGGGATCTTTTCCAGCTTAAAATTATATGTCTAGATGAAGGCGATCCATCTGCTGACTGTTGGCTCCACTTGTTGGTGCTTCTTAATGACACCAATCGCAGCAGATGCATTAGTCCTCGGGATGAATCTTCTTCCTAGTACATAGTGCCTGAAGCACATGAGGCTATGGATGATTGACAGTAGCTCTTTCCTGAATTGAGTGTAGCGTCTTTCTGTTGAATTGAGAGTCCTGCTCTCAAATCTTCGAGGTCTCTCTCTCCCATTTTCATTGTTCTGAATGAGCACTCCACCCAGAGCAACTGGTCCTCCATCCGCCTCAATGATGAAAGGTCTTGGCTCTTCGTCATCATAATATGGCACTCCCAGCACGACACCACCATCTTTTAATTTTTCCTATAATGTTTCTGCTGCAGCTTGCCTTTTATCATTCCATGCTAAGTTAACCCCTTGTCTTACCATTTCCCTCAGGGGCTCTGCAAGGGTAGCAAAGTGAGGAATAAAAATCCTCCAGAATCCGCAAACTTGCAACAAGCTCCTGACGTCTGTCACTCTTTTGAGAGGCAGAGGCCAATTCAGGATCTTGTCTATCTTCTTAGCATCCGGACTCCTACCTTTGGAGAAAAATATGAAGCCCAAGATTATCACCTCTGATTGAAAGAGAAGGAACTTTGGTCCACTGGCAGTCAGATTATATCTCTGAAGTCTTTCTGGGACTATCCTAACTCATTCTGCATGTTCCCAGACAAACTTTATGACTCCCCCTGCGACCAAAGTCTCATCCCTTACCAGAGACCCTTTTACAAGATTATCATCAATGTAAGGACTGATTATTTCAGGAGAAATATCCTGCACGACTTTGATCATATCCCTTTGAACCACTGCCACGCCGTTAGTCCAACCATGAGGTACCACACACATCTGAACAAGCCTCTTTGGCGTGTGCATGGCAGTCATTGGTCGGCTAGTGGGATCAATAGGGAGCCGATCATACCCAGAATACAGATCAACTAAAGAATAAATACATCGACCAGCAAAAAATTCAGAGAGGAGATCAACATTTGGAAGACTACTTACATCACGTACCGTCACAGAATTGAGCTTTAGAAGATTCTTTATCCATCTTAGTCTGCCCCCTGGTTTCCAGAAACAAAACCAGTGGTTAGCATACGGTCCATTAGCAGGTTCTGCAACATTAGATGCAATCTTCTTGTTAAAATACTTCGCAACTTCTGCCTCTTCCTTCAGGGCATACTTGGTTGGTCTATCATTTCATGGAACATGATCAACTGTCCAAATCTTGGCTATCGTGATCATATCAACGTCCAACCGCTCTCTTTCTTCGTCATTAAAGGAGAAAGCACCTGATAATTCCTGGCACATCCTGAAGATATATTCTCTCTCTTTAGGAAGGATAAACTGATCCGAGCCTATCTTCATTGTGTCAAACCTCTCTTTGGTGACCCTATTCTCTAGTTCTGCTGATTCTCTCAATGCTTTTATAATCTTCTTTTTCTTTTCCAGTGCTTCATCATAATCTTTCTCTATTAGAACTGCCACCGGAATTTTCTTCACCCTCTTGGGCTTGTACTTTCTTTTTGACCCAGTGACTATTTTCGTAAAAAAGGGTGAGTCGATACAAATCTCAATTCCATCTTTTCTCCCTTAGCTGTCTCTACAGCCCTCTTGAAGGCTTCAATTTGCCCGTCCTCATCCTCGAGCTTACCAAGGGCTCTTATTATTTTCGGCACCTAATTGATTCTCACCGAAATCTTTTTTTTTGCTTCTTGTTTTCCTTCTTCCTTTAGTCTCCTAACCCTTTCAACAGATTCTTCCCTTCTGATCGAGTTAGCAGATAATTGATGCTTGGAATCATTTTTTGTACAGACCATAAAGGTCTGTTCTTGGGCAGTCTCAGGATCCTGTAGGCTGATCCAAGATGACCCCTCATGACTGAAAAATTGGACGGCCTCCATCCTATGCAAGAATGGAGTTCCCAAGATACAGCCATGGTCCAGATCTGACACTACAAAACCCAGTAATTCCACAGTCATTGTCCCAACTYAGATAGACAAATTGTCTATAAATCCTGCCACAAATAATTCCCYTGCAATAYTGCTYWGTACGTTTTGGGYAGRCCTATCAATAGTCAAATTGCATGCCTCCATCGTTCTTCGTGAAAGAAGTACCATCTCTGCCCCAGAGTCCACCAGGGCTAGAATCTTTATTTGATTAATGCGAATTGTAAGGTGCCCACATCCCATGGTTGCGAATCTCATCTTGCAACCAGGTAGTGATCTATTCACTTGGTTGGGAAAGAATGACCCCAAATAATTTACTTCCAATTTTTTCTTCTCAATTAACTTCTTCAACTCTTCTCTCAGCTTAGGTGCCAGTGTCATTGCTTCCTTGAAAGACAATGTAACTTCCGTTTCTTCCAACATTTTAGCAATCACATTAGAAATTACTGTCACATCATCCAAGTCACTTTTGAAAATAAATTTTATCTTTCTCCCGTGTTCATTCTTTTCCTGTAGCGTTCCTGTACAGGGTCATAAAGGATGTTAATAAGTGACTCCTCAACCGTTTTTTTTTTTTTCTTGTTCTATCATTTGAGGCGTCACACGGGTTTGGTGGTTTCTCACTTCACCAATCCTAACAGTAGGTTCCATAACGAGTTCTGGGGGTAAATCGCCATGAAACGACACCATGTTGGCCAGAAAGTGAACCATCTCATTGGAAGAAAACTCTATTGATTCAGAAAAATTCTGAAAAGTAGGATTTTCTTCTAGTGGAGGCTCACTTGTAGAGGCCTCACTAGGCTAACACTCTGTCAACGTTAAAGATTGCAGAGACATTCCAATCATAATATGAGAATTACTTGTTCCCTGTACTAACTTATCAGACAATTCTTCAATGAGAAAATGAACATTCACATTGGTCTTTCTCTTCTTCTTAATCTTCATCTTTTCATCATGTTTAAYAGCAAGAAGCCTCATACCTCCTGGATGCTTGGGGTCCAACTTATTCCATGAACTATCACAGACATGGCCCATTGCATCTTTCTTTSCCACCCCACTCCTTACATCCTCCTCAAGAGGCTTGCAATAAGTGGTAGTGTGACCCCCTTCACCACAGTAGTMGCAAGTAAAACTTCTCTTAGGACGCTCATCATATTTCCTTCTTTCTCTGTTTCCTCYATCACCATTYTTTTCATTCCTTTTGGGTCTGGATGAATCCCCCTTCTTACCATAACTTTCGTTGTCATCATTATCGTCATCATCTTCCTCACTTTCAGTTTTTTTCTTTCCCTTGTCATCCACAGCATGCGTCGCAGGCCTTGCAGGCATAAAGTTAGCCATCACTTTTTGAAGAATATTCTCAGCAGTCAGATTGCTCCCTCTATTCATTCCATTCTCAGTCTCCCAGTCCTTGGCCAAAGTACTGATCTGATCTAGTGACCATTTCTTATGGGAGATAGTCGGTAAAGTTCTTTTGATGATTGACTTTCATTGTTAGTAAAGTTTGTCAAAAATATATGGCATTTCTGAGCCTCATCCAAATATGGAATTCTTCTTGCTGTTCGGATAAAAGTCTGAAGAAAAACATTGAAAGTGTCATATTAAGCTCTTGTGATATTAAGTAAGTCCTTAGTCGTGGTCGGAACCGAATCTTTCTCAAATTCTTTTTTCAGCCTCTTTTTGACTTCTTTCCAGGTAGTACCTCATTCCATCAATTCTTGAACTGTCAATCTTGAGTAAGTATCACAGTAAGATAGGAGGTGCTTAAGTCGTTGCTTGTCTGTCCAGCCATAACTGAGTCCAAATATTTCATACTCGTCCAAGAAGTCATTAACATGTGGCGCTCTAAAATATGGTGTTCTCTCATGTGGTCTTTTTGCTCTTGCAATGTGTGACCCTCCTTTTATGGTATCAACTATTTCAACCAACTTCCGTACAACTCCAACCAACTCCCGTATAACTCCAACCAAAGCCTCTTCATTGGTCCCTGCTGATGTACTTGGTCTTCCTCGTCCTGCCATCTTGACCATATGTCTTTCCCGAATATTATATCTCTCTCTGTCACTCTTGTCCTCTCTTTCCTTGCCCCTCAATCTCTCACTCTTCTAGCAAGGGATACAGACTCGTTTCTTTCTTCTCTCGTCTGCTCTACCCCTTGAGAGTTCTGTACATATAGGGTATAAGCAATAATGGATTGGGTACTAGTGATCAAGAGCAGTGCAATCCTTCTCAACCTTCCAATGTAATCTTCAATCAACTCTCTCTCATCATCCCTACTCATAATCCCTTTATAGTACCCCGAATCATAAAATATCGAGTCAGGTCTATAATCTCGTCAAATTGCATCGCTTACAGCCCACTGTTGATCCTTCTTGCAAGAGAGACCCGTTCTCGAGAAGTGTGGTATGATAGTCTTCCAGTAGTTCATACTTTCACCACCTTTAATAGATAGTTTATCTCAGTCTGCTTAGTGTAGTTCATACGTTCACCACCTTTAATAGATAGTTTATCTCAGTCTGGTCAGTGACAATTCTCAAGGCAGAATCTCTCATGCGATCAAGGAAAGGCTGCAAGAACTCAAGCTCATCTAGGGTAGAAAGATTCCAATCAGAGATCCGAAGAGTCCCTTCTACCTTGATTACTCTACCTCCCAACACAACTCCTAGCGTCTGCGGTTCAGTCAAACTGGGCATTGCTAATCATCATAAGCAACATCTGAAAGGTAGATCTCAGGTTGGACATAATCAGGGATCTCGAATCTGTGTTCAAAGGTACTCAAAAGTAGGGATTTTATCATCAAAGTGGAGTCTTCTTCTCTTGCTCTACCAATCTTGGCAATGGCTTCTAACAGAGGCGTCCAACCTCTCTTGCCTTCAAATCCCTTAGTAATTAAGAACTCAGGGAGCCTCACAAATTGTCTTACTTCTTTCCCCCAGGTTACTTTTATCTTTAACTTTTCAAGTCACTCCTTGGTTCTTATGAGACTGATATAAGCACATGTCTGACACTTCAAGTAATCGTCTTCCTTTTTTAGGCTTGCCGGTACATAAATCCTTACGTCTAGGCTGCCTGTACTCAGAAATTTGACCACTGGGATGTGAAATATTATGGGTCCTCTCTCACAAGTCTCATATCTCAGGATCACAAAAGGATTATCACACCCTATCACCTCATAGAGTTTACTCCTCACAGTAGTTATCCTGACTACTGAGAGTATTCTTCTTTGACTCTCTTCACTTTCCATGCAAACTTTATCATGGTATACCAATTGTATCTTGGGAATGTGAGTCCCTCAACAAGTGGAGATGGTATCCCAACAAAAGGTCTGGCATAGGTACTAAGGGATAAGTTTTTTTCATCTCGCTCTAAACTTCTCTTCTCATCATGCACAAGATTCGACGCTCGTTGCCAACACGCACCTTTTCGACTTTCATCAAATCTCTGCTTTGACACATAAATCTCAATATCATATTCATCAAGATTAATAAAATAGCATATAAGAACATACAGGTTGTCCTGTTCTTGTCCTGATCTCTTTATGGCTTCATACCTCACGATTTCATAAGGAATTATAGCCCTACCTGTTATAGAATTAAAGGAATTTAGCAGTTTATCTGATTCAGCCTTGCTCAACCCTTCATGGCCTCTAATCAGTTTAAGCTTAGGTTTCTCTTCTAAGGGTACATAACGTCGACTCATCTGACTCTTTGATCTCGTTTCACTTTCTGGGCAAACTCAATCACCGCAAACCAATCATCTTTTGATAAATTTATATCAGGCAAGGGAGGAGCTGGAAATCCCTCGAAGACAGTAAATCGAGTAGATCCAGTGAAACACTTGTTCTCTCTTTCAAGCCTCTCTCTCTCTTTCAATACAACTTCTTCAGCAAATCCCCAGCATCTTCCATACACAACATCAACACTTCTTTCTTTTGGGACATAGATTCTCACATCATACGGATCCAGATCCGTGAAATAAAATGTAAGTACATATAACCGTTCCTGCTCCCATCCGCTCTCGACCATCTCATATCTGACAACTTCGTATGGGAACACCTCTCTCTTACTTAAAGTATTCTGAGACTACTTCCTCTTGACTTAGGCCTAAACCTCTGCCGAATTTCTGCCTTTTCTGTCTGATTTCTTCTGCTGAAATCTCTTTGGTTCTCATGACCACCGTTTCTTTTCTCTCTTGTCAATACCATGCTGATTATCGGCAGCTAGTTAGTCCCATCACAATAACTGTGTCACTCGCATTAAATCCCATTCCACTTTCTTCTTTTGCTTAATTAATTTTGCCTTCTCATCATAAAGAGAATGGATTACAATTTTCCATAACCAATTGAAGGTCTCACCGTCGTCACAGTCTCCCTTCTTGACATAGGGATGGATATCATAAATATCTCCCTCCAAGAAGCGAGCCAGCACTACGCTGATAGCCGAATTGCCTGAACGGTAGACCCAACAATGCTCATACTGATAGGGGAGTATTCCTTTGGTAGTTGCTTTCGAAAGTTCTCTCAATGCATCAGACGTTAGCATTCGTGCTCTCGATTCTTCCTTTCCCTTCTCAGTGTTCAAAGGACATCATAGGTTCATGAGGCATACCTGAATTCAAGCCTTCTCCAGTCAATAATACTAGTCTCCCTATGTTACCGCGCGTTCATTGAACGCGCGTTCCGCGTTCAGTTTTTTGAACGTTGTGAACGCGCGTTCAGTGAACGCCCCTGAACGTGATTGACGCGTTTGCGCAGGGGTCTGTCGGGGCTGGGGGAGTGCCTCTGAGGCCACGGGGGCGTCGGCGGTCTTTTGGTGAGCCTGTAGGGAAGTCGTATACCCGGAAAAAAAAAAAAAAAAAAAAAAAAAAAAA
>BFEA01000345.1:217619-230676 GCA_003427395.1 Chara braunii
CCCTTCCAGAAGTCGGGATATGCTGCACGTATTAGCTCTAGAATTACCACGGTTATCCGAGTGGTAAGGAGAGCACCAAATAAATGATAACTGATTTAATGAGCCATTCGCAGGTTTTTTTTTTTTTTTTTTTTTTTCTAAAAACACACTGCCCCATCTATCCTGGGGGGCAACAGTCCGGTTGCTTATCACCGGCAAGCATGACAATGGGGACGAAGACAAGAAGAAGAGGAAAGGCCTTGCCCTTGCGGCCCGAGCCGCTGTCAAGGGGGTACTGCTAGCGTCACCATCCGCCTTCCGCCTCCCCTCTCCCTGAGGGTTCCTCTATCAGCCGGGAAGCGGTCATTGGTACCCTGAGCACTGATAGGGGAGCCTTCATGGGGGGAGGCAGAAGGAGGTGTGGGGCTAGTGGTCGCCTGAGCCCGCAGATCCATCACCGGTTGTATCACTCTCGTACCACAGCACTCCTGCCTCGCACGTAGAGTTGCCCCTACTACACCTTGCTACCCTGCACTCTTCTCACTCCCTTACCACAGTTGCTCCCACTCACCCCTTACTGTCCCTCTACTGTTGCTTGCAGAGTGTCGTTACTCCCACTCACCCCTTACGGTCCCTCTACTGTTGCTGTTATAGTGTCGGTGCCGTGTCCCTTACCTGCCCCTCTTCCCTCGAAACCACGCTTCCCTACCGAGTTTGAGTAGTTTAGACCCCAACGTTACAGCCCTACCTAGCTCCAGCTTCCCCCTTCCATGCACCATATCCAAATTTCCCCAGCTTTTCAYACATGTGCAAATTTCCCTTCTCCCTATTACTATACACTACCCCCCCCTACCCTAGCCTCTCTACCTAACTATAATACACAGCTCATTCATTCTGACTGGAATCTACTAGTTGCAGGGCCGGACCAAATGTCACCCGGCCGGGGCTATCCCCTCTGACTACGAGGAGTTCATATGGCGCCCATCGAGCCCAGAACTTTGCTTCCCCGTCAGTGGCACCTTTCGTGCAGCGTGCCATGTCGCTAGATATCGCTGCCCGGAGATTTTCCTTGGCCCGCCGTTTGAGCACTTCTGTCGTAAACTGCGCCCCCTGCCGGATTCGCTCGTTCCGTGCCGTCCAAATAGTCCACAGCAGTTCCGCTCTGAGGGTTTCTGCCGCCAACAGTTGGCCCAGTCCCCCCTGATGAGGCCCTATAACTGCCCCCAAGAGAATCTCAGTTGAGCTGTCCTCTGCAACTTGCAGCGGAGTCCCATTCACGATTTCTGCCCACCACTCCCACAGCCGCTGCACCACCGGGCATTGCACAAAAAGGTGAATGAGCGTCTCCGGTTCCCCGCAGCCCGCCGCACAGGCGGTTTCGCGGTACTGGCTCTTCGACGCCTGCCACTCCGCCGTTGGGATCGCCAAATGTGCGATTAACCAAAGTAGACCCGCATGCTTTTGGTCTGGCAACGCCTTCCAGAGGGCACATTGGCATTTCCACTTCTTTCTGGTCCACTGCTCCAACCGGGCGGGAGGGAGCCAGCACCGTTTGGCCCACCGATTTCGGAGTTCTTCCCATATGTCCACTACTGGGAGGAGAGACCTGAAAATTTGCTTTGTTGYCGTTGTCTGTAGGGGGGTCTTGGTTCTCAGGTGATTCTGTCTTGGCCATGTCCAGTCCTGAGGATCCCAGGATAAGTCGCGCCTTCGTACGGCCAATCTATAGGGGAGCATAGACTCCTTCGTAGGTTTGCTCCTCTGCCCCACTGAGACTGTCTCCGTCATACTTTTCTGAATCACCCCCTCCCGTCCACCCGCAACCACCGGGTCCCCCAAGCCTTGATATCCTGTCGTCACGTTCCACATGGTGACCACCAGTGACTCCCCCTGCTCCACCTCCACTTTGTAGATCCTGGCTGGGCGTGCCTCGCCTTTGAGCTTTACTCACTCCCCCCTGCAGATTTTGCCCTCTCTGAGCCGATCTATCCACTGGGTGGGGATGGCGTCCCTGACCTCCCGCAGTCTTTGGCTCCTTTGCACCTGGTGGGGGAGGCACCTTGCCATCGCGGCGTCCGTCTTTCCAGTCCCGCAGCTCCTCATCCCACAGGTGGCCAACTTTATATACCCCAAGCTCGGCCCMTTGGCGAYCGAATGCGCCCGATTTCCCCTGCCATGGGAGGCTGTCCCCGCTCACGTCGCAGATGAAGCGGTTCTCGAACAGCACCTGGTTATAGACTGCATCCGCCGTGGTGGGTTCACTGTTGACCAGCCCCACCTTCCGCCACACACTCAACGGGGTGGACCAAACTGTGCCCCGTTTTACGTGGCCCATGAGGCCTGAACTGGCGAGGCTAACCTCCACCAGTGCCGGGGGCAACTGCAGTGCATATGCCAGATGTTGGCTAGCAAGCATATGCCACTGTTCCCCAGCCGTTCGCAGCAGATACCAGACCAGGTGTCTCATTTGCAACGCCATCATCTGCAATCGTGGTTCCAGCAGGCCCAGCCCTCCTTCACTCCTTGGCTGCACTAACTTTGGCCATGCCACCCTACAGATGGAGTCCCGTGTGTCCGCATTGTTGGACCATAGGTACGCCTGGATCGCTTGCCGTAGATATGCAAACGTTCTTCTGCCCGGCATGTGGATGGCGCCTGCATACCACAGGGTAGCAAGTACCGAGTTTTTKATTATTAGTGCCTTTCCGAAAACCCCCACATGCACCGCTCCACTCCATGCACTCAGYTTGGCCACCGCAGCCACTGCCTGTACTGCCATCTGCTCCACTCCCCCCCAGCTGGGGGTTAGGTTGGCCCCAAGAAAGTGCATCCTCTCGTCGCCCACCGTGGGGATGTCCCAGCCTTCYGSTGGCTCCMTACCGGGGGGGAGGATGGCTTGGGATTTGTCCCAATTCACCCGTGCCCCAGAGTACCTGCAGAACGTCGCCAGATCTGCTTGCAGAACCTGCAGTTGCTGAATTGTCGGCGGGATAATGGCTCCCGTGTCRTCCGCAAATGCCRACGRCTGCACCTCCCCCCCTTGCTGAAGCTGGAGCCCGTGCAGTCTRCAGTCGCCTCTCAGCAGGTCATGCAGTGCTTCAATATAGATAACGTATAGTGCTGGCGATAGTGGGCAGCCTTGAACCCCATTCACCTGCATGACCGTGGCCGCCTCTTTCAGGAGGCATTTAACCCAGCTCCGGAAAATCACTCCAATACCTCTCCAAGCCATGGCCTGCAGCAGGAACTCCCAACGCACTCGGTCATATGCCTTTTGAAGGTCGATTGAAACGAAGGCGAGCGGTTGGCCAGAGACCTCCTCCTCCTCTAATACTTGCTGGGCCAGCAGGATGCTGGTCACTATTTGGCGTCCCGGTACAAAGCCTGTTTGGGAGGGGTGGATGAGCGCCGACAGCAGTTTGCCGAACCTGGTGGACATCACTTTGGCCAACACCTTGTAAACTGTATTTAGGATAGAGACGGGCCTCCAGTTCCGAACGTCCTCCTTCGGGCCTTTCTTATACAGCAGGACCACGTACGCGTCGGCGAAGCCCTTGGGCAGTGTGTCATGCTGCAGTGCTTCATTATAGGTTTCCGTGAGCAAGATGCCAAAAAAAATTCAAAATTCTTTGAAAAGCTCGATGGGAATGCCGTCGAGGCCCGGCGACTTCAGCCTGGGAAGGTCGCTGATTGCCTGCTCCACCTCTTCTTGGGTGATGTCCTGCTMAAGTTCGCAGCTGCTTGCCAGGTCCAGTTTGGGCCCTGCATATTGCCACAGGTCCTTCTCCGGTTGTGTTGCCATGTCCTCCGGGGTCCAGACTTCTTCTTCCGTCASCAGGTCCCTGTAGAAGTCCGTTACGCATTTCAAGATGCCTCGCRTAGTGTCCTGCCTCCCGATCTGCGAGTCATATGGATGCGTCATTGCAGTCATTRTCAGTGAGGCCTTCTTTTTTTTGAGTTCCGCAAAGAAACGCCTCGCCATCTTTTCTCCCACCAAAACCCAGGCTTCTTTAGTGCGRCGCCCCCATCGTTCCGCCTCCTCAATCTGCCACTCTCTCCATTGGCGCACTGTTTCCATTCGCTCAGCCCACCACTCGTTCTCTTCCATCTCCCCCGGTCCCCCGTCCAAGGCCTGCAGGCGCTCTACGAACTCCTGCCCCGTGCGCTGGTGCGCCATGTGCTGCAGCCATACTTGGGCCAGCAGCAACACCTTTAAATCTGCCAGCGCCTCCATTACGTGCATCAGTCGGTCCTCTTGAGGGGAGGTATCCACCCACTCCTCCCAGAAGCGCAGCACCACCGGCCGGTACTCGGGACTGGCAAATACCCACGCAGGGACCACTGCAGGGGGTCTCCCCATTTCCATCCGTCCTATCGCGTATGCGGAGATTACCGCCGCATGGTCGGATTTTGCCATGGCCACCATTCGAGCGTCTTCGCATCGCTGATTCATCTGCGCGGATGCCCAAATCATGTCGATGCGGCTTCGTCGCAGCGGAGTTGTGCCGCAAAAGGTGTACTCCCGGGAGTCTGGGTGTAGGCTGGGAAATGAGTCGCTGCATCCGAGCTGCGCCATGCTCGTGTGCAGGGCCACTGAATCCGCCTCTTCCCGCCGTGCAGCTGCCGCATCCAGCCCTGGCACACTTATGGTATTAAAGTCCCCGGCGATAACGATCTTCTCTACTTGCGGGGTGAGGGCAGCCAACTGCTCCCACATCCTCCTTCGCTCGCCTATCTCCTGTGGTCCATACACCGAGACCACACCCCATGTTTCTTCCTCCCCTTGCAGCAGTACCCAGGCCCATCTCCCTTGGGTGTCGAAGAACCAGTCTATGATCGTACCTCGAAAGTGCGGGGAGACCAATACTGCAACGCCCCCCCGCGTGCCCTGGGCTGGCGCCCATACTTGGTGTCCTTTCCACCAGATCTTTGGCGCGGAGATCTTTGACTGGTCCAACTTGGTTTCCTGGATACARTCGACATCGATTTGGTCTTGCTCCACCCTCTGCTGCAGCTCTCTCCTCTTGGGGAGAAGGGATCTGGCCCCCAAGCCCCTTACGTTCCAGGTCAKAATTTTGAGTCGTCTCGCCCGTCTATTTCCTACCATTCTACGTCCTTCCCTACTACCCTACGCCTYGCTAAGTCGCCCATCTGTTTATTGCGCTGGGGGGGGGCATCACCTCACCCGGTAACGCCCCGTAGAAAAATAACTCCCGCTACTACTCTACTCCGCCTTCGCCCATATCCCCTGCCCATCCGCAAMGTGCTGCGAATCAAACCGCTCGTCCGTTGGCAGCTTATCTTCAATACCATCCAGGATTCCCAATGAAGCTTGGTGTGCCACATGAATTTCCCGCAGGCGCCCCTCGGGGCCTTTGAGCTCTTGGAAGTCTACCCACTGTGCCTTTCGCAGCCGCAATCGAGACACTCCCGGTCTCTTGGCCAATGCCGCCACAAAGAACGTCATGATGGCGTAATCTGCCGCTGACTCCGACTGCTGGATAAACCTGGACGCCGAGATATGCGGGATCTCGACCACATCGTACTGCCCTCCCACCCATCGCTGGGCGACCTCTATCGCCTCTTGAACCTGCGGTAGGGCGGACACTTTGTATACCGGCGCCTATGCCTTGCCTTTGATGAGCAACTTAACACCCGTTGGGGACCACCACAGCACCAGGGGGCAAACATACACCTCCTTTGCCTTGAGGATATCCGACAGATTAAACGTTACCGTTTCTTGCCTAGCCCTCACTACCTTCACGTAAATTGGTTCTTCCCCCCTTTGCTCGATCCCTGGTAAGTTGCCCCCGCTGGGCGCTGATGGCGAGGGCGCAGCCTCATCTGTTCCCCTCGGCTGGCCCGCCTCCGCCCCCCGTTCCTCGCCTACCACTTCTCGTTGCTCATGCCCCTGGTCCCCCCCCCGCCCCTCCCCGTTTCCTCTTGCCTCCCCCATCCCCTTCCCGTTCCCTCCTGCGCCCGGTCCACTATTCAAGTCCCCCTTCTCATGGGCACCTGCCTCCTGCGTTCCCGTCTCCCTGTCGGCCCCTTGGTGCCACGCCTCCTGTGTGCCCACCCCACCCTCTGACTGTCGGCCCTCTCCCTTCCCCTCCTCCCTGGCTACTTCCTCCTGTCGCCCCCGATCTGGTGTCGCTTGCGTTGGTTCCCCGTCGGCCAGCTGCTGTCGCGCTTCCTTCAAGGGTTCCATACTGAGAACTTCTTGGGTCGCCAGGTTGACGCTCGCTTTGGCCCCCTGGGGGGCGGGCTGCTCCCGCTCTGCTTCCTGCGACTGAACGGGGTTCCACGCTGGTTCCTGCCGATGGACGTGCTGGTTGCGAGTAGATTCATCTGAAGAACTAGCACCCACCGGCACCGGGATACATTCTGCGGACGAGCTGCGAGGTGGTCCGACCGTGATCTGCTTTACCCTCCTCCGTTGCCCGTGCGACTTCCGTTCGCGCTTGTCCCGTTCTACTACGATCGGGGTGTCATAGGTGAGCTGACCTCGACCCGATTTATGCGATTCTCCCACTTGACCTTCCGGCGTCCGTTGCGCTTGTCCCTCATCCTCCACCGGCTCCGTTTTAACCTTCGTCGGGAGGGGCTTACTGTCCCCGCCGTCCTCCCGCCCCACGTGCTGCTCACTCGATTTTTGTGGTGTTGCGCTTATTGGACCTTGCCCGTCTGCGCAGGCTACCCCAGATTCCTCTATCCACCCATTCACCTGCCGCCCCGCGGCGGCCCCTCCGAGACTGCCCCTCTCCCCCTTACCGCCTCCTCCCCCTTGCCGCCTCCTCCCCCCATCTTCCCCCCCCTTCAGGCCAAACATCATCTTCTGCAGATCCCCCTTTCCCATTTCTTGCTCATAGCTCCCCCCACGGGCCTCCCTTGGCACTGGGCTCCTCGTGTGCAGCTGCCCCGCTGGGCCCCCTTCTGGGCGAGTGTGCTCCGGCAGGTCATGCCCCTTGCTCCCCTGGTCTTCCCCACCTACTACGTGGGCCTGTTGCGACACCGCAGCGACCGGAGCCTTTGTGCCATCCAGGGGGGGGGGAGGGGGGAGGGGCTGCTCGTGCAGCTGCTGTCGCTCTTCGCCCTCCRGCCCCTTGGCCGCACCCTTCCCTTCTTGCTGGGCGTCCTCCGCTGGCCCACTTGCCGCCCTCTTCCGGTCCTCGCCATGCGGCTCCCCCGGGTTCTCCCCGCCCCTCTTGTTCGCACCCTGCTGGAACATCCACCCCGCCTGGTCAACTTGCATCGGGTCCAATTCTGTCTGGTCTCGTCCGTCCCACACCCGGTTCCGTCGTAGTGCTTCTCCCCGCCTTCTTCGCCTGGGCATTTTGGGTTTAGGCACTTCCGCCACCCCCGCCTGCATCGCGGCCTTGTGCTCTTCCCACAACTGCAAATCGTATTGCAGCTCTGTCTCTCTCCAGGCACTCTGCTCCCGCGTCGGGTCTGATTGTAGTATCGGTTCCAATGAGCGCCGGACTGCTCGATCTTGGAGCTCCTTGGCCGACTCCTGCTTCGTAAGGCACCTCCCGTGTGCGTTAAGGTGTCCGTGAATTCGACAGACTTCGCAGAAGGGGGATTCACTGGTCACCACTCTAACTTCTTGGCATGTATAAATGCCAGTTGCAATAGCCAGGGTGTCTGCTAGAGGCGAGATGAGCGGGCCGTCGATCTCATATCGTGTATAGGCGCGCTCCTCATCCACGTATGGCTGCTCATCCAAAATGGGTCCGAAGAAGTGTTCGACTGCACCCCGTACCCACTTTTCCGCCAACTGCGAGGCCCGATACACCTTCACCCACGACTTCCGTTGTCGATCCTCCTGCCTCTGCGCCTCCACTTTGGCTGGCGATTTCCACTTCAGCAGGGCGACTTCCAACATCTGCCCATCCACTTTGATTGGCTCTTTTCGCCGCTCCTCGATCAACCATTCCCTGATGTCGACTGTTGGCGCCAAATACGTAACCACTGAATCCCCTTCCAGCTCAATGTCCCCCTTCCAAGGGCCTCTTCCCAGGGTCCATAACTCGTCCCGGAGGCCGATCCAGTCCCTCTTGGTTTCCCTCGGCCACCGTCTCGCTGCTGCAGGGAATTTGCAAACTACCGTGTGTGCTCGCAAGTACGTGCTCTGAAGGTAAATGAGTTCGTTGATAGGTCGAACCATACAGTACCCATACATCAGTTTGTATTCGACTAACCCTTTGTCGTCGAGGGCCTGATGGCGGAGATAAGACCGCCTCAGAGCCCGCATCAGAGTCCGCTATCCCTTACTACTGCGGTATCGACTGTACCCCCACATACCGCCATCTCTACTGACGTTACCGCAGGCACCGTAGTGCCTAATACAATTCCTGGTATCGACTGTACCCCCACATACCGCCATCTCTACTGACGTTACCGCAGGCACCGTAGTGCCTAATACAATTCCTTCCACAGGTTGGCGCTGCACCAGCGCTTACCGAATGTTACCCACCCGACCGCCCCTCCGCAGCTCTACCCGCCTCTCACGAGCCCAACCAGACGCTCCAGCTGTTAAGTTCCTAAAGTATGTCCAAACCAGCTCGGCGTGCAGGAAGGAGAGCTCTGGGCTGGTATCCCAGCCACTCTCTCCCTGTGTGGATCCTCAGTCCGTGTGCCCCCCCCCCCCCCCTCCTTTTACCTCGAGTTCATGGATGCTTACCACCCAGTGCCCACGCCCGCCTGCCTCACCCTCCTATCTGCCGCAAATACACTCTCCTACGGACCATCATAATGGTTTCCCACCGCTCCACCCGCTCGTAGCCCGGCGGTATGGCCGGAAGGGCCTCCCCCGGCTGTACTTGTCGCCCGTGGGGGCGTGATCTGCCCCGCCGATGCAAGTTGCGGCGCAGTCCACCCCACGCGCCCAATATCGCCGTTGCCCCAAGCGCCATCGCCACCAGGATTCCCAGTCGCTGAATCATCCGATCAATTACCAGCCTCGTGCACGGTCTACAAACATCCGTTGAACCCACTATATACAAAAGAAACCCCCCAATCTCACTAAGCACACATGCCACTAACCACCACCGGCCCGGCATCGCCAGGGAGCTCCTTGGCTTCGATAAGGTCTGATGACGGCGCTCGTGCGCCACGGCCGCCGTTGCGCCCCACACCCCTATTGACCTCCTGTCGCCGATCGGCCTCCTTGGCGTCCGCCTCTAGCTTAGCTGTGCCACTCACCAGTGGCTCGTCACTCCTCCTGTCCTACCAGCCGACGGCCGCCATGGCCTACCTTGCCGAGCTCGAGGACAGCTGCAGGTGCGCTCGCCTCAGAAACCCTAACGCGACCGCCGCCGTTGACCCGCGCCACTGGTCACCAGGTCCCGCACTATTCGTCACGTCAACCCTACACGCGCCCGACGGCCGTAAAAAGTCAAACCGAAAAAAAACGCACGGCAGTTCGCCACGTGAAAAGCCCCCGTTCGCCTACGCCCCCGCCAACCTACCACTACGCTGCGCTAATTTTCCCGTTCCGCTGCGCTAATTTTCACACAGTCGCAGTTTCACGCCAGTGTGCATGGCTTGGTCTTTGAGACAAGCATATGACTACCTGTCTCTTATACACATCTAGATGTGTATAAGAGACAGGTCCCGCACTATTCGTCACGTCAACCCTACACGCGCCCGACGGCCGTAAAAAGTCAAACCGAAAAAAAACGCACGGCAGTTCGCCACGTGAAAAGCCCCCGTTCGCCTACGCCCCCGCCAACCTACCACTACGCTGCGCTAATTTTCCCGTTCCGCTGCGCTAATTTTCACACAGTCGCAGTTTCACGCCAGTGTGCATGGCTTGGTCTTTGAGACAAGCATATGACTACWGGCAGGATCAACCAGGTAGCGGGTGTGACGAGCAGCCGCAAGGAGCGATGGCCGAGGCGAACATAGGCACGTCACGCCGGACAGCCTACCAAAAGAACGTCGAACAATCGTGGAACGTGCAATGAGCTGCCGAGACACCGCGAAGTCCGGTTGTTTGAATTGCAGGTGAACTTCCCTCCGTAGGCCATCTCCAACGGCAAGGTACCGGACAATCCAACACAGCCCGCCCCACCCGCCCAAGAGATTGGCTGMGAACAGCACCCGCCCACACCACACCCAGAGATCACAAGTTAACCACACTACCCGAACAACGGCGCGCGCAAAGGAACCACCGACAGCTTCGGCCCACGGCCGGATGCCACCGCCCGCCCAAAACGTACCGACAGAGAAGTGCACAGCCTCATCTCTCCATCTAGAAACGAGGGTAAAGAGAGAAACGAATGCACCACGCTTCCAACACGCCCGGATGGACGGAAAGCCTCCACCTCTACACAGGGGCGCAAAAGGAACACAACCCCTCTCCCCCCTGGGTCCACATCCGACGGTTGCCGCGGGCACCACCAACAGCACTCGACGCAGGTGAAACCCAGGAGAAAGAGGACAGTAGCCTTCGAAGCCCACAACCTAAACGCAGCGGAACCACGACGCAACGCGATCCGTCACGGTGTGCAGCATACCGAGACCAGAGGATGGGGGACACGAAGGGCACAAGCGCGCATTCCAAAAAGTCGGGCGGATGACGGGCCCAGCCTCGCGACGCCGTCGGAGGGTGCATCACGCATCCCACAAGTCTCCGCCCTCGCATACGGTAAGCAGCGGGTGCATGGCCGAGGCCACCTCCGCCAATGCTCAATGGCACCGCTCGGATGGCGGAGAGCGCAGAGCGTCCTCACCAAGTCGTGACACCCCCTCAACACAAACGGAACGCGCCGTCGTGAGTGCGGACACGAAGACGACACCACAACAGAGCCGCAACAACTCTCCCCGTAACCTACGGGACGATGGTGCCGAAGCTGAGAGCCGGTGACGGGCACCTCCGCCTCCACACCCTGCAAACGACCGCCAACCGGACCGCCGTCGGCGATCAAGCGCCAATCATCGCATGACGATGAGCGAGGGTGAACGCAACCATCCACAACCCGACACCCCGGCATAGGAAAGCCCCGACAACCGCGACCGCCGCCAACGTCGACCGAGCTGTCATGAAATAATCCCTCCGAGAGAGACGACCATGGACCCGAACGGCGCCGCAAAAATGTTCTCTCGACCACCAAAGCACGACTCGCCCGTCCCTCGCAAACTGGAAACCACCCAAAGCGTGTGCAGAGAGTCCCTCGTAACTCGAGTACAAGGTCCCAAAACCCACGCCCGTAACATCGCCTTCGTCAACTGCAAGGGGGCTGCTAAGCACGCAGGCTGCTGTAAGAGTGCAAACGGAACTCCGAACCGCCAACCACCGACTGTTTGGCACATCCGGAGGGTGCTCACTGAGCCATCCGCCGAGGGACCTGCACATGTCCCTTTCCAGCAAGCTGACTGGACAGACCCCAATGCCGATGTCCCCCTCGGGACCTCATCCCTTTTTGCTCTCAATAAGACGCCTCTGGACGTTCCATCCTGGGAGACCCCCTTTTCTCAGGGCCGTTCCTACGCCCGAGTGGCAGTGCGCGGTATCTGCTGCCCCCACAAAATTCGACACCTCAAAAGTTCGTCCCATCTCCGTCCCTTCCACATGGAAAGGGATAAGGGGAAGGGCCGGGAAAAAAAATAAATACATTTAAAAAAAAAAAAAAAAAGGGACGAAACAAACAGAGAAAAGGCCAAGCAGCTTCTGTGCCTAGCGACTCAGATCACGTCGCGGTGTGGGAGTGAAAAGTTTACAGGAAGTCTGGCAGAATTGTGCGTCCGTTGTGGGAATATGTGTTGGCGAACATGACCGGATACGCACTCCAGAAACAGAAGGAAGGAAAGAAAAGTCAAGGATGACTTGACAAGATAATCATTTCAATTTGTGTCGGCCCCGAAAAAAACTGCATCCGGCAAAAGAAGCGAGGCCGAAAACCCGACGCCCATAAGCATTTCCGTGCATGTCCCGGAGAACACCATGGAGCCAATCAGGTACYGCCTCCAGTGAAGCAGGCCGCCATGATCACGTGCACGAACGGGGAGGGCCGGATAGGGTAGGAAGTGGGCCGTTTGCCCCCGCCATGAAGGGGACCTTAGTTGGTGGAGTGATTTGTCTGGTTAATTCCGTTAACGAACGAGACCTCAGCCTGCTAAATAGCTACGAGGGGACCTTTCTTCGTGGCAAGCTTCTTAGAGGGACTGTTGGACGACTAGCCAACGGAAGTTTGAGGCAATACCAGGTCTGTGATGACCTTAGATGTTCTGGGCCGCACGCGCGCTACAGTGATCAATCCAACGAGTCGCTTGCCTGGGTCGAAAGGCCCGGGTAACCTTCTTAAGGTTCATCGTGACGGGGATAGATTGTTGTAATTATCGATCTTGAACGAGGAATGCCTAGTAAGCGCGAGTCATCAGCTCGCGCTGATTTCGTCCCTGCCCTTTGTACACACCGCCTGTCGCTCCTACCGATTGAATGGTCCGGTGAAGTGTCTGGATTGCGGTGATCTCGGCGGTTTGCCGCTGGGGGTGCTGTGAGAAGTTCATTGAACCTTATCATTTAGAGGAAGCATAAGTCGTAAAAAGGTTTCCGTACGTGAACCTGCGGAAGGATCATTGACACGTGAATGGCCGATCTTCGGGGTGTRGGACGCTGGCTTGCTCGCCCTTCCGCCGCCCTTTGCCCCCATCCTCCCTGCATCCGCCTTTCTCTTCCGTTTCAGCACCATCTTGGGCTTGGTGCCCAGTTGGCGGCTGGCCCGGCGCAGAGGGGCGCGTGGTGTAGGTCGAGGGTGGGGGGAGTGGGCAGGGTCCGGGCCCTTGTGGCGTTGCTCCCCCTTCATCCCGTCTCGCCTCCGCAGGTTGTTACCACGGCCCAGCCCCACTCTCGACTTCTGGTTGGGATGGCGGTTGGTCCGGGCACGGACAGCCCTGCGGGAGGGTCAGGGGTGGGATGTCGGGTGGTGGAGGCTGTCCTCGGCATGCGTTCCCCCGCTCCTTCCTATCTCAGCTTTGTCCAGACCTCCTTTCCATCCCGGCCTCAACCTCGGCTTCGTGCGGAGATTGTGGCTTGTTTGGGGATCGAGGGTTGTGGTACAGGCTAGGGGCGGGG
>BFEA01000345.1:362822-380471 GCA_003427395.1 Chara braunii
TGTAGTAGTCAATATTTCGGCGTTGCAACGGAAGATACTATCGATTTCGCCCATCCTTTTCGATGGGAGTTGCGCGAAGCTAGCCTCGGCCTCGAGACTTACCTTTCGACCAGGTACGTCGCCTTGCCAAATCGACCGAAGCACCCACCCTCTCTCTCTCACACACACACACACACACACACACACACACACACACACACACACACACACACACACACACACACACACATGCATACACACACGTAGTATGCGGTAGTGTATATATCCACAGTCTAGTGATAGATTCTTTCGATTTTATTTTGTTTATTTATTTATTTATTTATTTATTTAATTTTATTTATCCTATTCGATGGAAGTACCATGAGGTAAGCCGCACGATTAAAGACTTACCTGTTCTCTCTTCTTCATCGTCGTGGTCGTCACTGTCGTGGTCATCATTAGTTCGCCGCTCCCTGCTTCGCAACACGTCATGATCACAGCACGGTGCACGACAGGCACAAGCTCACATCAACCCGACGAGCCGGGCGGACGATAGGTAAGTCGCCCTTCTTTCTTGCCTCTCTCTCCCCTTTTCTCTTATTCTTCGATGTCGCACTTCCTTCTTCCTCCGCGTGGTTCTCCTCCTGCTATCACTGCGTGACCTCTCCGCTGCTCCCTGTGCCTCAGGTACGTCGCCTCCTTCTCTTCTCCTCCCACTTCTCCTTTTTTCCTCCTACTTTTCCTTCTTCTTCTTCTTTTTCTTCTTCTTCTTCTTCTTCTTCTTCTTCTTCTTCTTCTTCTTCTTCTTCTTGTTTTCCTTCTTCTTCTTCTTCTTCTTCTTCTTCTTCTTTTTCTTCCTCTTCCTATTACTACTATTACTATTTTTCTACTCCCTCCTCCCGCTACTTTTCTCATTACCTTTCTGTGCTCCGCCTTCTTCAGCGCGATCATCCTCCCTTCCTCCGCACGTTCCCTTTCTGTTACGTCCATGCAACCATCTCCTCCTCTTCCCGTGTGGCCATTCCTTCTTCTTGCCCGCTTGCTTGCGCTACCTCCTCGCGCCCTCCTTCTTCCGCGCGGCCATCTCCGTCTTGCTCCTCCACTCCGTGCGCGTCCTACTTCGCTAGTTTCCCCACGCACATTCCCTCTTGTCGCGCCCGTTTATCCAAACACTCTCGTACATCCCCTGCTTCCTCTCGTGTAATAGTCGGTCGCGACTTTGTCAGGTTTCCTTCTTCATTCCGAAGTCGAGGTTCATGTAGTACCAAGGTACTTAGTTGATGAATCTGTCGCGGATCCCGTGGCAGATTCATAAAAAAACGAATTACTTGAAAACTACGGGTGAAAAGAAAATAAATAAAAAAAGAAAAAGAAAAACAAAGAAAATAAGAGAATCTAACTTCTAACTTCCCCAATTTGCCAAGTGTCGTGCCCTTGCCATAGTCCGTTCCACCTAACTACTAACTACAACTATCCCTACTACCGAGGTCGCGGGTTCAAGTCCCGCACACCCTTCAACGACCTGAGGCCGACTTCGGGATTTYTGAGTTACAAAAGAGCTAGCCCAGCAGCCTACAGGTTTCGATCCCCCAGCTTGTTGCATGCAAATTGGATCGATAACCTACTGGGCTAGCTCTTACCACAGTATGGTAAGAAGCCGTCTTCCTATAAGTAGAGTTAGTCGACGTGAGTGTGTGTGCGTGACCTGCAAATCTGCGTACCTGCCCGAGTGTTGACCGGCCTAAGTGCTCGCGTGACCCTTAGGGCACTTGGTCGCTCAGAAGGCCCAAAGGCCCGGTACTTACCTGTAGTCGTGGCTTTGAGGGACGCGGCGGGAAAGTTATAAGGTAGCGGGGTAAACCCGCACACTTAGAACAGCGGAAAAAACACTCAAGTAGGAGGTAGGCTGGCACCACACCTAGTAAAGGCAGACGTGCCGCGTACTCGAGGCCGAGTAGAAGAAGACAGAAGTTGGCATTTTTAGAGGCCCAGTACCAGTAGGTAGGTGGGTACCAGTTCAAGTAACCTGAGTCTAGGGCTTATGCGGATGAAATCAGAGCCTGTGATGAAGTTCCTCTCCGAAAGGGAGGGGATATAGGTCGCTTGGGTGCCCGCTCGGTCAGGAAGTTATCGTCCAAAAGGCAAACTCCCCCTTGGGAAGCCGAGCGAGAGCCTCAACCTTACTTGCAGTATACGAGTAAGGTTGGAGGTACCACTCGAGCAAGCGCGGCAATCCGAGCACTATTGCAACCTGATAATCATACTACATTTTTAATCGCCCCGACCGTACGGTCGGAGCGTATATTAATTTATCCTGACTAATGTACCAACGATTAAGTCTCAATGTGTGTGTCGTAAATYTACCTGACACAATGCTAACCCGATCAMYCCCTCGGCCTCTTTTGTCGAARGGGCATTACTACCGATTGTAACTGTCACAGCGRGCGTCATAACAACGTGCGCACATACTTTCCACTCGTGGTTAATGGACCCCGGAAAATTCGTTGAAGCTAGCAGCGAAGCTTATAAGTGAAAGGTTACCGAATTCGCTAAAACAAGTTAGCGAAATCAATGTTTAGGTTTGAYGAAGACAAAATGTCTATTTATGACTTCAAGTTTTGTGAACACCGAAAAGTGGTTTCGAGATTTAACTTACTAGTTATAGGAAGTTATATCCCGAAGTGTTTTTGGCGTTTCGCTACAGAGAACGCACTTCATGATTTCGGTGTTCTGCTGAGTTTTTTTGCGGAATTATTTCCCTAAGTGCTTTCGGTGTTTCGGTACCGAAAACGCACTTCAATCTTTAAGTGTTTAATACATATCCCGAAGTGGTTTAGGTATTTCGGTACTAAAAATGCACTTCGAAATTTCAGAGTTGTACTTAGGCAATTTGAGTGTTTCTTTGTCGAAGTGGTTTCGATGTTTCAATACCGAAAACGCACTTCGGGATTTTGGTGTTTTACTTAGGCATTTTTAGTGCTAATATCCCGAACTGGTTTCGGTGTTTCGGTACCGAAAATGCACTTTAGGATTTCGGTGTTTTACTAAGGCAATTTGAAGGCTTATATCTCGAAGTGGTTTTCGTGTTTCGGTACCGAAAACGCACTTCGGGATTTCGATGTTTTACTCAGCCATTTTGAGTGCTCATATCACGAAGTGGTTTCGGTGTTTCAGTACCGAAAATGCACTTTGGGATTTCGATGTTTTACTTTGGCAATTTAAGTGCTCATAACCCGAAGTGTTTTCGGTGTTCCGGTAATGAAAACGTAGTTCGGCATTTCAGTGTTTTACTTAGGCATTTTCACAGCTTATATCCCAAAGTGGTTTCGATGTTTCGGTACCGGAAATGCACTTCAGGATTTCGATGTTTTACTTAGGCATTTTTTGAGTGCTTATATCCCGAAGTGGTTTCGGTGTTTCGGTACCAAAAATACACTTCGGGATTTTAGTGTTTTACCTACGCATTTTGAGTGCTTATATCCCGAAGTGGTTTCGGTGTTTCGGTACCGAAAACGCACTTCGGGATTACGACGTTTTACTTAGGCATTTTTAGTACTTATATCCCGAAGTGGTTTCGGTGTTTTGGTATCGAAAATGCACTTCATGATTTCGATGTTTTACTTCGACATTTTGAGTGCTTATATCTCGAAGTGGTTTCGGTGTTTCGGTACCGAAAATGCAGTTTGGGATCTCGGTATTTTACTTAGGCATTTTCAATGCTTATATCCCAAAGTGGTTTCGGTGTTTCGATACCGAAAACGCACTTTGGGGTCTCGGTGTTTTATCTAGGCATTTTTAGTGTTTATATCTCGAAGTGGTGTCAGTGTTTCGGTACCGAAAATGCACTTCGGGATTTCGGTGTTTTACTCTGGCAATTTGAGTGCTTATACCCCGAAGTCCTTTCGGTGTTTCGGTACCGAAAACGCACTTCGGGATTTCGGTGTTTTACTTAGGCATTTTGAGAGCTTATATCCCGAAGTGGTTTTAGTATTTCGGTTCCGAAAATGCACTTCGGGATTTCGGTGTTTTTTACTTAGGCATTTTGAGTGGATGAACCTAAATCAATATCCGAAGTTCTCTTTTACTGCTGAACAACAACAATAACAGCTCTCTGTGCAAAGGACAATACAAAACAGTTATGGCGTTGCACTCCTGTCCAAAGGACAACCCAAAGCATCTATGTCGTTGCTGACTAAGTCGCCATGCCTGACTCTGCCTCAAGCTTCCTTGGTGTGGCACTACCCCAACTGGGGCCTTCCAGATGCAGCCCCCAACAAGGTGACGAAGATGGTGTCCACCATAGCCAGGTAGGTGCCTCGCCACTCTCCTCCTTCGCCCCCTTCTTCCTCCTCCTCAGACTCGGCTGCTCGCCATAGCCAGGTTGAGCACCCAACTGCCCCTCCTTCACCTCCAGGCAGCGTTATACCAGTCCAACGCTTGGCTCAGCAGCATGTCTTCAATCCTTGCATACTGCAAAGGAGGAGGAGTTGCTTGCTCCTCCAGAAGATATAGCGGCCTACTGGCCTCTTGGGCGGTGACTTCCTAGGCTGAGCGGCCTCCCAGCAACCGGTACCTCCTCCCTTTCGGAGGGAAACATCATTGCAGGCTCTGCTATCGTCCGGACAGGCCCTAGACTCAGGCTACTTGGACTGGTACCGGCCTACCTCCATCCTACCGCTACCAGGCCTCTAAAACTGCCAACATTTTATCTTCTGATCGGCCTCCAGTACCCGACACTCCAGTACCGGCCTACCTGCTACTTGAGTGTTTTTCCCCGCTGCTCCAAGTGTCGCGAGCCTACCCCCGCTACTTGAGTGTTTTCCCCACTGCAACCCTCAAAGTCACGGCCATAGGTAAGTACCGGCCCTGCGGGGCCTTTCAACTAACAAGTACCCTTGTGGGTCACACACACACTCAGCCGATAAGCATTCAGACATGCATGCAAACCAGCAGGCACACACACACACACAGACTTGAAAACCACAGCAGAATGCGGGAATCTCGGCAAGGCATTCATTCCAGCGGCAAATCCCATAAATCAGCAGTGTTCTCAATTTGTGTTTTTGGCGGATCACCTCTCAAGAGCGAGGTCCCTTCGAGCGAGTAACTCATTCAGAGTCCGCACAAAATGCATCGTAGGCGTAGATCAGAAAGAGAGATTTAGTAAGACCGTGAGGAGTGAGTTTTGCAGAAACCTTGGCAGTCTCTCCATTAGCGATTTGTCGTTCATAAGCGTTAACAACACATGGAGCATTCTTTAGCAACTTTTTTCGGTCGATCCAGAAAAAAATCGTTCAACGGGTGATAGAGGAAGTGAACCTTGTACTTTCTGTTCATCCCTCTTCCTTCATGGGAAACAATTTTGTCTATCTCATGGCCATCGTCGATAGGACGAGGTATCATAGGAATCTTGGAAGGGAAAAGTCTCGTCATCGATGTGTGGAAACAGTTTGGACGCGTGAAAGACCGCATATGTGCGCAGATGAGGGGGCACGTCAATCACATACGAAGGACCAAAATCATCCTCAATCACCTGAAGAACCTGCCAAGGGCCATAGCACAATGGAAGAAGCTTTAGTGATACGCCCTCTTCGTGAGAAAACTCAGACATTTTGACCCAGACATAACTTACTACTTCGAAGTTTCTTTCTTTGCGCGACTTGTTAACATGTTTGATCATGGCATGCTGACGCTTGTTCATTGTTGTGATAGCATCTTTGAGCGAGCGTGCATACTTGGCATTGTAGCCAGGCATGTCGGGCGTCAGAGCAGGTGACTGTTCGGGGAACAAATAGGAGAGAGGATTGCGCAACTGCCATCCGTATTGCAGCTGATTTGGTGTCATGCCAGTTGCGGAGTGAATGAAGTTGTTGTACAACCCCTTCACTTTGTATAACTCCTTGTCCCATGTGTTATAATCTGGAACAATCAACGCACGAAATAGTTGAATGACAGTATGGTTGATTTCCTCGGCCAATCCATTGGCTTCGGGGTGTCGACCAGAAGTCTTATTGAGTTTAATGTCATAGATCTGAGAAGTGAAGTCCTTCCAATCTTTMCTAATGAATTTATTGTCCCGATCACTCACAATAGTTTTCGGGTGGCCAAACTGCAGAATGTACTATTGATGAGATTCTCCGATCACAAGCTCGGTTGGGGCATGCGGAGGGAAAGGAATCAAATTCAGAAATTTGGAAAAACGATCCATGATGACCATGACTTCTAAATTCCCCCCCTCACTCACCTTTCCCATGTCCGTGAAGTCGATGGAAATCGACTCACCGGGTCCATCWGGAATGGGGAGGGGTTTCAGCAGGTCATAAGGCTTATGCCTATGGACCTTGGTCCTTTGACACACTTGACACTCAGCAATAAACTTCTGAGTGGATCCCTTCATTCCCGGCCAATCAAACTGTTGCAGAAGACTTCCATAAGTCTTCTGAAAGCCGAAATGTCCACTYCGACCATGTGCCAAATCCAAGAAATGAGTCCGAAGAGCCGCATGGTTGGGTACACACAAACGATCAAACTTYYCATACCGGCGGAATACAAGACCCTCKCACTYGTGAAAATCAGGTTGACTKCTAGGGTCAGCCTTGAGCTGCTCAAGGATGGGACTAAGGTCCGGATCCTTGGCAGTGTATTCGACCAGATCCTCCTTCAGTTTCCTTCGGAGGTCATACGAGCTYACAAGGCAAGTYAAAAACTCAGGATGACGTGACAAAGCATCAGCAACACGATTATAACAGCCTTTCTTATGCTTMAGTTCAAAATTRTAAACATCAATGTCATGCASCCAGCGGGTCAGTGTCAGAGAGAGATCAGTTTRCGTTTTAATCCACTGCAAGGTTTGATGATCTGAGTAGACCTTGAAGTGACGACCCAAGAGGTAGTGCTTCCAATGTGTGAGYGTTTCTCGCAAGGCATAGAGCTCACACATATATGTGGAGGTAGCTACCTTGTGGATGGGYATGCGTTTGCTGTAATATTCGAGCGAACGCAGGCCGTCGCAATCAKCTTGTTGCAGCACTGCACCAATCYCATACTGGCTCGCATCCGTAGTGACCACGAACGTGAGGTTGGGATCCACAATGCGGAGCACATAATGACTTACCAAAGYYTYTTTCAAGGCTYGGAAGTCYCGCATTGCTCACACCACASATAGGCAACATTCTTGCTTGTTAGTCTCGAGAGTGGGTGAGCAATGACAAAAAATTTGGGCACAAACTTACGGTAATACGAAGCCAAACCAAGGAAACAACGCAATTCACGCACGTTCGCTGGTTGAGGCCACTTTCGTATGACCTCAACCTTGGTTGCCTCCAGCTCAAGGCCGTTTGCAGACAGTTGTCCCTTCTAAATTCGGATTTCTCTAAGTTGTGGTGCAGTTGTGCCTCCTTGAGGACCAGTAAAACCTCCTCAAGGTGTTTGACGTGCTCTTCTATGGACATGCTGAAAATTAATGTCATCAAGATAAACAATAACAAATTTATTAAGTTGATGGCGGAGAACCTTATCCATGAGGCACTGAAATGTGGTTGGTGCATTCGTAAGACCGAAGGGCATAACGATGAATTTGTACAGCCCATCGAGTGTTTTGAATGCAGTTTTAAGTTGGTTGTTCGGATCAACTTCAATCGGATGGTAGACAGATTTGAGGTCGATCTTGGAGAAGACTTTGCACCCAGCTGCGGCATCTAGCAGATCATCTATGTGAAGCAAGGGATAAACGTTTTTTTCGGGTGATACGATTTAGGCCTCGATAGTCAATACACATCCGGAGTTTGCCTCCTTTCTTCGGTACAAATAGGACAGGTGCACCGAACTCAGACTCACTAGGCCTAATCCATCAATGATCAATCATGTCATCAATTTGTCTCCTCAACTCCTCCAACTCGCCTCGTCCCGTACGCTAGACGCAACCCTTTGGAGGAACACTCCCTTCTATTATCTCGATCTTGTGTTTGACCGGACGCTCGAGAACTCCATGAGGTTCAGCCAGAACTTCAGGAAATCGATCTAATAGACGGCGAATGTTTGTTGGGACTTCCGGTGGAGGATCATCCTCATCAGGAGAGAGAAAATCAGATTGAGAATTTACGGCAATTACAACCAAATTCGAAGTACTTGGATCAGAAGTAGACTTATTTTTTATAGTAGAAGTAGATGGAACAGAAGTAGTAGAAGTAGAATTACTTTCCGAGGTAGAAAATGCAGCAAAAGTAGAAGGCACATGGAGAGGCTTTACAAGAGCTACATGCACATGCTCAACTTCCTTGCGCCTTCATACTGATTTGCAAAATTTGTTTGCACTCAAAAGAGTCACAGCCTCACAGGGGACTCRYGCGTCTCATCCAATAGAACGGTACGCTCGTTCCCCTTGGCATCACGCACCACGAACTAAGTATCCGCCCACGTGGTCCTTAGACAATGAGCCTTTAACCAGTCCAAGCCAATGACCACGTCAAAAGGACACTTGTCTAGGATGTAAACGTTCAGCTCATGTGTGACTGTGCGATCCTTTTCAAAGGTGATGTACACACCTTTGACAGCATGTGATGAGGTGACAACCTCTTGGTTGCCTACCTAAGTCTGACAAGGGTTTCGCAATTCCACTTGCTTCATTCCCATGCCCGCCTTACGGATCCCGTTAGGAGAAAAGAAGTTAGTCTTTGAGCCAATATCAATCAGCACACGGATGTATCAGCGGTTAATGAGCAACTTAAAGAAGGTCAGTTCCACACTCCCTTGAACACGGCATTGCTGCTTGAGCTGCAACCAATGTTCCAGGTGAGAGTGGAAGTCAACTTCCTAAGTCTCCTCCTAAGGCTTAGTGTAAAGTACTTGGACTGCGTCAGCCTTGGTTTCAGCATCGGTCCGGGCTTCAAGAGCAGGTTGTTGATCAGATTCAGGCTCGTTGAAGGGGCCTGCAACTGACTGTCCAACTCCCCTTGTTGTAGAGAGTGTTAATAAGTCTTATACGCCCTTTGACTGTTTCCCTGCAGACGATAACATTCCTGCACAGCGTGCCCAGGTTTTTGACAATGCAAGCACGCGCGCAGTTTGGATCTTCTCTCCCATTCCTTTTGACTAATGCGGAGGGCTTCTCACGGCTTGGTGGAAGCATCCTCTGGTTTCTCACGGATCTTTGCATTCTTGAGGTGTGTTATAGTTCCCTTACCCGAACCACGGTTAGGCCCCTTGCTTGAAGCAGTTTTTTTAAAGGCATTGCATTTTTCTTCAGTATTCATGTCAGACTCAAGGGCTGATGTAGAACAACCCACGTCGGAATCCGGCTCTAGATCGTCATCTAGAGACAGATCATCCGCATAGGACTGATCCTCAGCTTCCCGATGTTCATGCAGGGCAAGCTGGTTGCTGCTTCCGTACCGCTTGCGTTGCGAGGTTCTACCTGCACCGGGTGCCTTTGCACGCCTAGCGAGKTTTTTGGCTTCTAGGTTGACTAAATCCGTCAGTAGCTCACGCCAGGTTGTATGGTCCTTGAGTCCTAGCCGGGAAACATAACCTTCAGGGGTCACTCCCATAACTACATCCATGCAAGACACGTCAGTCCATCTCAGGTTTGGASTGGTGAATAGACCAGTCAAGTGCTGCTCCAAAGCCTGCATGGAAGTCCTCCACTTTTGGCGCTTGAGGGCCTCAAGCTTTAGCCTTGCCTTGAGTGCAACTTGCTTATTTTAATATTGYGCGATGAGGAGGTCCTCAAGAGTACGTACAKGAGTTACTTTCATCCACTCAGTCAGATCAATTCTCTCATAACCTACAGTAACAACTTGAGTTCTATSAAACTCCCTATGGCGGGCTCAGTATTTGTGCCCCTGMTCATGCTTCGGTCTTCAAGCGGTGTTCGCAGTACCTCAAAGTATGAGCGCATGGAGCTAATCCAAGAGGTGATGTCCCCCTTCCCGTCGTACTTGGACGGCAGAGTGGCCGTCCTCTTGTCCACTACGGGACCGCTGTATTGTACGCCAATAAGAACCGCGGCATTTTTGGTTGATGCTCCTGCATTTGGAACTAGGGTCAGTGCAGAACTGTCGGCGTTGCCGCTTGAGGAGTTGGCACTGGTTCCTGCGCTCGTCGTAGTTCCACTTGCTCTTGACATGAGGATTGTGTTAGGGTGAGAGACTGGGACTGCAGCACGTCGAGGATTAAGAGGACGGGTGGCAGACACTTGGGACTGTTTGAGGCTGACTATCTCAGCCTGCAGCTCTTGGTTTCGCTGCTCTAGAGTTTTCACACGGGACTCGAGATCTTCTAAGGTCCGCAGTTGAACCAAGGCTGCTACGGCAGCAGCGAGCTTCTCTTGGAACCGGTCATCACTCGATTCTGGAACCTCAAGGAGGGTCACTTGTGCAGCAATACTTGTGGCTTTTGTTGTTGTCTCTGCTTCCCTCTCTCTGTGCATTGCGTCCTCATAAAGTTTCTGWACGAAAGGTTTCTCGCTCTCGGCCGCTGCGTCYAGCATGGCCGTCCATTGCTCGGATGTGATATCTGTYATGCTGGAGGATAGGGCGTCAGTAGTTCTCTCAAGAGGGGTCCGCACTTTGCTCACCTTTGGACGAACTCCTCTTACCCTTCCTCACACTCTCAAAAAGAACACCTCTCTCCCTTCTCTCTCTTTCAGCTTTCTGCGCACACGTCTCAATACCGGACATAGATTGTTCAGATAAAAGAAAAACAGTAAATCACAAAGAGTAGAAGGTAGAACTCCTAGTCGGAGCGGCAATTCATTTGGACTTAGAGACTGACATTCACGCAGCAGAATAAAAGTAAATAAATAAATAATTAAAAACGAAAGAGAGGACTAACTTATAGAACGGGCCCGATCATATTAGTTGGAGATCCCCTCTTGTCTAACCTGACAAGGTACATGTACTACAATAAGTCAGCCGAAGAAAACTAACTGCAACAATGGAGATTTCGAGGGTTGCAAATGGTCGTCGAGCCAGACGAGGGGCAGTATGTGAGAACATGGAGTAAGACCAGTCAAGATCCCCTTAAAAGGAATGTTCTTACTAGCCGTGTGTCCCGCCAAATTCAGCACGACAAAGTGTTGCGTTGATGACAACAGATTTGGGTCCTAAAGGTCATGTCCCATTGGGCCTGGTCCCACTGAGTCCCGAAGGTCCCAAGTAGGTTGTGGAYCAGGACCAACGAGATAGGTGTACCAAGTCAGTCCCAAACTCTCTCTACCGTACTGAAAAGGAAAATACAACTTTCAGCAAAAACTTACCCCTACAGCCGTTCAGAAAAATAAAAAAACAATGTACCGTAGAAAGATATGTCATTGAGAACAAGATACATCATTCATCCATCCATCAGGTGAGAAAGCAATCCAAATGCTCACACACACAACCAAAACCGCAGAGAAGAGGAAGAGAGTCCAGCACACCCCAACAAGCCATGAAGCACCAAGCAACCTCCCGCGGGCATAACCAGGTCACACGACACTTACCTGTGAGGCCCGACCTCCAAAGATGGCCTCCCTACACCCCTCTCTCATAGGTCCTTCTGACCCATAGCTACCAGTACACGAAGTGTCCTAGCATRACTAAGAGGGCCTCCCTACACCCCTGTTACAACGTCGGATACCCCGTCGATGTCTGAAGACCAAAGTAGCAACTTGCAGCTCTTCGATGCAGATATGGCAGCCTCCAATCAAGTCTCCCTCTTGAGGGGAAGCCCAAAAGTCACTCAAYGTCTTCTTGAAGTGCAGATTCCAGGTATGCCTCTCACTCTCTACTCCCTCTCGCTTACTCCAATCAGCATCCTTTGTGTCTCGCCACCCCATCAAATCACACAAGCAACTTGGTCAGGTCTGATGTCGACCCTACATGACCTAACCAGGTGGGGGCAGTATCCGCATACCTCACTGCCCCTCTTAACCCTAACTTCCAGCCCTAATCCGAGATTAGGTTAGCCCTAGCCTAATTCAGAATTAGGTTTAGGGTGACTAACACCTCTCGCCAGCAAGTAAGTCTGCTCCGATACCAATTGTTACGATCCTGGTCATTCCCAAAGTGCCAATTCACAATGAAACACAATGTCACACAATTGCGAAAGAAATGAAAGCACTCGCAAAGGGATAGAGACCAAAGAAGAGAGAAAGAGAAAGAAGAAGAAGAAGAAGAAGAGGAAGAAGTAGTAGTAGTACACCAGCAAGACCAATGACAAATCCCCCTTCTCTCTCCACCTTCCTCCTCCTCCTTCACTTCGTCAATCTTATTCTTCTTTCAATAACAATAAAAACAATRAGTGGATGAACCAAAATCAATATCTGAAGTTCCCTCTTACTRCTGACACAACAACAACAACAACAGGTCCACCATAGCTATGGCTTCCCCCCTTCTTCCACCTCTCACAAGCCTAGGCTATGGCGGACAACTGATGGCTCTGCCCTTCTCTGTGCAAAGGACAACACAAAGCAGCTATGGCGCTGCACTCCTGTCCAAAGGACAACCCAAAGCAGCTATGTCGTTGCTGACTAAGTCGCCATGCCTGACTCTGCCTCGAGCTTCCTTGGTGCGGCACTACCCCAATTGGGGCCTTCCAGATGCAGCGCCCAACAAGGTGACGAAGATGGTGTCCACCATAGCCAGGTAAGGTACCTTGCCACTCTCCTCCTTCGCCCCTTTCTCCCTCCTCCTCAAGCTGGGTTGCTCGCCATAGCCAGGCTGAGCGCCCAGCTGCCCTTCACCTCCAGGCAGCGTTGTACCAGTCCAGCGCTTGGCTCAACCGCATGTCACCAATCCTTGCATGCCGCAAATGAGGAGGAGCTACTTGCTGCTCCGGAAGATATAGCGGCCTACTGGCCTCTCGAGCGGTGCGAGTCAACAACCACGTTCAAAATTTGTTGGGAAAAAAGTTAGACACCTGTAGGAAATCATGTTGGACTCGTTGAGAAAAAGTTGGAGACCTGTAGGAAACCATGCTGGAAYAGTTGAGTAGCAAGTTGATAATGTTGATAAGTAGTTGGATACATCTGACAACCCGTTTTCACCAGTTGGTCATAGCCCTTGTGGCCTAAATACGTTGGACATGAAAATGATAAGTTGTTGGAATTCGACGACAATTTTTCTGTTGGAAGAGTAGAATTATGAGAAGACGATTGATATTATGTGTCTGCAAGATAGTAAATTATCTGAAACTAAAGTATTGGAGCTTTGTACTTGGTGGGATGACCCACAAATATGGGCATCTGCCAAAGGATCAAGAGGCAGAGTGACAATTTTAATCCATAGGAATTTAAACGCAAAAATCATTGACTTCTTTACGAATTTTTTGGGAAAGTGGTCGTGGGTCAAAATTGGTATAGAAGGCCAGGTGTGGGTAATAGCATCGATATATGCCCCAACCGATCGCTTAGAACGAGCTAGGTTTTCGAAGATATTCCGCTGTTTATCCTCGATTGCGACAACTTGGTTATCGTCGGGGACTGGAATACTTCCCTAGATCGCACAGAGGAAGTTCGGGAAAATCATGATGTAAAAGCGTTATTAGACCTCATGTCAGACCTCGATTTGACTGAGCCATATGCACTTCTACACCCGGGCAATCTTGGGTATACCTGGTGTTCAAACATTCGTGAAGGAAAAGGAACCACATAAAGGAAACTAGACTTTTTCTTACTTTCACTTGAGGCATGACGCTCTATGGTGCTTATAGAGGAGGTTGACAACCCTAACTTTGACCACAAACTTGTAATTGTCGTTCTGAGCTCTGCCAACTTGGATAGGGGTCCAAGGTACTTCAGATTGAATACTCAGATTCTCCAAGACCCTGGGATTGTGGAATGAATGAAACAACTTTGGGAAGAATGGATGCTGAACTCCGATACCTTTAGTTCCAGAGAGGATTGGTGGGATGCAGGCGCCCGAATTTTCTTAAAGCATTTAGGTATTTTTTCCTGGATTTTGGCAGCTGRAAGGAAGAAGAAAAATGCATAATTAATTAAGAAAATCAAATATGCAGAAGCACGCATGAGCCTTCATCCTGTCTCCAATTTAGTATAGAGCCCGATCAAGGAAAAACTCATGGCTGAGTGGGATGCCCTCCAGCAGGAGGAGTCAGACCTTTGAACAGAGCGGTTAAAGGTTAAGGGGATTGTTGTATTCAACCGACTGTCACGGGAAACATTCAAAAAGTTGATGCCGAAAAGACTAACTCATTCGATGCGTGAACTTATACACCCATTTGATCACGAAATGCCGATCGCTAAGGAACAAACACAGCTCTGCATCTACGCTGCCATGTACTACCATGATATCCTGACCTCTAGAAGACCAACGGAAGAAATCACTACCGATCTGTCGGAGGAATCGAATCATTGGGAGCACTTTGGATCAAGATTGTCTACCCAAGGTAAGTTGGATATGGATCGCCCAGTTTYTACTGATGAGGCCTAGAAAACATTGAAGGTTATCGCAAGGGTCAAAGCCCCGGGAGACGATGGTCTCTCGGTTGAATTGTATGTTGTCATTTGGGATGTGATCAAGGATCAGTTAGTGGATATTTACAATCAGGTTTTAGTAGGAGGTAATCTATCTATGGGAATGAGAAATGGGATAATCTCCCGATTATATAAAAAGCGGGACAAATCTGAGATTCGGAATTRGCGTYCTATCTCAGTTATGAATATCTCCTATAAGCTGTTAGCCAAAATTTTGGCTAGACGCTTAGGTAGATATCTSTCGGATCTGATCGCCAAGGATCAAGCTGCATTCGTCCAGGGGCGGTCAATTTTTGAGAATATTGTCACGGTCATTGAAGCTTTGGAAGTRGTTRAAAGTTCTCAGGCAAATCTCACAGTTCTGATGCTAGATTTGAAAAACGCCTTTGTCCGGGTAAACTGGGCATATATGTCTTGACTACTCTACAACATGTGGGTTTGGKGRAGAACATATGTAATTGGGTAGCCGCGTTGTACTCTCTATCAACGACTTCAGTTATGGTSAATGAYTATATCTCTACCTCCGTCTCACTGACTAGATCTCTCCGCYAGGAATGTCCGTTGGCACCCCTCCKTTTCGTAATTCAATTGGAGAACCTATTGTGTAATATCCATTCAAACCCATGCATTAAGGAACTGAATGCGGGCACCTCCCAATGCAAGGTAAAAGCCCTKCCAGATGATYTATTTGGCAGGCACCTCTYAATGAATGSTTTARAAGAATTTCTGGATGAATGCTCATAACTCTCTGAAGCATCAATTAACTAGGCCAAATCAGTCTTCTTCCTCCCAAAAGTCTACGCTCCAGTCGTAAATTGGAGAATGAAACGAATGGCATCCGATCAGTCGRAAAGATTTATRGGAKTACAAGTCTCTCTRTTGTCGTGTACCGTGGATCAGGAATGTATTTTAYTRCAACACTCTCTCCAGAGGGCGGCAACCTGGGGTAGAGCCTCTCACGTCTCCATCTTTGGTAGAGTGTTGGTAATAAGCAATGCACTTTTCTCCTTGCTATGGTTTGTTGCGGAAGTAAGGCCTTTAGGAAGGCACCTGTGATCCTTAATACGGCGTACGACTGCAAAATTTATTTGGAAACCATATGCCACAGAAGATGAGGGATTTTTGTCAAAAGCGGCATGAGACCTGTTGTGCTATCCCAAGGAGGAAGGAGGTCTCGGGTTGATCGACCCCCAACGAAAGGGGATGACGATGTTGGCCCGCTGGGCAGTCAAAGGTATCTGCTCTCCAGAAGAGGCACATTGGATCAGCTTAGCATAACTTATTCTGGTTGTTGAATGAAATATTCCTCGATCAACTGATGTTTGGACATGTTTCCTCTTGCCGTCTTATCAAAACCGTCGAATCAAATATTAGTTTTGAAAAGTTGTCATGACGACCTGGAAAAAACTGAAACCCAACTCTTGGACTAATCCTTCCACCAAGACAGAAATCCTACTCCAACCTCTGTTTGAGAACCCGATAATACTTAAATCGGACAGCAACTAGTTCTCTGCAGATTCTTCCCGCAACAGCTTTGGGAGGAATTAGATAGAAAGAGGTGTGTTGAGAATTGGGGATATTTGGAACATGCTGGAAGGTCAATGGGTATCTCCCTCTGCCTTGCGTGACGCACTAGGCTTAGTCTGGTACATAGAGGAAAGACTAACTGAGCTTATTCAAGCTATCCCTATGCAATGGAAGTGTATTTTGAGTCCTGAGGGGGTTGACCCCCCGGGTACATGGTATATCTCTCATAATATTAGTCATGGTCATTCATTTTGGAAATTAACAGGAACCGGGACGAATGGGAAAAGAGAATTTCAACAGTGGGAGGGGATCAGTTCAGACAAACCCAATGAACTGATTCAAATCAGCGAACAGAATCACCCACCGTTAAATGCTATTCTATCCCAGGTCCGTGTCTGGAAGATGTGCGATGAGGAAGGGGGTTGGACATGTCAGGTATTTACAGAGGGTAAAGCTATTCAGGAACTGAAACTTGATCCCAGGATGTGGGGTTGGAAAGGTGAAGGAACAGGTGGGGGAGACCTACCACTCCACCTGTATTCCATTGAATTAGGCTATACTTCTCAGATGTCGTCTCGTAACCCAAGGGAAGTTGCAGTAGCAAGATGGAATCGAGTTTTGGATCTGGACTGTCAAGCAATAGAGAGAGTTTTATCCGTTGTTGGCAACAACTGTCACAAGCTCCATGTCCAAGACTGGCGGTTAATCTATGGATGCTTTCTCTATGGCCATAGAGAAAGCGGTTAACTTGGTCCAACGAGAATTAACGATTAGGATGACTTGCGAAAGATGCAATTGGGCTTTCGATTCGACCACCCATTTGTGGTATGATTGCCCAGCCTTTCTCAGAGTCTGGGAATGGTGGAAAAATTTATGGGATGATATCTCAGATCGATGCTTACCATGGAACCGGGAATGGGTCCTCTTGGGAGGGTTGCTAAATGATTTGGAACCCTCCAAGGGATGGGGCTATATAGCCCAGGCAGCCCGAGCAGTAGGTTGTGATGTGATCTGGAATGGAAGAAACAAGCGCATCTTTGAAGCCATGGAAATGTCCAATAGGGAAATCGGAGGGTCCTACAGAGATTCCTTATGTCGTATCCTTCAAGCGTTGGAAGAGAAAGAGTAGAACGAGACAAGGAGAATGGTTTGGAGCAACCTGGGGCTTAGGTGGGAAGTTAGCGAAATTAGAGGAGGGTATGTTAGTTCTGGCCGAGTGGTTTTGGGCAAAGTAGGGACTTAGGAACCTGGGGTACTGGGTTCATTCACTCGGAGTAGGATGGCAGGGGGTGTCTGTTTGTGGTCAGAGCGCCCTCATTTCATTCCGGTCCGAGCGGGTCCGGGCAGCTGCTTTATTAGGCAGTTTTTAGGAAAGGGATTGGAGGTCGTTGTTTTGCTTTGTTTGGTGTAGTTGATGGCTTTGGGGGTTTGGTCTTTGTTTGTTTGGCTTTAAAGGCCTGAGGCATCTGTTTTGTTCTTTTCAGAGGATAGGATTTCAGGGCAACGGTCCCAGTGTTGGCCATTTCTATCCCTAAATCTTTCCCGACCTCTGTTTGTGGTTTAAGAGTTTCTTGAGTTTCTTAAACCACTTGTACCTTTCCCTGCTTGAAGAATTCGACCCGACCGTTAACGCGCCACGTCGCGCTGGGTACCCACCGACGTGCGACCGGTAC